>CM077089.1:108475418-108861266 GCA_039513925.1 Platanthera zijinensis
AAGAAGGGTTCATCGAACGAAGAAAGTGAAAGGGAGGTCGACAAACCAGGGAGAATTCATCGAACGCAGAGCTGGAAGCGTTCCACAAACTTGGAAGAATTCGTCGAGCGAAGAAAGTGGAAGGGAGGTCGACAAACAAGGGAGAATTTGGCGAACGTAGAGCTGGAAGCATTCGACGAACTTAGAAGGCGTTCGATGAAATTGGGCCGATCGACGAATTCTAAGCTGAATACTGCAAACCTGTAAAAGAAAGAACACAATCATTAATGGTATAAATATATACAATAGGAGGTCAAAATAAAGCTTTATAAGATATGGTTTACATAAAAAAACATGTAATTACCCTAGTAGTTTAAACAACAAAACGTATTATCAAACTGCTAACTAGAACAAACTTTTAGATTAGCTGGATTGACTTCATGCTTCTAGCTTGACAGCAATGGCGAGGAAAGTGAAGTTAAGACACAACTTAGTGAAAAGAATAAAACCCTAAAAGTTAAGTTCCTCCATATGAACATGTCCCTTTTATCTTCCACCAATTAACTGCTCCAATAAGTAATGGGGACCACCTGTGATTGACAAATGCACCTTGCTTTAACAGAAGAAGACGTATAGTAGGCCTCCGACGCTATTGGGCGTGTTTCTGTAGCTTTCCCGCAACTAATTTGAACTTTCTTGACTTTATTTACTTTGTTGACTTTGGATGACATCATCAGTTATGGACTTAGCACAAATCTTCAGATTCAACTCTAGACATTAAGTGTGTTGAGTGAATGGCCTTCACTCAACGATTCTAGACTTAGTCAAATTATCTGCACCATCAGGCGTTGAGTGCGTTGAGTTAACTGGCTTCACTCAATGCCTCTGGACTTAGTCAATCTTTTATGCACTGTCAGGCATTGAGTGAATTGGCATCACTCAACGCCCATGGACTTAGCTGTAACTCTTTATCTGCTAGGCATTGAGAGCATTGAGTGAAGCTTCATCACTAAATGCTTTTATACTTAGCTACTCTCTGAAGTCTGCCAGCTTGCTGAGGCATTCAGAGCGTTGAGTGAAGCTTAATCACTCAATGCTTTTGTAATTAGCTGATTCTATCTTCTTTCTTCTTAGTCTTTGACTGCAGCAGCATGACTCAATGCTTTTGCTATCTAGTATTGAGTGAACTGACTTCACCCAATGCCTGTGGACTTAGCTATAATTATGTCTCTGCAACCTGCTGATCTTTGACTATCTTGCCTTTACTCAGCACTTTTGCTTTCTAGTATTGAGTGAATTGGCTTCACTCAATGCCTGTGGACTTAGTCGCTTTTTCAGCTTGCCAATACAAAGGCTTTGATAGACTCAGCTATACTCGACGCCTTGTAATATATGGCATTGAGTGAACAACCTTCACTCAATGCCTGTAGAATTAGTCACAGAATTGCTTTGCAGACAGCTAGGCTTTGACTGTCCAACCTTACTAAGTGCTTTTTGGCATCTAGCGTTGAGTGAACTGGCTTCACTCAACGCCTGTGGACTTAGGCGATTTTGAAAGTGAGGGATAAATCTAATTTACACTAGAGGGGGTGAATAGTGTATATTAAAAACTTTAATTTATTTTTATAGTGGATTTAAAGTAAGTGATTATATACATAAAGAAGAAATCACAGCACACAAATAAGAAGAATAAAAATCACAGACGACAAAAGGAAATTCATAGTGGTTCCCCAATAAATCTGGGTACATCCACTCTTCTACCACCCTGGTAAGAATCCACTATAGGTTTTTGATCAGGTGCCCTGCCACAAAAAGATCTATTTTCTAAGGGAGATCTAGTAACCCTTTGAGCTTTTGATCAGGTGCCCCAAAACCAAGCTTAAGTCTTTTGATAAGGTGACTTAGAAACCAAAAGATAACTTTTGAAGAGAGTTAAAAACCCTGTACATTATTTATGAAATATACTAAGAAGGTGATGATGTCTTCTCTGTCAAGATTCTCTGAAAAGACTAGTGGATGTTTAAAGCAAAAGCTCCCCCTTATTTGTGTAGAGATTATGATCAGGAGAGGGAGAATTTTCTTCAGGGTGTAGGCCTTCTTAAAAGACTTCACTGTCTAGAAAATGTTTCTTAGAGATATTAAGTTGAATCTCAGATTGAAGATTTGTTCTTCTGGAAGAAGCTTAAAGCAGAATACCTTATTCTCTACAAAAATAAATCTGTACTACCTAAAAACTATATATCTGTGTGTCTAACCCTGAGGCAAAAAACTTCTGTCAATATATAAAGAATGCCTGAGAGGAATTCAAACATTTGAATTCATTAATTCTGAAATGGCTGAAGCATTCCTTGAGAATTGTAATGGCCATATTCAAATATTTGGAATTAAAACCATTCCTTACCTGCCCTAGTAATTAATTAGAATAATAACTCTGTGATAATTCCATATTTAATGCTGCCAGAAATGGCTATATTCATTAAGAATATTTAGCATTTAATACCAGAGTGTAACTGACTGAAATCATGCCATTCAAAATCAATCTATCTTTGAATATAAAACTGCCTAGACACTGCAAAGAATTAGTCAAAATTAATCCTAGAAATCATCGAACAGACCCTGGAATTTGTCGAACTGAGAATGGAGTTCGTCGAGATAATACTCGAGTTTGTTGAGCTGAGCTATAGACTTTAGGTCAGAGTTCATCGATCGGAGCTCAGCTTTCGTCGAGAAAAACTCAGAGGTTGAAATCTGAATTCGTTGAGCTGAACTCGGCATTCGTCGAATGTAGCTTTGGTTTCATCGAACAGAACTTCTGCTGGAATTACTTCTAAGGCAATAACCCTGGAAAGATCCTATGACCCTAGACTATACAAAGTGGGTCAATCTAAACATCCTAAACAAAAGATAGTGATCCTAGCCCAAATAAGTAACAGGGTTCCAACAATCTCACCCTATTTGGGTGAGGATACTATTTACAAAGGAAAACATAAGGCATAAAATATCTAGCAGAAAAACTTTCAGTAGATATAAAATTAAGTGCTTTGAGAGTCCAAAACCATAAACACAGTTTAAAGACATAAAATAAGTAATCAGTTGTCTTTCTTAGAAGTGGAAGTGAAGGGATTGATCACACTTCTCTAGAGTTTATATATATATGTATATATATATATATAGAAAACATTCAGCATAGAAAAAGAAAGCAACGGCAAACCAGACGACACAAAGATTTTATAGTGATTCCCCTAAAACATGGGTACATCCACTCTTCTACCACCCTAGTCTGAATCCACTATAGGTTTTTGATAAGGTGCCCTACCATCATAGGTTTTTGCTCATTTTCCCTGTCACCACAAGATCAATTTTCAAGGGAGATCTAGCAACCCTTTGAGCTTTTGACCAGGTGCCCAAAAACCAAACTAAGTCTTTTGATTAGGAGACTTAACAACTAAAGGATAAATTTTGAAGGGAGTAAAAAACCCTTTACACAGGAAATGAAAAAAGAAAATTGATATTCTCTTCTCTTTCTCAAAGTTCTAAGAAGACTAGTGGATTGCTGTTGTTGTCAAAGCTCCCCCTAAGATGTAGAATTGTTCAGGAGAGGAATCTTTTCTTCAGGGTGTAGGCCTTCCAAGAAAACTTCTCCTTCTAGTATATATATCTGAGTGATTATGAAGTTAATCTTAGAATGATGATTGTTTTCTGGAAGAAAAGCTTGAGGCAGAAAGTCTGAATATGCAAATCTGTAACTATCTGTGTGTCTCTCTCGAGGCAGAAAAACTTCTGATGATATCTAAATATATGTCCTGAGGAGAACTCAAACCTTTGAATTCATTTCATCTAAAATGGCTGAAGAAATCCCCATGAATGGTAGCTGCCTTTGGAATCAAATAACATTAAACTCTCTGATTTAATCCATATTTAATGCTTCCTTAGAGTGACTATAATCATTAAGAATATTTAGAGCATTAAGTGTCTTAGTTTATTGGTTGTAATTAATCTTTGAAATTATTCTATCTTTAGTAACTACAACTGCCTAAAGAAATCGTCGATCGCAGCAATAATTTCATCGACCTTATCTCAGAGATCATCGATTTGGGCTTGGCTTTCATTGAGCTGAGTTTCTAACTCAAGATCAGCGTTCTTCGAACTGATCTTGGAGTTCATCGAGCTCAATTAAGAGAAGGAGCTCTAAGTTTGTCAATTTGAGATCGACGATCGTCGAGCTGTGTTAGACCATTATCGAACTGAATTTCCTTAACTTGAAATATTCAAAGTCAAAACCCTTGAAAATCCTATGACCCTAGACTATACAAGATGGCTCCATCTAAGCATCCTAATAGTAATCCTTAGCCAAATCAGAACTAGGGTTTCAACAAGAAGAATTAGAGAGAGAATCTGAAGATGGTTTTATAAAGTTCAACTTCCTGTTAGGATCTACAGCTTCTATTTAACTCATCGTCAAATCCTGGGATACAATGATCTTCAGAGAAGTAGTCCTTAGCATAACTGCATCTAGATGAAAGCTCATATACTTGTCCACATTGAACAAGTTCTTTACCTAATACTTGTAAAGCTCCTTCTGTCTGTAAGAGGACATGGTGGAAAACTGTGAGGTGTCCTTTCCTTCTGCTTTAGCTTTATTTATTTGTGATAGAGCAACAAACTCATTAAATCTAGCCATTCTGAAATTTGGATCCATCTCTGGATCATAAACTGGTGAATCTGGCTTCTCTTGATCTGATTGTTATGAACTGCTTCTTCTTGACTACTGGCTGCTTTGCTTTTTTTGCTACTACTGACTGCTTTGAGAACCTGACCTTGAAGGTCTGTCTTGAGAAGGTCTAGAATGATGAGAAGAAGTAGGCCTCTGAGAAATAATTCCTGCTGCTCCTGCTGCTGGAGGAGGATGAGGAGGAGGTCCTCTCCATGTTTTTGGAGGTGAAGAGTATCTCCTCATCTTCTTCATGTTCTTTAGCTCATTCTTAGAGAATCTCATCCAGTTGGGGAGATCTGGAGTGAGAGTAATCCCATATAGAATATAATAAGGGATATCATCTATAGAGGAAGGTTTAGGAGCAATCTTTACAGGAGCATTCTTTTTCTTGAATCTTCTTTTCTTAGAAATAGAATCTTCTGAGTCCCCTAACTCTGAGTCAACATTGGATTCATCCTCTCTATGATCATATAAATCATCTAACTATTTAAGCAAATCAGACTGATCAGGAACTTGAACTTCTTGCTGAGCATTAACAATATCTGTATTGACTTGTATATGTATACTATCATCTTCTAGTTCCATGTCTTGAAAATGTATATCATCAAAATTTGGCATAGGAGTTTCATTCCATGTATTGGTAGGAGGGGAAGAAACTTGCTCTATAATATCCAATAAATTCTCAATAACAAGGACTGAGAGACTGGAATAATGCTAGAAGAAGAAATAACTGTAAGGCTTGTCCTTAGTTGTTCTAAAACTAAAGGACTAACATGATCAGTGTAGTATACTATAGCTTTAGAAAGATCAAGCTCAAAAACTGGAAAATAACTATGCATAGTATAAAAGTAAGATAATAAAGAATACAAGTTGAATGTGGGATGGATAGAGGCATCACCAATAGTAACAACTTCTGGAATTACTACTGTCAACTCTTCTGTTAACTGATCTTCAAGTGAAAAACTTGCAAGCATTTCTTAATCCTGATTTTCTTAAAAAACTAATGCTGCTGCTGAAACTACTACTGCTGCTGCTACTAGAACTGGCTCAAAAACTGGAGCTTCTTCATAAAACATCTCCCCCTACCAAGATCCAGGGAGACCTAAATCTAGGAACCCAGAAGAAGGGACAAAGGAGGAAGAGGAAAGCTGAGAAGATATAGCAGTGATAGAAGCAGTAAGACAAACTAAAGCTTCATCTATCAGCTTTTTGAGAGTTGGAGTAATAAATTCAATCAGTTTTGAGGCAATGGAAGAAAAATCCAAAAACATAAACTCAGAAGGATTCTGAGCAGATGTTGATGTTGGATTTGGAGTAGAAGAAGATGGAGTAGATCTGTTTGCATAGATTTGACTGATGGTGAAAGCTTGAGGAATGGATGAAGGAGGAATGATAATAGGAATGTCATCAGGAATGATTTCTTGGATTAGTGAATGAGGAGGAGATATATGAGATTTAGGTGGAGACGGAGGAGGTAGATTGAAATGAAGTGGATTAAAAAGTAGAGGAGATGAGGGTGACTGAAGACCTTTTGAATTTGTATGAAAAGAAGTGGATGGAATATCTTCAGATATAATAGGTGGTAGAGGTGACTGAGGAAGAGAAGAATCAACAGGTGGAGTTTATGATGGAGGTTGTTCAGATAGAGAAGGTACTGGAGAATGTGAAGATTGCTGCCTAGGAGAATGTAGAGGAGATGGAAGAGGAGAAGAAATAAGAGGAGTAGAAACTTCTACTGGGGTTGCGAGAGTGGCTGAAACAGCCCTTGTGCTTTCAGAAGCTATGCTGTTAGAGGTATCCCTAGATGGCTTAGGGATTACCCTCTCCCATCTTCCAAAGAGGGTAGAGGTTAGCCTCTTTGAAGCATTAATAATAATGGTCTAGGAGACCAATAGTTCAAGACACTTAGCCTGTAAGAATATCCCCATGATTCTACCATAACCAACATCTTTTTTATTAACCTTTTTCTTAATGGAATTAAACAAGATTGATCCCCAGTTCATAGACTTTTGATTAAATAGGGCACACATCAAGAGAAACTGCTTCCTCGTTATATAATCTTGAGCAGAATATTTTCCTAATAGAACCTTACTGACCACATCAACCAAAAACTTATATTCTATAGAAAAGTTTTTTTCAAGAGATGGTTAGGGTTTTCTTTATGAATGACCCAACCGTTCTAGCATTTCATTAAACTCAGAACTAGATAATTCAATACCATCTTCACCATTAACAAAACAAAAAATTTCAGATAAAATTTCAGGTGTTAGAGAAACCTAATTTCCTCTGACTGATCTAGTTAGAGTTATAAGGTCTTGAATCTTTGCAGTATAGACCCATTCCTTAATTTCCATGATAGGGAGCTTTATTCTGGTGGACATAAAGTTTCACATATATTGCGCCTCGAATAGTTGCAAAATATCCTTAAAGATTTGATCGGAATGACTGAAAGAGTCCATGTCTATATCAAATCCTGCATAAAACTTCATTTTTGTGAGAATTGCCTGTGACACCGCCATTTTCCTGCAAAATAGAAAAGATCAAATGCAAGAGAAGAGAAATGGAGAATGCGCAAGATAGAGTTCGATGAAAACCTAGATATAAGTTTTCAGTAGTCTAAAAGGCGAACTTACACTTTATGACAGTGTCTTCATCCCGAAGTTTGGCGGTCGTAAAGAACTCCATCACCTCCTTATCCAATATCTTGCAGGGGTGCTCCAGTATAAAGGTGAGTCCAGCCTCTTCAAGCATGAGGATGATGTTCCTGAACTTATCTGAGGTATGTGAAAAACCGATTTGAACTAGTTCACATCCAGTGACCAGGCCGGTGGTGGTTCTTGGAGCCATTATAGACCTAGGGAGGAAATACCCAAATCGATATCTTATCAGCGATCCTAGTAGGAGACTACACATTAGACAAGCCACTAAAACGGAGGAAGAACGGGAATAGACAGTTACCCTAATGTCGAGTGGAAGCCCTTCCGTCCCTTGTTCTTAGTCGTCGGAGGCACGGAGGAGATCCTTGGCGGTCACAGCTGTTATCGATGGGATGGTGTCGGGATTTTGCGATTCTGTTGGGTTCGGGCGATCGAAGGGAATCCACTGACCAGGCGAATCGATGGGAAGAGCACGAACAAGCGAATCGGCCGAATGTTAGGGTAATGGGAAGGCGAATCGACGGGATTAAGGCGTAGGGAGAAATCGGCGGGATTTACGCGATCAATATATATAGTAGCGAACCGGGTGGGTTTGACGTGATTCCGACAGATTTTCCTAACTATTTTGTACCGAGAGTTTAGACTGAATTTTTCACACAGCGTTATGAGGCATAAGGACTATGTTATACCCTAGTTCAATAATTTTGTGAGGATGCAAATTAATTATGGTGCACCCTAGATAATAACCGAGGCAGGCACAGTTATTAAGTTATTGCTCGATCGAGATGAACACAATATTTTGATATCAGTTGTAATCTTTTGTAACTCCCATTGACCTACTTTCTTAATTTTCAGTGGGCTGACTTATGCCTGTTGAGGTTCATTTTCAAATGTATAGGTGTGTATCTACCAAGAATTCTTTAATATTGTATCTAAAGGTCATTTTACACTTTTAATCTTTCCTTATGGGTACAAGCATACATGTGTATATATACACATAACCATTTACTTTCGAGAGAAGGAATTCACAAATTTGTGTGGATATGTAAATATACATATATATATATATATATATATGTACATATCGATTCAATATGACTCAAATATTGAACCTGAATGCAAGTACCTGGGATTATAAGATTTATCATTTAGATCTTCCGTTTAAGGCACACCAGGTGGTCAAATTGAGTATGCCTTTGAAGATAGGACAACTCTTATTTCAATGACACGTTCCTAGACATTCTTGGAACATCTCCTGTCTAGTTCCCATCATGTTTACGGGAACCTAGACTACCCTGCAAAATAGAATTACCTTTCCTTAGGAACCCAAACTGAATTGGGTCCTAGGTTCTTGTTAGCATAAAAACTCGAATGCCTTCCCACAGGAATCCTGTCAGGAAGGCTAACTCTGCCCAGAGGACGTGGATGTACCCTTTCCATTGACACAGAGGGTTTGTGCCAACAATCTATGGCAAAGTGACCCACTTTGCCATAGTACCAACACTTGTGAATATTATATCTCTGCTTCAGACCTGACCTACTGACTGAGGTAGTCATGAACTCAGGTCTAAACGGGATAGAGCCAGTTCTGCTCACACATTTGCCTTGTCCATCGTGATACGTGGGAGGGTGGAAAGAATGCATGTAGTGAGCGTCATGAGGCCTGGGAGGTGGTGTCTTCCTTTCAGTCAGCACACTTCCCGAAGTCCCATGGGCACTTACTTCATGTTTTCTGACCCCCGTTTCCTGTGTCCTAGGATGGTGAGAACCGCAGTGAGAGTTGGTTCCAGCTGATTCATGACGAGTTGGGGCAGTGGCCGAGAATACAAAGGGTTCAGGATGAGCCTTAGGTATTCTCTCATGGGTGGCCATGATAGCCCTTGCACTGTTGGCGTTTCCACATGAGGGCTGGTCATCCTTGTAGTGACCACGGTTGTTCTTGTGGTCATACCTGAAGGCATGATGAGTGCCCTTCCTACTTGGGGTGGGAGGTCTGAACACAGTCTCCCCATTTCTCCATGAACTAATAATTCGGCAGATCCACCCATTTTCACTTTTTCTCTTGATAGCATCTACCTTGGAAAAGTTAGACACTATTCTCTTCTCATTATCTAGACGGCTCTCTAGATCTGATATTTTTGAGTCCTTTACCTTGATGGATTCCATTTGGAGATCCATCAAGGTCTTCAGTCGAGCAATCTCTTTAGCTTGCTCCTCAATAAGTAGGTTGCTCTTTTGAAGGGCACTCTTCAGGGAATCAGGATTTTCAATCTTTTGATTGAAATTCAACATATCTCGTGCATCATTAGATACACAGCCATCAGAACTATTCCTGTCTTCAGGAACATCAAGTGAAGAGGGGCAAGAAGAAGAAGTTACCTGCTCCTGATTCAGCTCTTCAGAGTTACTATTAAGATCAGCAGAGACCGTTGAGTCAGCTTCATCAGAACTGCTTTCCTCAATTTCTTCTTCAGTCTCTGACAAGGACACCGGAGCCCTGATACTGACAGATTGGTCATTACCTTCGTCTTTAGAAACGAGGACCCCCACATAGGCTTCATCCTCTTGTTGACAACTGGTCCCTGCTTTCTATGATCCCTCCATGAGGTCTAAGATGGTTTGCCACATTGCCTTGGCCGTCCTACATTTTTCTAGTCTAGATCGAGAAGGTCCCGACCAGACATCAATGATGATCTGACGAATCACCTTATCAAGATTGTACAATGATAGTTTAGTCTCAGACATCTCAGTAATGCACTTGGGGATTTGGATACCCTTTCCAGAGCTGGAGGTCTTCATGGGAATGAATGGACCCTCTTCCAAGATGAGTGATGCCCGAGGATCGATAGCCTCCAAGTGAAAAGACACTCTTATCTTCCAGATGGGATAATACTCCTTTGTGCATGTGGGGAGTCTTAACGGTGAGATATCATAATCCAGCTCCATTCTTGTTGACACTGGTGGCATGATTCTACTAAAGGTGTGAACCTTTTTGATGAGTAACCTCCCTCTGATACCACTTGAAAGTCCACCTAGTTCCAACTACCTTCACCTATGGGGGGGATAGGTGTCTTGCAAGGTTTTTGCGAAATTAAAAATTGTACCTGCACAAATAAACCAAACAACACATCACAGAAAGACACAGAAAATTATAGTGGTTCCCCGATTTGGGTACGTCCACTCTCCCCCTTCGGCCTATCTCCCAACCAGGGACGACTCGGTCACTTCACCAACAGGATTGAAATCCAATCCTCACACTAACGGAAGGAACCCTTCAAAATGAAGGAGTCACCACTCCTACACCCCGGGTTGCACCCAACCCTTACAACTAGGAACCAACGTTCCTTTTCAACAAAATTAAAAATGGAGTGTATTAGAAATACAAACTACTTATGGAGAATAAGGTGTCCCTCTTCGTTCGATAACGTGTTCTTGAAGACGACGAAGAGTCCACGACCTTATGTCTCACTTGGAAAGGATCTTCTCTAGATCGATGGTGGCACAGAATGAGGCGGCGATGCAATGTAGATCCAAACTTCGTAGCTAAGCCGGCAAGGTCTACCAACGGTCTTTCTTGGATCAATCGTCTCAATCGATTTGGATAGGGAAGGTATTCCCGATCTACAAATCAAGAGACAAAGGTTCTCAAGAAGGACTCATGAGACGCGTTGCGAGATAGAGCTTCTGTCTCTGGGAGATCAGGAAGACACCACGATCAGCGATGGCGACCAACTAACACGAGCGGCGACGGCGACGGAGTGAGATTCATGATCTAGGTCACGTCGGCGGCTCGGCTTTCCTTCTTATCTGTTCGTTCTTTTTACTGTTCAAAATACCGATGTATTTATACAATAGGATGATCCAATATGATCGTTGTGGGCCCCACAAGAAAGAAACCCTAAGTCCAGCTCCAAACAGCACGAGTTAACTTAGACCGGTCCAGAGAATAGCAGAAATTTGCCCAAGTCAAATTCGGCGAGAATCGAAGGTGATTCTCGACGGATCGGAGAGAATCACCTACGATTCTCGCCGAATTCCACTTAGCAGAATTCTAGCTTCATTGAAATAGCAAGCCGGAGAGAATCGGCGAGAATCACAATTGATTCTCGCCGAATCGGCGAGAATGCAAGATCATTCTCGACGATTCGGCGAGAGTCACTTAGTGATTCTCGCCGATTCTGCCTTAGCAGAATTCAGGGCGGCGTTGAGACGGCCGGTTGCATACGGCGAGAATCAGCGAGTGATTCTCGTCGATTCGGCGAGAATCACTAGTGATTCTCGTCGAATCGGCGAGAATCACTTAGTGATTTTCGACGATTTCTACTTAAGCGATTTTCGTATTTTCTTCCCGTGATCAGGTCTTTGGCCCATCCTTTCTCCTTGTCTGCTCTTAATTTTTCTTAACCCTGTGCTTGAAAGCAAGTACACTCCAATAGAGAGAGTACACATAAGCCAACACACTGATCTGCTCAACGAGGGATTACGTTGCATAGACCCGTGTATATTGACCTACTGCACCCTGACATTGGTGTGTACTTAGCGAGGAATAACTGCAAGCACAACTTGAAAGATTTCATCAAATACATTGTGAATTCATCTTAGCTTGAAAGGAGGCTTCCTCAAATCCAGATAATTGTGGATATAATACCCAACAACTTCATCTAGTGGCATGGTCAAGATGTCAGTCACTTGCTTGTCTATAGGGACAAACACAAGACTGATATCTTAACACTCCACATGCTCCCTAATGAAATGATACATAATCTCAATTGTCTTAGTCCTGCAATGAGAGATAGAATTCCTAGCAATTGAGATTGCACTAATAGAATCACAATGCAAAGGAGTTCTACATATCTTGAGGTTGTAGTCCTGGAACTGATGATGGTTCCACAATAACTGTGCACAATATCTACCTACTGAGATGTATTCTGACTCAACTGTAGAGATTGCAACACTAGTCTTCTTCTTACTTCTCTACAACACTAGTCTTCCTCCCAAGAATTGACAAGCGCTTGAAGTGCTCCTCTTGTCCTCTTTGCATCCTGTAAAATCTACATTTGAATAGTCTGTTAGTTCAAAATCCCTATTTCTAGGGTAACATAGGCGAAGATCTGGTGTGCCCTTAAGATACCTCAAAATCCTGTTAACAGCAGAGTAGTTAGATTTATTAGGGCTGGCCTGATACCAAGCACAAACATATGTAGCATACATGATGTCTGGCCTACTTTGCAGTAAGTTATAAAAGGGAGCCAATTATCCCTCTATACAAAGTTTCATCAACAGGTTTCCCTGCCTTATCTTTTCCTATATCCATACTTGACCCCATGGAAATTTTCATGGTGGAGGCATTCTCCATACCAAACTTTTTGATCAACTCCCTAGTAAACTTTGACTGGGATATTGACAAGCCATCATCAGTCTGTCTTACTTGGAGTCCCAAGAAGAACTTAAGTTCACCCATCCTGCTCATCTCAAACTTCCCTTGCATAAGTTTGGCAAAATTCTTGCAAAGGTTGTCATCAGTAGATCCAAAGATAATGTCATCTA
This sequence comes from Platanthera zijinensis, assembly GCA_039513925.1. Classification (NCBI taxonomy): domain Eukaryota; kingdom Viridiplantae; phylum Streptophyta; class Magnoliopsida; order Asparagales; family Orchidaceae; genus Platanthera; species Platanthera zijinensis. Next base: position 108,488,316 of record CM077089.1, read on the forward strand.
TATATATCTGGACTAGGATGATCTTAACCTTAGATTCCCTTAGGAATAGGGTATTGTCTATCTTCCCCCTTGAGAATTTGTTCTCAATGAAGAAGCTAGATAATATCTCAAACCAAGCCCTAGGGGCTTGCTTCAACCATATAGAGCTTTCCTAAGTCTATAAATAAATTCAGGTGTGTTAGAATCAATAAAATATGGAGGTTGCTCAAAATAGACTTCTTCCTTTAAGTCACCATTTAGGAAGGTTGATTTCACATCCATCTGGTAGACTTTAAATCCCTTGAATGCAGTATATGCAAGGAATAGTCTAATGGCGTCCAATCTTTCTACAGGGGCAAAGGTTTGATCAAAATCAATACCTTCTTCTTATTTATACCCCTTTGCTACTAGCCTTGCCTTATTCTTGATTATAATGCCATTTTCATCAAGTTTATTCCTATAAATCCACTTCACTCCAATGACATTATGACATTGTGGTTTGGGAACCAGGTTTCAGACCATGCACCTTTTAATCTTGTTCAGTTCCTCTTGTATTGCTACAATCTATAACTGATTTATGTTGGCCTCTTCAAATCTATTGGGCTCAACCTGTGATAGAAAGCTGACATACATTGCTTTATTTAGGCTCTTGCTTCTTGACACCACTCCTTAGTGTGCATCACCATTAATCTAGTGTCTTGTATGGTCTCTTAGATGCCTGACAACTGGAGGCAATCTTCTTTTAGCATCAGCTTCAGCAGCAGCTTCTTGCTGATCTTCATCCAGTTCAAGTGTGCCTTGCACTTAATCTAGAAAATCCACTCCATCTTGGTTTTCTAGAGCAATATCCTTGATACTTAACTTGTCCATCATTAGCTATGTACCTGCAGTACTAAAAGAGGAGCTTAACAGCTCACTGTTAATCTTGGTAGACTCATCAAAGACTACATGCACAGACTCTTCTACAACTTGCCTTTTAAAGTTGTAGATCATATAAGCTTTTCTATGATTATTGTACCCAACAAAAATCCCATCAAAGGACATGGCAGCAAACTTTGTCACATATGACATACCATTATGAAGCACATAGTACTTACTCCCAAAGATCCTGAGATAGCCCAGGTTTAGTTTTCTACCCTTTAAGATCTCATAGGGAGTCTTCTTATGGCTCTTGGTGATAGAGTCTCTATTAAGGACATGATATGCAGTATTTACTGCCTCTGTCTAGAAATATTCTGGGAGAGATGTGTCACTCAACAAGGTCCTTCCATGATCTATGAGAGTTCTATTTTTCCTCTAAAAGTTCCCATTTTACTAGGGTGTTCTTGGAGATGAAAATTCTTGAGGAATACCCAGCTCTTCACAGAACTTTGTCATGCTATCAGACTGGAATTCAGTCCTACGGTCACTTCTGATTTTGAACACAATACTATCAAACTCATTCTGAATTTTCTTGACAAACTTTATGAAGACATCAAGGCTTTCATTCTTTTCCTTAAGAAAGAATACCTAATTAAACTTAGAATAGTAATCAACCACCATAATGGTATAGACTTTCCTACCTAAACTATGAATTGACATAAGACCAAACAAGTCCATATGCAAGTGGTATAAGCACCTCATTGAGTCTTTGGTCCCAATGCCCTTGAAGGAAGCCTTGGTCTGCTTGCCCTTTTGGCATGCTGAGCACAAGCTTTCCTTGGTGCATTTCATCTTAGGAACATTCCTAACTAGCTCTTCACTAAAGTGCTTACCAATAGTCTTGTAATTCAAATGAGCTAGTCTCTTGTGCCATTGCACAAAATAAGAAACTTTCTCATTTTCCATTAGACAAATAGGAGAGTCTGAATCTAGACAAATGAAATTTAAGAAAAAAATATTTACACTCCTAGTTCCTGTCAAGATGACCTCTTGGTCACTTGAACACTTAATCTAGCACTAGTCCTTGTGTAAGATAATAACATATATAAGATCATAGAGTTGGCTTATGCTTATAAGATTGTGTTGCAACCCTTTAACATAAGCCACCTTTGAGATGGTGACTATGCCATTGATAATCTTACCATAGCTTCTTTTCACTCCTCTATCTGAAATATCAAAGATAACATTGGGTCCATCTTTTACAGGAGTGTACTGCTTTAAGATGCTCCTTGTTTCAATCATGTGCCTAGAATAACCACTGTCCAAGTACCATATATGGGTATGGGAACTTGGACTAACCTGTATTACATAATTTATTTTACCTTAGGACCCCAATATCTAATGGGTCCTTGGTGCATGTTAGTCTGAAAATGGACTTGTCTACCAGCATCTTTTCTGACTAGTGGACTAACACTAGCTCGTGGCATAGTAGGATTGTGCCTGCAATCTAAGGCAAAATGACCAACCTTGCCATAACACCAGCACTCATGTATATTATACCTTCTCTTCTGAGTGGGTCCTGCAGTTGGCTTAACTGCTGACTAAACAGAAGGAAGAGTTGTAGCACCTTTCTCAAATTCCTTTCAGTAAGGATCTGATTGAAGGTAAGTCTTTCAGCAAGTTTTCTTGGCTTACTATGAATTCTATTTACAGTAGTCTTCTTTGCAGATGACATACTATTTATAGCATCAGAGATAGCTAGATCTAGCTTGTTGATGTACTTGCCCTTGGTCTGGGTCTTTGCTGGATGGTCTTGAGAGTTAGCCGCTGCCTCTTTCTTCAGTGAAGGGGCTGGTGCACCAAACACAAATGGTCCATGATGGGCCATTTGGATTTCCTCATGGGGATCCTTAAATGCACTCTCTCCCCTACTGTACCTTCCACCGTAACTGTGAACCTATTTGTTCACACTAGTGGATTTACCATTCATCCAGTGACCATAAATGCTCTCTTGGTCATACCTGTTTGAAGGTAATTGAACTTTTCTAAAGGAATGGGAGGCTTGAAGGCCAATGGCTAAATAGGAGCTTTGCCCTTCCCTTTGGAAGGGGCAACACCAGTATTTACCTTAAACCACAACCCCTTCTTACCCTTCTGAGAGGAGAAGGAGTTTATCAAGGGTAACACTATTTTGGGCTTAGAAAAACTAGCCACAATTCTCTTCTCTCTATGGAGCTTCTCTTTAAGATCCTTACTGAGACTATTCTTAAACTTTATGGAGCCTATCTACATGAGATTCAAGGCCTTAAGTTTGCTAACTTCCCTGTCCTTCTGATCCAGTAAAGATGTTGTCTCAGCATGCTGGGCAGCAGCTAGCTGCAAAGAGGCAATCTCCACATCTTGTTTTTTTTGACAAGTTCTTGCACTTATTAAAGGCATCCAGAAGTTCTCCATACCTATCAATCAATTGATTGACATCTCCTTCTGATTCAGAATCATCTTCACCACTGGATGAAAAAGCTTCTGTACTATATTGGGCTTCAATTCCAGACAGTTTAGTTCTCGAGAAATTCAATCAGTTCTCGAGAGCTAATGCTACTTCTCGAGAACTACATACTAAATTTTTCTGAAATTTGTTTAAGTCCCGATCAGCCATATTTTCTGAAATGACTTGACACGTTTCGTCATTAATGTCTTTTCAAACCGTTAAGAGTAATCTTATATAAGGTCTTCTCATTAAGACCTAACCCTAATAATTATATTTTGCAAGAAGCGGTTGTCCGTTCACTCAAAATCCTTCTCATCGGCCATCTCTAATTTCAGATCTCTGAAGCTGCCACCGCCGCTCACAATCAGATCGATTCTTCTGTTGTCGATCAAGAATACTTGCTGTTCAAGGATTCTCATCTTCTCCTTGATCGAGTTTGTCAAAGCTTTCTCTGATCAGATCTACTCATCTTCTTCAACATTTCTAAAAGATCCGTAAAGTTCAAGAAGAAGATTCAAAAATTCACTTTTCCAGATCTGAGAAAGTTATTCTGTTTGTAATTCAAAATTTCTTTACTATTATTGTACGAGATTTTCTCTGAGTGTAGGAGCGTTGTTCTCCGAGTTTGTAGGATGTTTTTATCTTCCGAGTATAGATCCTTTTTTATCGAGTTTGTAGGATCTTGGTTCTGAGGCATAGGATTGTTTTCAATCCGAGATAGTTGAGTAGCCGAGTCTAGTGATTTGCTAGATCGGTGAGGTAAAGTGGATGTACCCAAGATTGGGGAACCACTATAAATATTCTTGTCTTTCTGTGATTGCTTGATTACTTGTGCAAGTTCATTAAAAATTTTATTCTGCAAATAGACGCACGATTCACCTATTCACCCCCCTCTAGGTGATTTAGGTTGACAACTTTCCACTTTCAATTGGTATCAGAGGGAGGTTGGTCGTTAAAAGGTTAACACCTTGATCAATTTCCTCTTGAAAGTTTTCACGTGGATATTCAAGCAATGGACAAGGTCAAAGATTTTGCCAAGCTTCCTTTGTGCACAAAGAATAACTTTCCCATGTGGAAAGATAGAATCAAATTTTTCATGGAAGCTGTGGATCCCTGGATCTTCATGATTGTTGAAGAATGTCCCTACGTTCCTATGAATATCTCCACTATAGATCCAACCAATAAAGTTCCTAAGAAATTGATGGATCTAGATAAGGACGAGATTATACTTGTCTCTTTTGACAAAAAAGCTAAAAATATAATAGCAAGTGCAGTCGATGGCTCGATGCTGCAGAATCAGATTCACTGCTAATCGGCTAAAGAGATGCGGCAGTCTCTAGTAACTTTGATGGAAGGTACTGAAGAAGTGAGGGATGAAAGAAGGTCCCTACTGAACCAGAAATATGAAGCCTTCAGGCAAGGGTCAAAGGAGACCATTGCAGATACCTTTGAGAATTTCTTCAAGATAGTAAATCACCTAAGAGTGTTTGGCTGAGTCTTCACCAATGGGGAGCTGAATGATAAGTTTTTGAGGTCTCTCACAAAGAAATGGGACAACAATGTCTGTGCCATCCGGGAGTTTGGCAGACTAGCTGAGACAGACCCAAAGAATCTATTTGGCAAGCTGATGTCCTATGAACTGCAGATAAATTCCAGGAAAGCTGAATAAGAGAAAAGTCGCTTCTCCTCAAAAGAGAAGTCAGTTGCATTTAAGTCTGACAGTTCAAGGAAGGGCAAAGCTGCCTCACCAGCACCTGCTCAAGAAGTAAGTGAAGAGGAAAGCTCTGAGCCAAGCACCTCAGGCTCAGAACTATCTGAAGGAGAGTTCTCGTTGCTCTCTCGGTAGTTCAAGAAATTCTTGAACAAGAAGAAGCAGTGGAGAGGCAAAGATGCCTCATATAGAAGATCACAACACAACGGTGATCAGCGAAAGAAATGCTCAAGTAGCCATGACAGGTATACTTCTAAACAGAACAAACAGATTTCTAATGACATTATTTGCTACTGCTGCAACAAACTAGGTCACGGCATAGCTGACTGCCCCCACAAGAATAAGGAGGGTGGCAGAAGAGAGGAAAAGAAGTCCTCGTACTACAAGAAGAGGACAGAGAAGAGCCTGAAGGCAAAGAAGGGAAAGACTCTCAGCGACTCCGACTCATCTGAGTTGAGTGAAGAAGAGGAAGCCTACTTTGGGCTCATGGCTCAATCAGATGACGAACAAGAGCCCCAGTTCTGAGCATGATCATGACAACAACTCTTCTGAGCATGATAATGACAACAACTCTTCTGGCAATGAGTCAGAACTTATGGCCCAGTACTAGGAGTTGATCATGACTTACGACAAATGTCGCTGAGTCGTGAAAACTCAGGCTAAAGAGATTAAATCTCTAAAGGCTATTGAGAGCAGCTTGAGAGAAGAAGTCGCTAAGACTGACTCTCTTCAAGATAACTTCAATCTTGCTATTGAAGAATACAATCAAGCTCTTAAGCACCTCGACCTTAAAGAGGAAATCATCAAAGAGTTGAACGAACAACTCGAGGCTGAGAAGAAGCTTGTTGAAAGTTTCTCTAAGCCGAAGACAGTTCTTTCACTCATTGCTGAATTCTCAGCTAAGGCCCAAGGAGCTGGACTAGGCCATGTTGCCTCTCCTAGTAAATCTTCTAGGAGAAACAAGGCTCAACGGAAGAATAAGGCCGCCAAGAAGGCATTGGCCAAAGAAAAGGGGAAAGCCCCTCTAGATCAGACTGTCTTTAAGAAAGTTATCTTTCCAACAAATAAGTTTGATCTGGTCTCTTCCTATGGTCACTTGACAAGGCCTACTTATGTAGAGCTAAAGTCTCGGTACCAAGGATGGACTCGCCCTCGAAACTTTGGTGAGAGTGTCTTTAAGGCACCTTATGAAGAAGTGATTCTTCAGGGCTATGGTCCTTATAATTATGGCCACAACTTCAATAAAGCACCTAAATTAAAGCCCGTTGAGGAAAGGTCTCTGAAGGAGAAGAAGTCATGTGATTGCCATCATAATGAAGCCTCCTCCTCCAAGAGTGCTACCCCCGCTAGACCACCATCTCAAGAGGTCAAGCAGGAGTACGTAAGGCAAAGATACAACATGTTTGACTGCTAGTGCTGTGGAAAAATTTGTCATTTTGCCATCGATTGTTGGTTCAATACCAGGAAGGTTGCTACTCCTCAAGTTGGTAATATGAGACTACCACTCAGAATGTTAATCTTTGTAGGGGTAGCATCCTAACCCGAGACCGAGGACCCAAACATGTTTGGGTTCCTAAGGCAAAGTGATTATGAATGCAGGTATGTCCAAAGGCCACCAAAATGCAAATCTGGACTTGGACAGTGGATGCTCTCGACACATGACCGGGATAAGAAGCCTACTCCACAATTTCACTTCAGTCTGCAACGGACCAAAGGTCATCTTTGGAGGTTCAGACCGAGGGATAACCAAAGGCTACAGTATGATCACTAACGGTAGTGTATCCTTTTCGGATGTAGCTTATGTGGAGGGATTGGAACACAATCTCATAAGCATAAGTCAACTGTGCGACAAAGGATACATATTTGAATTCCACGCTGACAAGTGCTTGATAAAGTTTGTTGAGAATATGGAAACAATTCTATCAGGCACTCGAAGCAGGAATATATTTTGCTTAAATTTCATTTGTATAGATTTTTCTACACCAGTGTGTCTTTTGGCAAAAGATAGTGCGTCTCTTGGTGACCAATGGCATAAGAGGTTACCATATATTAATTTTAAAACTATTAATAAATTATTCTCCCAGAACTTAGTACGTGATGACCCTAATGTCAAGCACGTCAAATAAAGACCTCATCATGCATGCGTAAAAGGCAAGCAAACAAGGGCTACCTTTAAAAGCATCATAGGCAAAAACTCTAATACGTGTTTACACCTACTTCATATCGACTTGTTCGATCCACTGCAAATTAGAAGTTTAGGAGGTAAGGATTATACATTGGTTATTGTTGATGACTACTCACGCTTTGCGTGGGTGTTCTTTCTAAAACAAAAGTCAGATACCTTCAATATCTTTACAAATTTGTCAGGCAGGTCCAGAATGAATACAACTGTTCCATAGTCAAAATCAGAAGTGACAATGGAACGGAGTTCAAGTTTGGGGCCATGATAGAATTTTGTGAAAGCCTAGGTATCTTTCATGAGTTTTCCTCTCCTCGCACTCCACAGCAAAATGGAGTAGCTGAGATAAGGAATAGAACACTCATAGAGGCCTGCAGGACCATATTGAGTGATGCTTCGCTACCAGAATACTTCTGGGCTGAAGCCGTAAACACTGCATGCCATGTGCAAAATCGAGCCCTCATAAATAATAATCATGATAAGACACCTTATGAACTTCTAAAAGGCATGAAACCGACTGTATCATATTTTAGGATTTTTGGCTGTAAATTCTTTGTACTTAACAATGGTAAGTATCATACTACCAAGTTTAGTGAGAAAAGTTTTTGAAGGTATTTTTGTAGGATATAGTAGCCATAGTAAGGCATACATGATTTTCAATAGAAAAACTATGGTGGTAGAGGAATCAATACATGTTGTATTTAATGAGACGAGCTTGCTACAAAGCAAATCGTCTAGTGTGCTTGTTGAAGATGCATGTATAAGGCTTAAAGAAATCAGTTTGGATGAACAGACCGAAAGTAAAGATGATAAGTTCATCAAGATCACCTCTCCGACCCCTATTGGAGAGGTAGAAGATCAAGATGAAAACGTTTTCCAAATTGATGAAGTCATTCTAATGGATGAAGAAGTCCCAGATGCTGGAAATCTAGAGCTCAGACATCTGAAGGATCACCAAATGGACCAAATCATAGGAGATCCCCGGGATGGTGTCAGAACTCGTCGAGGTTCAACTAACGAGAATCTCTATTTAAGTTTTCTCTCGCAGGTTGAACCAAAGAAGTTTGAGGAAGCAAACTCAGATGCATCGTGGATCTTGGCCATGGAAGAAGAACTAAATCAGTTCAAGCGCTGCAAAATGTGGACACTTGTTCCAAGACCCAAAGGTAAAAATGTCATCGAAACTAAGCGGGTCTATAGGAACAAGATGGACGAGGATGGGACAATCATAAAGAACAAGGCCAGACTCGTCGCCAAAGGATATCGTCAAGAAGAAGGGATCGACTTCAACCAAACATACGCTCTAGTGGCAAGGCTGGAGGCCATCAGACTGTTCCTGGCTTATGCTGCACTGAAGGGCTTCATAGTCTACCAAATGGACGTGAAGTCTGCCTTCCTGAATGGTTACATAAAGGAAGATGTGTATGTGGAACAGCCCCCAGGTTTTGTTGATCCTAACTATCTTGAGCACGTTTATTTATTATCAAAAGAGCTGTACGATTTTAAACAAGCTCCTCGATCTTGGTACGAAACGCTGTCTAGCTTTCTCCTCGAGAACAAGTTCACAAGGAGAAAGATAGACAATACATTATTTCTTAGGGAAATTAAAGGCAAGATTTTGCTAGTGCAAATCTATATCGACAACATTATTTTTTGATCTACAGATAACAACCTCTGCAAAAAGTTCTCTAAACTTATTCAAGGGAAGTTTGAAATGAGTAGTATGGGCGAGCTGAAGTATTTCTTAGGACTTCAGGTGAAACAATCTGAAGATAGACTTTTCATCACACAGAAGAAGTTCACCAAGGAGTTGATTAAGAAATTCAGAATGTAGAGTGCAACCTCTATGAGGACTCCAATGGCCTCAGCTATGTCTCTGAAAAGGATGAGAAAGGGAAACCTTTTGATGAAACCAAATACAGAAGCATAGTTGGATCCTTGCTCTACCTTACTGCCAGTAGACCAGACATAATGTTCTCTACATGTGTCTGTGCTAGATTCCAAGTGAATTGTAAGGAATCTCACTATGCTGCTGCAAAGCGGATCTTGAGATACCTTAAAGGTACACCGAATCTTGGTTTATGGTACCCAAGAAGTAATGATAGCGAACTAATTGGTTTCTCAGATGTAGACTTTGTAGGTAGCAAAGATGACAGGAAAAGCACTTCTAGGACGTGTCCGTTCCTTGGAAGAAGGCTTATTTCTTGGAGAAGAAAAAAGCAGAACTGTGTCGCAATCTCAATAGCCAAGTCAGAATACATTTCTGCCGGTAGTTGTTGTGTACAGTTGCTTTGTCTAAAGAACTAGCTAGAGGATTACAATATGAAGATTAAAGACATTCCATTATTCTGTGACTCCTCCAGCGCAATCGCAATCGCAAATAACCCAGTCTCGCAGAGCCGGACAAAGTACATCGAGCTCAGATATCACTTCATCCGGGAGCACGTGGAGCAAAGGAATATAGACCTGCAGTACGTACCAACAGATCGACAAGTTGCAGATATTTTCACGAAGCCGCTGGACGAGACCAAGTTAAATTTCCTCAAAACTGAACTTGGGATGCTAAACAAAGAAGGATAAGCCACAGGAGATCAGTTCAAAGCTCAAGAATCGAGGATACTTCAAACAGGTCAGAAATTTCTCAAGAGGAAGGTAGTTCTCGAGAACTCTGTCTACTTCTCGAAAAGTAACATATTCATTCTCGAAAACTCAAACTCCTCGAGAACTTGACTTATCTCTCGAAAGGTTTTCTCAGTTCTCGAGAACTTTGAACTGTCTCTCGAAAAGTCTCTTCTGTTCTCGAGAACCAGTATATTACTTCTCGAGAAGTCCCCTGGAAGTTCTCGAGAACTATACCCGACTTCTCGAGAAATGCTCATTGCCTTTTCGACTTCTAATTAATTTCTTCTATTTCGAAAACCCGTTGATTTAAGCCCTAATCCTAGATTAATTAGACACTTAATTGACATTACTAGGATTATATATATATATAATACTTTAGAAATCCCAAATCAACCGCCATTTCGACATTACTCCTCTCGAAAACTCTTCGCCTTCCGCCGACAGAAGCTTCGTCGCAGCCACCTTCTTGCGCTCCGTCCGTCGCCGCCGTCAGCTTAAATGGCTCAGATTTCAAAGATAGGAGTCGGCAGTGAACTTGTAGTTGCAGGGATTGCAGACATCTCTGATGATTTCAAGAACCTACTTCTTCTCCTGGAAACCGTCAGATTGATGTTCGTCCTCTCAGAACCCTGCAAAATTTCTTTTCCAGATGTCAAAGAATTCTTCAGAAATATAAAGGTAAGGAGGAATGGTAAGATTTTGAAAACTAAAGTAAGAGGGATTAAGATAAAGTTGGACAAAACCAGAGTTTCTAAGCTTCTCAAGATGCCCGTTATAGATGAAGAGGATGATCTAACCCATGTAGATTCAAATAGAACTTACTCCTTCTATGGAGTTTCTGTGGATGTCATGTCTTTAAGGAGAAATCTATTCAATGATGTAGGCAAACTTCTTGTCGACATAATTGGAAAAATCTTATGGTGCAAAATAGGGTCGATTAGTTTCATAACAAATGACCTCTTTGATGTTATGACAATAGTAATCTGCAGGAAAAATTTCAGTTTGGCATGATGGTATTTTAATTGATCAGGGACAATATTCAAGCTCCTAAGTTTGCAAGGATAATCTCTTTATTGCTGAGGGAGATTGATCCCGTCACTTTCAAATCTTCTTAAAGGTACTCAAATTCATCACTTGAAAAAAGATCTCATTGGCCTCCATCTAAAGATGGGAACTCAAGCTGAAAAATCCAAAGCAGTTAGCTAAAGAAATTACAGCTTCTGCCTCTGAGGTTAGGACCCCATCTCCCTCCTATCATTATGTTACTGAACCATCTGGTGCAATAACTCAGGGGGAGCCTGCAGCCTCTATTCCTGTTGTCAGACCTCCTCCTCCCTCTCCAGCAAAATCAGCAAGCAGATCTCCCATCAGAAGCCATGTCAGCTCTCCGGCAAAGTCCCCAGTGGCACTCTCTCCAGAAGATACCATTCTAGATGCTCAAGTCCTAGAAACCCTCCAAAACACTGCAGAAGAAATTGATAGAATGGTGGAAGAACTCACCTCAGATGTTCCTCCCCTCTACAAGGAACCAGCTGAAGAACATCCAAAAGATCCTTCTCCAGCTCCCTCTCCTTCTCCTATCAGATTACCAGAATCTCCTCCTGCTTAATCCCCTTTTGCCAAGCAAGATATCCCTGAGACTGTTCTTCTTTCTGATGAAGATAGAATCTCTCCTGAGCCTGCTGATCTTCCCTTGAGGAAGTTAGATTTCTCCATCCCCACATTCATTGACCAGGCTGATATTACTCTTGTTCAGACTACCAAAGCTGTAAGCTCAGTGAGTCTTGAAGAGATACCTCTATGGAAAGCCCCTCCTCCTGTTACTATTACAGCTTCTGCCTCTGCCTCTACCTCTTCTAATGCTGTTTCTACTGCTGCTACCCCTTCCAACTCAAAACTTCTTATCCAGATATGCCAAATGCTTTCTGTTCAAAGGAAACATTTTGACGATTCTCTGAAAGTGATGCAAGACAAGGTGACTGCTTTGGAAATAAAAATGAGTTGAGGATTTGCTGAGATCCAACACAACACTGACTCTCTCAATAGCTTATTTCAGATTGGTGGCAAAGCCATAGATCACACTATTACTAGTGTTGGTCAGGTTATGGAACAATCTCTGACTCTTACTATTAATCAGATTGAGTTAGAAAAGAATGCTCAAAAACAGGTGATGAAGGTTTGTGAGGAAGTTGGTACTTTCAAGGAAGAAGCCATAGAAAAACTCCTTGTAGAATTCAGAAAGGGGGAGAGCCTGGTGAAAGAACATGTAGTCACACTTGTGGATTAGTTTTCTGCAGATGCAAACACTCTCTGGGCTGAGAAAATTGCTGAAATCAATAAGAATGTTTTAGCTCAAATTCAGTCAGTGAAGTTCTATACTTATGACACCACAGTTTTGATGCACAATCAGATTTTCCCTGACTTTCAGGCTGATCCAAATATTATTCCTCATCATCTAAATCCTTTTGTTGAAGGACAACCTAGTCAAATGCCAGCTCAAATGCAACAACCTCAAATGTCCCGCTTCTCTCCTAGGCCAGAAGATCAAGATCCTCCTCCAACCTTTTATGACTAGGTATGGGATGACATTATTCCTCAAGATTTACCAGAGATCAACACTTCTAAGAAGAGGAAATATGGAGAAGGGCCATGTACCAGCAGAAGCATTCCCAAAGTTGATTTAGATAAAAGGAAAGCCCAAGAATTTACAGAAGTCTTGAGTCCCACCTCCAAATCTCTAATTCTTGATACTCTTTAGTTGGTAATGGACTATAATGAGAATAGAAATCTCCCCTACAGCTCAGTTGAGTTAGAATTATATGAAAAGTCCATGACCAAAAGGAGGATATATGATAGGGAATATGGAAAAAATAATCCTAAAGTTCCTCCAAAGCCCCCCAAGGTATTATCCCAAACCATTCAGATATCAGAGGAGGCAGCAGGAAAAGCAGGACAAAAAACCTTAGAGCAAAGAATGCACTTTTGTTGAGTTATCCTTGAGAATTTTGTTGAAATTGTTGTTGATTAAGAAATCTAAAACATTACTTATATACAATTTCCAGTTTTGCCTAATTATGTTCAATTAATCTCCTACTACCTTAGTTTAAATTTTCATTTCCAGTTCTTTCTTAATTTTCATAATTTACCTTAGTGTAGAGGGTTCTGACTTCTACAAATAGGGGGAGATTGTTGGGCATTGCATCCACAATAACCCAGATTTGCATGAAGTCACCCTTGAACTAAGATGAATTAAGTTGTATTTGATATCTTGTTTAAGTTATGTGTTTGCAGATCATCATTACTAAGTGTAGACCAATGTCAGTCTACAGTGGGTCATGAACACAGGAACATACAGTGTTATCCCTCACTGTGTGATCCAAGGTGTTTACTCATGTGTAGCCTCTCTATTGGGATACACTTCATATTCAAACACTTGGACCATGGAAGGAAGAATGGACACTTGAAGAGAAGAAAAAAAAAATTTCTAAAAAGTTCAAAAAATTTCTAAGTCCACTTCTCGAGAATTCCTTTCAGTTCTCGAGAATTAAAGTTAGAAGTTCTCGAGAAACAGGAGTTTAGTTCTCGAGAAGTTTAACTTTTTCAGTTCAGAAAAATTTTCTAAGTATGACTCTCGAGAAGTATCTCTTTGCTCTCGAGAAGTCTTTTCAATTCTCGAGAAGCTCAGCTCTTAGTTTTCGAGAAGTCCAAAAAGCTTCAATTTATTTGTCTAAGTTCCATCTCTCGAGAAGTCCAATATAATTCTCGAGAAGTCCAATATAATTCTCGAGAATTCTAATATAGTTCTCGAGAAGTCCTTTCAGTTCTCAAGAAGCTCGGCTCTTAGTTCTCGAGATGCTCAGTTCTTAGTTCTCGAGAAGTCCCAGAGTAGTTCTCGAGAAGTTCAGAAAGTTTCAAGAAATTTTTCTAAGTCCTTTCAATTCTCGAGAAGCTCAGCTATTAGTTCTCGAGAAGTCCTCAGTTCTCGAGAAACTTAGCTTCGTAGTTCTCGAGAAGTCAGGCTATAGTTCTTGAGAAGTCCATATTGTTTTCGGGAAGTATTGATCCTGAAGTTTCGAAAACAAAGTTCAATTCCAGACAGTTTAGTTCTCGAGAAATTCAATCAGTTCTCGAGATCTAATGCTACTTCTCAAGAACTGCAGACTAAATTTTTCTGAAATTTATTTAAGTTCCGATCGGCCATATTTTCTAAAATGACTTGACACGTGTCATCATTAATGTCTTTTTTAAACGTTAGGAGTAATCCTATATAAGGTCTTTTCATTAAGACTTAACTCTAATAATAATCTTTTGCAAGAAGCGGCTGTCCGTTCACTCTAAATCTTTCTCGTCGGCCATCTCTAATTTCGGATCTTTGAAGTCGCCGCCGCCGCTCACGATCAGATCGATTCTTCTGTTGTCGATCAAGAAGACTTGTTGTTCAAGGATTCTTATCTCCTCCTTGATCGAGTTGGTCAAAGCTTTCTCTGATCAGATCTACTCATCTTCTTCAATATTTCTGAAAGAGCCGCAAAGTTCAAGAAGAAGATTCAGATATTCACTTTTCAAGATCTGAGAAAGTTATTCTGTTTGTAATTCAAAATTTCTTTACAATTATTGTAGGAGATTTTCTCTGAGTGTAGGAGCATTGTTCTCCGAGTTTGTAGTAAGTTTTTATCTTCCGAATGTAGATCCTTTTGGATCGAGTTTGTAGGAACTTGGTTCCGAGGCGTAGGATTGTTTTCAATCCGAGATAGTGGAGTAGCCGAGTTCAGTGATTTGCTAGATAGGTGAGGTAAAGTGGACGTACCCAAGATTGGGGAACCACTATAAATCTTCTTGTCTTTCTGTGATTGCTTGATTGCTTGTGCAAGTTCATTAAAAATTTTATTCCGCAAATAGACGCACGATTCACCTATTCACCCCCTCTAGGTTAATTAGGTTGACAACTTTCCACTTTCAACAGCAACCAACCCAATATAGGCTTCTTTTTCTTCAGAATCTGATGAAGATGAGTCAATCAAGCTCTTCTCCTTCTTTGCAATGAAGGACATATCCTTCTTACTCTGGTGCTGGTGTTGTTTCATCTCACCAGCCTCCTTTCTCTTGTCTGGGCAGTTAGCTATAACATGCCCAGGTTTGCTGCGAGAGTAGCAAAAAAATTTAGATGAAATATGTTTACTAGGTTTTGAATCATACCTGTCATCGTTGGAGTGATTCTTCCTGTTATGAGAAGAGGTGGAAGCTCTGCACTACCACTGTTTCTTTTTCATCAGTTTCTGAAAATGCCTGGAGAAGGCAGCAAAGTCCTCATCAAACATGCTACAGCCTGATGTATCTTATTCTGAGCTGTCTGATTAGGCTGGACTCCTTTGAGGAGAGGGAAACTTATCCTTACTCTTCCTGGTGCTATCTGATCTGAAGGCCAAGGTCTTTTCCTTGGCTAGGGATTTGTTGGTGGCCTCCTGCTCTTTCTTAGCAGCCAACTTCATCTCATAAGAGAGCAGCTTTCTAAACAATGTATGGGGAGGAGTATCAGCTAGCTTGGCCACTTCTCTGATGGCACATATCTTAATATCCCAGTCGCTTGTGAGAGTCCTTAAGAACTTATCATTTATCTCATAATGACTGAAGACCCTCCCATAGGTCCTCAGTTAATTTATTATCTTGAAAAATCTTTCATAGCAAGCTGCTATGTTCTCTTTCTGGGACTACCTAAAATCCTCATACTCCTAGTTGAGCATGGACTTCCTATAATCTCTTACCTCTTTAGTTCCCTCCATGTAGACAACAAGAGTGTCCTACATTTCTTTGGAGGTATGACAGTGAACCAAATTCTGAAAGGTTGAATCATCTATGAAACTAACAATAATGTTCTGTGCCCTCTTATCCAATGTAGCCAAGATGAATTCATCCTTGGTCATCTTTAAATATGTCTTAGGTGTCTGTACATTGGAATCCAGAACTGAGACCTTTATAGGGATGAAAGGTCCCTCCTTGACTGTCACAAAGATACTTGGGTCATAGGCTTCCATAAATAGCCTGACCCTCTCTTTCTAGATTCCAAAACTCTCCTTCCTGTAGATGAGGAGTTTCATGGAACCTAGCTTCTTATAGTTATCTCGAGAACCCATAAGTATAGAACTTGTTTCAGCTACCCTTTGTGTTCTGCTCTGATTGTTAGGTCTTTCTTGAGTAACCACCCTCTGATACAACTTGAATGTCTTTAATTCCAAGGCAACTATACACCTAGGGAGTGAATAGGTTTTCTAGTCATTTATTATTATCTTTAACTTAGTGTGCATTTAGTTAGTAGTTATATGCTTTCAAGACTAACCATAAAGAACACACACAGAATTTATAGTGGTTCCCCAAATTATGGGTACATCCACTCTTCTCCCACCTTTCTAACTTCTTGTTAGACAAGACACTTCTCCAAAAACTCAGCTCCTTAGAGGTGGGCATAATTAGAACTTTTTGATTAGTCCTTTTTATGATTAACTAGTTTTTATATTTTTGCTTGGGGATAAGAAAAGCTTAAGCTTGGGGGAATTTGATAGTACGTTTTGTAGTCTTAACTATTATCGTATTTTTCTCGTTTATAATATACAAATCTTATAATTTAAGCTTTATTTTTTATCATTTTTATGTAAATATTATTGCCAGTAACATTTTCTTGTCTTTTTGCAGGTTTCCAGAAGTATGGTAAAAAATGACCTTTCACGCCCCCTGCCATACCCTCCCCGGGCATGACTTAGGGTGTGTCACCTTTTTCATGGGTTTCTAGAAGCTAGAGGAAAATAATAGGAAAAACGGCTGTCACGCCCCCCTGACACGCCCTCCCCGGGTGTGTCCCAGGGCGTGACACGGGGCGTGTCTCCCTCTGCCCGAAGCCTGCCGCCGCATTAAATGTCATTTTGTCTCAGCACGCTAACAATACTTTCACGCCCCCTGTCACGGGCATGACATAGGGAGTGACCCCACCTTTTCTGATGACTGACAAATTTCCGACCAATGATTTCTATGCAACGTGCATGTCACGCCCCCCCCCCCCCCTCCTACACGGGCGTGACCCAGGGCGTGTCCACCGACGTACAGAAGCAATCATCCTTCCCGCTAGAATCCTGATCCCGAGGTCAACCCCGTACCTATCACGCCCCCTGACACGCCCCCTAGGGCGTGTCGAAGGGTGTGACCAACCCGTGGAATTTTCCTATAAATTTAGACCCCCCCCTTCCATTTCAGCAAGCTTCTCTTGAGAGGGGGAGGTGCCGCACCTTTGTTTCTTGATTTTTTTCATGTTTTTCTCTCTCTCTCTCTCTCCTTCTCTCTCTTATTTTGTAATTTTTCTTTAACCTAGATTAGTGCTTTCTTTGAAATTTTTCATAGCTTTTGTAATTGCTTTTAGCTTAATATTATGGTAGCCTTGTTTTCATTTCCATGCAATTGTAGCTCTTTCATTTCTAAGTTGTAAGCTCTCTTTCATTATTAATAAAAGTGCTCTTTTTTCTTTGTGTTATTATGCTTTAATACTCATCCCCCCTCCTCCATTTTACCATGAGTAACTAATCCTCCTTGTACTCGATCTTGATGATCCGAGGTTCGAGCGATTAAGTTATGATGCTTTGAATTTACCTTTTCATTTTGGGGTTTAGGCCTTCGAATTACTCTTGATTTTTCATGGGCTGGAGGTATATTATTGATGTATACTCTCCACCTTTACTTTCATTCGGGGCTAGTCGAGAGGCCGATAGAATGAAGTGAGCATTCAAGAGTAAAGGCAGTTGTACGCACCCCTCGAGAGAGGCAAACGTCCAAATCTCCCGAATTTGAGTAAAATCCAATATTGGGGTTCACCGCGTAAAGCAAGTTTTAGGCTTCCGATTTAGACGAGAGTCGGTCGGACCTTCCTAAACTCAGTTGAGCACGACTTCGAGAGAAGCGTATTTAAGCTTTAGGAACCTCCACGGTCAAGGACCTTTACTCTATTAAGCTTAGGTTTATTTTTCGCGTTTTTAATCGTCTTTAGCCGAGGTGATTTTTGATCGAGTGCATTTCCATTTCATAGTTTCAGCCCTTCGTTGTAATCACTTATTTTATGCTCTTTAATTAACTGCAGTAGTTCTTTTTCTAGCATAACTTTATTTTCATTATTGCAATTAGTTTCTCTAAACCCTAGCATTTTCCGTCGATAAAATAATAGTCTTCGTGTGAGTAAGTTTACTCGACAGTTCCCGAATTTCTATACGACACTTGTGTCCCCTAGCTACAGTTCGATAGGTATACTTGCCTCATTGGATTGCTTGTTCGGTTGCTTTTATTTTCTTCGAAGCTTAGCCGTCACCAGTTATCTATCAAAGGAAAGATAGATTTTGGCTTAAAGAATTAAGCCACTAAATCTCTTTCTTTCTAGAGTCTTGCCTCCAGATTCTTGATATGATTTTCCTTGAAAGAGATTGTGCCCATCTGAATAACAGTTATGTTCTTCTGTTTGGCAACCTCCTTCAGTTTCAAATCTATCAGCTTGGCTGATTCTGATACAGCCTGCTTAAGAGATTCAATTTCCTTGGCCTGCTCTTTGACAAGAAACTTGATCCTCTTTAGAGCATGCAACAACCCACCATACTCATTAATGAGTTGATGTACATCCCCCTTAGAATAAGAACCATCCACTTCTCTAGAAGTTGATGCTACTGATTCTAATCAAGTAAAATAATTAGAATCTAAGGGAAAATTGTCGACCTTGCTTGGACTAGGCTGATCCGGGCACTGATCATTTTCTGATAGTGCCATCAGCCCTCTACATCAATAATCTTCCACTCCATTTATGGAGTCCAGCATTTGTAGGAAATCTAGTTCCCTAGAATCCCTTTCTGTTGAGAACAGCCCAACATATGCTCTTGCATCATCTTCTTCTCCTGATCCTGAAGTTGAAGAGTCTGTCCAACTCTTCTGCTTTTGAGCAATAAAGGATTTCTCCTTCTTGCCTTTCACTTGATGCTTCTTCTTGTCCTTAGATTCATTCCGCTTGTCTGGACAATCAGCTATGACATGTCCAGGCCTGTTGCAACAATAACATACAATCTTAGAATTAGTTTGTTTACTTGGTTTTGAGGCATACTTGTCCTCCTTGGGAGTCTTCTTTTTCTTGTAATACTCATCCTTGGAGAAGGATGTAGATGGTCTGGTTCTCCATTTCTTCTTTTTCATGAACCTTTGAAACAGCCTTGTAAAGGCAGCAAAGTCCTCATCATAGGTGTGGCTATCTGATGTGCTGTTGTCAGGATTTTCTTCTTCTGCCTCAGCACTCCTTCTGGGTGGAGAAGGAGACTTTCTCCTACCTTTTCCTATGCCTTTAGCCTTTAAGTCTACCGACTTCTCTTTGTACTCAGACCTACTGCTTTTCTCCTCCTCTTTTCTAGCAGTGAGCTGCATTTCATAGGATAGCATCTTTCTAAATATTGTTGGTGGAGGTGTATCAGCAAGCCTAGCCATCTCTTTGATGACATATATCATTGTATCCTAGTCCTTTGTTAGTGATCTGAGAAACTTGTCATTCAGTTCATATGTGCTGAAGACTCTTCCATAAGTTATCAGCTCATTTAATATCCTGAAGAATTTCTTGTAACATTCAGCTATGCTGTCAGACTTGGCTTGTCTAAAGCTCTCATATTCTTGATTTAGCATAGATTTCCTGTCTTCTCTGACTTCTTTAGTTCCCTCCATGTAGACAATCAAGGTGACCCACATCTCCTTAGAGGTTTTGCAATGCACCAGATTCTGAAATGTGGCATCATCTATTGCACTTACAATAATATTTTGTGCTCTTTTGTCTAAAGTTGCCACGATGATCTCATCCTTAGTCATCTCCGAATAACTCTTTGGGGTTCTAATATTTGCATCCAGAACTGATACCTTCATTGGAATGAAGGGGCCTTCTTGTACTGTCATGTAGATTCATGGATCAGATGCTTCCATGAACAACCTGACCCTTTCCTTCCATATACCAAAGCATTCTTTCCTGCAGATAAGCAGTTTCATAGATCCAAATTCCTTCTAATTCTCATTTGAACCAATTCTTGAAATCTGTTAATTGCCTTGGAGATTCACTCAGACTGTTAGGTCTATCTTTGAGTAACCTCCCTCTGGTACCACTTGAAAGACTTGATTTCAAGAGCCTAGACACCTATAGGGGGGTGAATAGGTTCTAATTTTCTTTAAGAATTTTAGGCAATTAGCTAGTTGTAACTCAACACAGAAAATTCAATACACAGCACAATAATCACAGCACAACATACACAAGATTTATAGTGGTTCCCTAAGGTATGGGTACATCCACTTTCCCCCTTCGCCTATCTAGTAGAGAACTAGATTCAGCCCAACTTCCTTCCACTTACTCAAATAAACAGATCTTACAACTCAGAACCAGATTGGTTCATACAGCTCAGACTTATACAAGTCTTACCTCAGATTCTTCCCAAGAATCCTACCTCAGGCCTCACCCCTACATCAGCCTTTATCACTAGGCTTATAACTCAGACTTTCACAAGTCCTATACCTCAGGAACTCAGCCCTACCTCATCTTTTAGAATTACAGGCTTACAACTCAGATCTTACAAAAGATCCTATAAGAAATTGAATGTTGTAAAGGGTACAGAAATATCACTAGATAGAACTCTCTATTGGTGAGAGCTTCTTGATCAGTTCTTGAATAAACTGAATTTTCAGATCCAACCTAACTTAGCTGTTTCAAAGCTTCTTGATTGAACAAAATAATGTTGATCTTCACTTAATGTAGAAGTTGATCTTTAGATAGCTCCTTCCTTAAATTCATAATTAGATCTGAATCTTTCTTACAGACTGGTCTGGATCTGCCTTCTTAAGGGTTTACCCTTTCCTTGTGGTCAAACTCTCTTTCCCATCATTGCTTGATTACTTCCTTAGTTCATTCTTGCTTCTGATTGTCAAGGATCAGTCCCTTATATAGAGTTTCCTCATGATTACCGGCGGATCCGGTTTGTAACAACCTTCTGACAGTTCTGACAAAGGTGTCAGACCTGTAGGTTATGACAGCAGTCGAGTTACCAGTCATGACAGTTGATTCCTCAAAGACTTTACAACTCAGCATGAATCACTCAACAAACTGCTTCACATGTGTCGACACAAATAGACTAAGTGTCGACACAAGTCTTGATGATGTCGACACAACACTCCATGTGTTGACATAGTCATTCTTCTGCAACTCGACACATCTTTTGTTTGTATGTGTCGACTAAAGTCCTGTGTGTTGACACAACTACTCCTGGTCTCGACATAACTGATGCTGACAGATGGCGTTGAGTGTATGTCTAGTTGTCGTTGAGTGTGTGTCGACACAAGTCCATTGTGTCGACATAACTGCTTCTTGTCTTGATATAGCTGATGCAGAAAAATGGCGTTGAGTGTATGTCCAGATGTCATTGAGTGTGTGTCTACACAAGTCCTGGGTGTCGACACAAGCCTTCAGACTCAGAATAGCTATTGCTGTAAGATGGCGTTGAGTGTGTGTCGACACAATTCCTGTGTGTCGACACAAACCTTCTTCAGGTGTCGACACAATTCCTAAGTGTCGACACATGACTTTCTTCTGGTGTCTACATAACTTCTGGGTGTCGACACAACTTCTGCTTTAGGTGTCAACACAATTCCTGCCTTAGGTGTCGACAAAATTCTGGGTATCGACACAACTTCTTCTTCAGGTGTCGACACAATGCCTGGGTGTCGACACAGGCCTTGCTTCTAGTGTCGACACAACTTCTGGGTGTCGACACAATTCTTCACAAGTGTCGACACTTGTACTTAGAGAATTTTCTTGCAAACTATACACCTGCACAATAAAACTCAAACATCCATAAAATAAAAATTGATTTATATCAATGAGTAAGATGAGGCTTCTTCAAATCTGGTACATATTTTCCAGTGTACCCAATACTTGCACATCCCAGGCTAGCCATCCGACCACAAAGACAAAGTCGCGCCTTAGCACATTACAAACAACAGCCTTTCCCTGCTCCCTAAACCACCATTCGTACTTACATGAAAATAAGGGGGGAACAAACATCACAAATGACATCTTGCCGCAAACGGATTTCTATCAAAATCCTTAAGGCTCGTTATGCAACATTACTGAGTCAGACTAACGGTCGCGACTACGGCTTCACATACAATGCCTAATCCACTAGCGAAGCGTATTTCATGTGCAACATCATGTACGGGATGGACACAATCCACCCGGTGGCTCCACTTGAACCATGGAGACCCAAACCCCTCTCATTTGAGAGATCCGATGCCTAAATGCTTGGAAGAAAGCAAGAACAACATGGATGCCATGCACGCATCCTAAAGACCAAGAGGAGAAGTGTCGTTACCTTATGAACCCTCTTCCTAGCCATGGAAAAATAGATTTGCACGGATGAAAGTGTGCGCCTTAAAGTTCTCTCCATGGATTTTTCCTTAGATCGGCGATCGGAGACCCGAAGCTTCGTTAATGGCGGAGAAAGGCCTTCTTCCTGCTCCAAACTCTCTCTCCCCAAATCCCTAACTCTTTCTCAAATGAGATGAAATGAGGGTTTATAACATTTCAACCCTAATTAAGCCCTTTTGACAAAGGGTCCTGGGCCATAGGATCAAATCCTAAGAGAAATCAGATGGCAAAAAAGCCAAACTACAGAACAACTCTAGTTCGCTATCACCGCGCGGTAACTACCTACCGCGCCGTGGTAGCTTCCCGAGCGCTCAGACAGAAAATAATGTCGCGCTATCGCCGGCGGTATGAATAATGCTACGCGGTAGCTCACTCAACGCTTACCACTCAACGCCTCCACTCAATTCCTGCTACTAGACGCTCTCAATGTCAGGCTTCCGCCGAGAAGTTGCTAACAAACGTCATGCGCTAGTACTCAACGCTTGGTTTTGACGAAATAAGGCTATCGCCAAGAGATAGCTTTCTGAGGCTCAAGCTCTAGAAAAATTGGAGTGTTACAAATTATCCCTAAGGTCCTTTCTATCTCTACAAAAATCATCTCTAATCTTAAAAATAGACATTAATGAAAATACACGATTGACCAAAAACATTGAGATATTTATAATATGCATTTAAGTTTACCTTATCTTGCCCTATTTATGCATATATTAAAATGTAAAATTAGGATAAGAGGATCCCGGTTGGAGAGATCGGCTGTAGGTTGTAGACGAACTGGCATAGTTGGGAGGACAACAGAACTTTGAGGAGAAAAAATAAGCCTGAGGGGACTGCGAAACGATAACAAATAAGAAAAGTGTTGGATATTGTTTCCACAATAACAATGATTATAAGAAGTCCCCCTTGAACTAAGATTAATTGAGTTGTATTTGACATTGCTTTCAATTTATGTGCTTGTAGGATTTAATTTCCAAGTACACACCAATGCCAGATTACAATGGGTCATAAAACACAGGACAATGCAATATAATCACTCACTGTGTAGGATATGGTGTTGACTCATGTGTAATCCCTCTATTGGGGGGTACTTCATTTTCAAGTGCATAGGAGACTACAGGAAAAGGATGGTTGCTGAGTTCATGAAGAATTAGAAATTTTCGTAAGTAAAATTAGTCGAGTATTCACGTGAATTCTCATGTCATTCGTCGAGACATCACGTGAACACTCGTGTAATTCGTCGAGTTTACTCAGGGATTTTCTGATAGCTTCTAAAAACTTCTTCAGGAACGGCTAAGTTAAATTTACCAAGTATTCATGTGTAGTCTCGTGTAATTTGTCGAGATGTCACGTGAACACTTGTGGAATTCGTCGAGTATTCTCGAGAGGTCTAGTTACTGTTAACAAAAAAATTCCTTTTGTTCCCATTTTTGACCAAGTAAAATTCATCAAGTGCTTGTGTTATTCTTTGATTGCTCTCGAGGAATTCGTGGAGTGACTAGGTGATTCGTCGAATGTTCTGGTTATTCCACGTGTCATCTCGACGAATAGACCTAACAATTTTTTTTGTTTGTTTCTCTAACGGGTTTTGTCTCAATATGTCGGCCATGTACAGTACACGTGAAAGCTCGTTTTAGAAGATTATTTCTAGATGTTGGAGATGGATTCTTATAAATACCAGGGATTTTATTTTAGTCAACAAGGATCAAAATAATCGCAAATTGCACTTGACCTAATTATTCCAAATCGTGAATGGCCAAACAATTTCTTTCTCGGTCTTCTGTTCTCCAAAACAATCAACCCGATGACTTCGAAGTTCACGATTGGAAATTCCTCATAAGATGAGAATCAACAGAGCACTTTTTTCAGACTCTATAGAGCGTGCTCTTGATCAAGTCGGATTCCAAGTTTTCAGATCAAGGTTTTCAAGTTTACTTCAAGTCTTCTCTTTTAAACTTCATTTCAAGATCTACACTCTAAGAAGGAAGAAGATTGAATCGATTCAGATTTGAAGAAGAAGAAGAAGATTGTTTGCATTCTATAAAGTTGTGCAAATTTTTTATTATTATTTTAAAAAATTTCTACTTTCGCATTTGTAAATCTGTGTTTATTGGATCGAGCAATAAGAGTGGTTATTCTCTGAGTTGTAGGAGCATTGTCTCCGAATTGTAGGAGTTGAGGCTTCGAGGTGTAAGATTTTATTAATCTGAGTTTTGGTGAAGTGGCTGAGTGTTGCCTGAAGTGCTAGATATGCGATGAAAGACAGTGGACATAACCATAATGGGAAACCACTATAAATCCTTGTGTCTGTGCTGTGTTTTTATGTGCTTGTTTGTTACTAATTTTTTATTACGCTAAAAGATGCAGAACTCACCTATTCACCCCCTCTAGGATATTTAGGTAGATAAATATATACTTTCAATTGGTATCATGGGAAAGGTTGTTTGTTATACGGCTAACACTTTGAACAAGATCTCCATCTAGTTGTCAAAGCACAAGACTTTTTGATATGGACAGAAGCAAGGATATTTCCCCCATGAAGTTGCCCGTGTGTTCTTAGGAAAACTTCTTCATGTGGAAGGAAAGAGTTAGTTTCTTCATGGAAGCTGTCGATCCAAGAATTTTTCTGATTGTTGAAGAAGTTCCTCATGTGGCTATGACTCATTCAACCTTCAATCCAAATATGATGGTTCCTAAGAAGATGCTTGACTTGAATAAAGATGAGATTGCTCTTGTCTCTTTAGACAAGAAAGAAAAGAATATAATTGCAAGTGCAGTGGATGACTCCATGTTTTAGAACTTAATCAACTATAAGTCTGCCAAATAAATGTGGACTTCTCTGATTGTCCTCATGAAAGGTACGGAGGAGGTTAGGGATGATCGAAAATCCCTCCTCAACTAGGAGTACGAAGCGTTCAAGCAAGGAAAAAACTTATCGATAGCTGACTGCTACGAGAGATTCTTTAAGACCGTCAATGACCTTAGGAACTCTGGTTGGGTGTTCACAAACGGTGAGTTTAACGATAAATTCTTGAGATCCCTGACAAAAGAATGGGATAACAAGGTTTGTGCAATAAGGGAGTTTGGTAAACTAGCTGATACGGACCCTCAGAATCTATTTTGGAAGCTGCTTTTCTATGAGCTTCAGATCAACACATGGAAAGCTGAAGAAGAAGGAAGCAGATCCTCAACCAGTGAAAAGTTAGTGGCCCTAAAGGCTGCAGGGTCAAGGAATACTAGAGCTATATCTCCCACAAGAACTCAAACCTCATGTGATTATTAAGACTCGGAGCCAAGCACCTCATACTATGAAATGTAAGATGGAGAGTTCTCTTTAATCTCCAAACAATTCAAGAGGATTCTTAGCAAGAGGAGGCAAATAAGAAATCGACCCTCCTCATCAAATTACAGGAGATCACATCGTGATGGTGATCACTATAATAAAATCTACAATAATAATGACATGTATAAATCAAAACGAAACAAACATAATTCATTTGATGTTGTGTGTTACTGTTGTAATAAGTCAGGGAAAATAATTGCTGATTTCCCGCACAAAGAGAAGGAAGGGACTAGAAGAGAAGAAAAGAAATCCTTTTGCGGGAAGAAGAAAGAAGAAAAGAGCTTCATCGCAAAGAAGCCAAAGACTCTGAATGATAGCGACTCAAATGAGTCAAGCTTAGATGAAGAATCCTATTTTGGGATAATGGCTCAGTCAGATGAGGATGAAGGCAACTCCCAGTATAATGGAAAGGTAAGGTCTCATACACCGCAATTTGATTCGAATACTTCCTTGGATGGTTATGAAGAATATTCTTCTGAGGAGAAATCAGAGTTATTGGCTCAATATAAGGTACTGCTAGCAGGATTTGATAAGTGACGTAAGGTCGTCAAATCCGAAAGCATGGAGATTAACTCTCTCAAGGAAGTGGAATCTGATCTGAGAAAAGAAATTGAATATTTGACTCCTCTCAGAGATGAAGTCAAATCCTTGAAAGAGGAACCTATGACCTTTACTAAATCAGTAAGACTGAAAAAGAAAGTCATCGATGAACTGGAAGAAAAGATGTTAGCCGAGAAGAAGCTTGTAGCATGCTTCTCGAAGCCAAACACTATACTTCCTCTCGTAGATGGATTTTCTGCTCCAAAGAAGGGTAGTGGAGTGGGACACAAATCCATTAAGGGGAAAGAGAAGGCTCCTCAAAGTCACACTACGTTCAAGAAAATTATCTTTCAGACCAACAAGTATGGCTTTGAGATGTCCTACAATCCCTTTGCTAGACCAACATACGCTGACTCTAACAAAAATTGCCAATGATGAGCCGCCCCAGAGATTTTGGAATGAGTGCTCTAAAAGCACCTCACAAAGAAATTATCCTTAAGGATTATGGTTCAAACGTTCATGGACCGAGTGCTAAGAAGACAACAAAGGTAAAGCCTGTTGTTGTCAATCCACTTGCGATGAAAACTCTTGTGTGTGTTTTAATCATTAGGCTTCTACCTCCAAGTCAGTTTCTCTTGCAAGAACACCAGTTCAAAAGGTAAAGCATAAGAACAAGAGAAGATACAACATGTTTGACTGTTGGTATTGTGGTAAGGTTGGTCACTTTGCCATCGACTATTGGTTTAATCTAATGAATTATAAGACTCAACATGTTAATACTGCTAGAATGACCACTCGAAATGTTAACACTCCAAGTGGTGTGAAGCTATCCCAGAACAAAGGACCCAAATCTATTTGGGTTCCTAACAGAAATTAGTTTGTAAATGCAGGTATGTCCAAAGGCTAACAAAACGCCTATTTTGTATTTGTACAGTGGATGCTATCGGCAAATGACCGGGACAAGAAGCCTACTTCAAGACTATTCCCCAACTGAGGATGGTACAAAAGTTATTTTTTGTTATTCAGACAGGGGAATCACTAAAGGCTATGACATGATTACAAATGGTATAGTGTCTTTCACAGACAAGATGTATGTTAAGGGATTACACATAATCTCATTAGCCTAACTAAATTTTGTGACAAAGGATATATGGTAGAGTTCTACAAGGATAAGTGCCTGATAAAGTCGTCTGATAGATCAAAAACTATTTTAATAGGCACTTAGAGTAGAAATATTTTTTGTTTGAATTTCCTTTGTTTAGACTCTTCTACACCAGTGTTCTTAGTAAAAGATAATGCATCTCTTTGTGACCAATGACACAATAGATTATCACATATTAATTTAAAAACTATTAATATTTTTTTCCTCATAACTTAGTGTTGTTGGATCGTGCGGCGCCCTTAGAGGGGTGGGGGTGGGGTGAATAAGGGTTAACACTAATTTTTCTCTTAGTCTATTTTTACGGGATGAAATAATTGCAAAAATCAAAGGCAAAGTTTTCTTAATCAACGATGAACACTTAGTAAATCATAAGAACACAGATGATTATAGTTTATTTAGTGTAACATCCATTTCGTGCTAGACCCCTTGAACACGTTTTGAGTCAATAAAATTGACTCATGCTCGGGAAGCGTCGAGTGGGTCGAGTGAACACGATGCAACTCAATGTATTTAACTTAGAAAATATTAGGAAAACTTTTGGCGTTGAGTGATCTCGACGCCATTTGAAAAAGCATCGAGTGAGCTCGACAAAAAATACTCGGGAAACTTTAGGCATCGAGTGATCTCGATGCCATTCGACGAAGCGTCGAGTGAACTCGACGCCACTCAATGTGGTATTGAGTGGTCTCAACGCACTCGATGTCATGTTACATAGATGCTACGGGATGGTGTTGTCGTTGAGTGGTCTCAACGCCACTCAACGCGACATTGAGTGGTCTCAACGCCTTTATTTGGAAAAGTCTGTAATGTTGATGGCATTGAGTGGTGTTAACACCACTCAATGTGGCGTTGAGTTGTGTCGACACCACTCAATGCTTTGACTTAGGATTTCTGGCGGCATTGAGTGGTGTCACAACCACTCAATGTGGCATTGAGTGGTGTCGACACCACTCAAAGCCTTAACTTAGGATTTCTGGCGACGTTGAGTGGTGTCAATACCACTCAACGCAGCATTGAGTGGTATCGACACCACTCAATGCTTTTGTCTGGAGTGCTGAAGGAGTTGAGTGGTATCGAAACCACTCAATGCGGCGTTGAGTGGTGTCGCCACCACTAAACGCTTTTGGACTTGGAGAATTCTTCAGTCTAAAAAGCTGTGTTGGCTGGTTCATTTCTTTAAACCGGCATAACCAGGTTCAGGATAAAATAGTGATGGGACATTTGAGATCTATCTCTACAACAAATCTGCTCCTCATTTAAAGAAAACATATTTATGCCACAAATTGGCAGTCCATTATATGGCTGACACGTAGCGATATGGGGGAGAATCATTCACAATGACGGTCGGCCATGCCCAGCCACTCCTCTTAAGTTAAAGCCATTAAACTTGCCAGCCTCACCTCCATTCCACCCCACCATCACCTTCAATGAACCTTAAGGAGCAGGGGATTAGCTGGAGGAATCAACAAACAAGTAAGCTAGTCGGAGCAAGGGTCGGCCATGGCGCATCACCACCTAACCCGTCGTCAAGCTCGTCTAAGGGTCCATTTCTCCTCTCCTCCTTCCTTTCTACCTATCTAGCTCTTTTAGGAGAAATATTGGGCTCAAATGAGCCTGATGCCATGTGAGAGGGAGCATGCCAAGAATTTCTACATGCTCGGGTTTGCCGGAGGAGCCACCTCTAGCGGCCATGCCGCCGGGAAACGCAAGTAATCACCTCAATGGAGGTGGTTGTGACAATCGTCGGTGGTGGTGGCAGCCAGAAGGCCAGGAAATACAAGATTTAGCTGGTCCAGGTTGGGCCAATCTTGATCGTAGGCTCATTGGGGAAGATGAACTGATGCCCTTGAATTTTTTATGAATAATAAAAAGTCTTTTTTCTATCCTAGTTTATACAGTCACCTTTAATAGATTATTTAGGCCTTCCTAGAAGCATTTTCAGAAATAATGTCCAACATAAAAAAGGAAGATATAAGTCATACCTTTAATTTGACACCTTAAAATTGAAATTCGGAGTAATATTGCTCCCTGTAGGGCCATTCGAGTAATACTGGTCCTAGGCTAGGGCAAATGTTTAAATGACTGCCCAAGCTAAACCCTAAGTTCACATGTCATGAAATTTTGGACCGCATGTGTTTATGCTAGACCTAGGTATAGTCCAAAAATCTGAATTTTTGTGATGTATTTTGCTATAGTTTTAATAGAAATATAATTTTATAAATAAATGGAATATAGGAAGATTCTCTCTTCTAAATGCCTCCAAATTTGGATGGAATGACCATTGGGTCATGATACGATCATGGTAAAAGTTTCTGGCCATTTGGACCTCTTTATGTTGGGGAAATCCAACATGCATGGTGGAGGTAGATTTGTAAATATTTGATGCCAAATGTAAATATGGGAAGTTTGCCCATTTGGCACAATGAATGTCCATGGGATTTTTTTACAGAGGCTTATAGGGATGAATTACATCTCCAATAGAAAGAGTGAGATTTTTGGTAACAAAAATCTCATTATTTTGAATTATTGGAAAATAAACTCTATTGGAAATAAAAATGAGTTATAAGTCTACTGACCTTGTAAAATTCAAAAATTTTGATTCAAGCCCTAATAGCACAATGTACATCTTTGGAAAGAGTTATAAGTTTATTTGAGGTTTATATCTTGTGTACACAATCAATTTACAATTTTACCATTTTTGGAAATTAATTTAAAATTAAGGAAAAATACTCTTGAAAAATTATGGAAAAATTTATAGCATCCTATTTCTATGATTCAAACCCAGTATAATGATTTTAAATTTTTTGATTATTATATATGTTGAAAACCCAAGTAGTGGCATTTTTGTAATAATGTCCATATGAAATTATGATAAGGCAAAACACTGACAAGGATCATGAATTTCTGTCGTAAGTATTATTATATCATTTTTGATTACCAGTAATTTTCTAGGAATTTTTGGTTGTATATTTTAAGTACTACATTTGGAAAATGGATTATTTACAGATTTATAATAAATATATATGGAACTCAAATTGAAAAAAATTGAGTTTTGACGAACAGACATTTTTAACCTAGATGAACCTTAGATAATTTATTTAGACACAATGGACCACTGGTTAGAGTAGTTCATGTTCAAAGTGACCTAGATCACGTAATTGATTAATTTAAATTATGGTCCAAAATAATTATTAAAATGTTAAAATTCTGAATGATCAATATTACATTCATTACAAACCCATGATAAATAGTTAGAGGCATTTGGCCCTAGGAATTGACAGTCATCTCATAGGAGTTAACATTAGGTCATATATTGTCCTTAGCAAATGAAACACATAACATTAGGACCCACAAGGGATATGATAGATGGTTAGATTGAGAAGCGTATTGGGAAGTTGAAACCCTGGTTGGTGTCAAGTGGGTCACTACATAATAACGAGTGCTAGAGTGCAAAGCCCAAGGAAAGAAATTAGAACGTAGACCGGTGGAAGACCGTTGTTCTCCCAATAATACCATAAGTCATCAGGTTCACTCAAGAGCAATATTGAGAGTTGGTTATTACTAATGAATAAACACTAATAAAAGTAAGTGTCCTTGAGAAGGGAACTTTGGGCTTCAGCACAACATAGTTCCTAGTGCCCTCGAGAGCCCTTCACCGGTTATGCCCTGGGCAGTCCAAGGACTAACCATAGTTATTATGCCTAATAAGCATTAGACAAGAGTAGTCAAATATGTTAAGGGAACGATATGACAATCTCACCCATATAGGGTCGGAGGATACATGACGGGTTTTATCCTACGAGCTTGAGGCTCAGATGATTGGATACAGGACGGGTTTTATCCTGTGAGCTGGAGGCTCGGGTTGGAAGCAAATTGCATGTGCATAAACATATTGGTGGCGGGTCTTGCGGTACTGAGCCAATCGTCACACTGATGGCAGTACGGTGACTCAGGTGAGGTGTGATGGTTTGAGGGTCTAGTATGTTATTTATACTGCGGTCTGAAGGAAAATCACCGAAAACGCACACCTGACCTACAAGTCTGGTAGACTAGCCAGCGGTTTAGTACGTGGTAACTCTAGTGTGTTCTTTAGAGGCGTACGGAAGGTCTAGGCCTAGTAGTGTATATACCCGCCTAGGAGTTGAGACGTCCGCTCAATTGCTGTCGTTGCCACAACGGTAGTACCTGAGAGTTAAGCTAACTCGAAAAAGTTGAAACTAAAGGTCTGTGCACATATAGTCGTGTGGGTGAGTTGCACTTATATGAATCATAACCCACATACCATCTCATACATACATACATAGGACATACGCACCATAGATCCTTACCATATAAATTAGTATGGGCTCTTTTATATGATTAGTTAAATTTGTGAAACCTTAACTTATAAGTTTATATGGGCATTCATTTAAGTTAAGGTACTTCTGTGATAATAGCTTAGCAGTAGATAGTTTATTTCCTGCCCCGTTCTCTACTTTGCTTATAGCGTTTCCATTCAGTATAGTTCTTTCTTACTTTACTTGTACCATATAGAACTGTTAGAGTAGAGATATACTTATTATTACATAATCTTGTTAGATTAGATTCACTATCACCTGCTTTCCTTTTATACCCCTTGTTGTTGTCCACTTAATCCTCCCGCTCGATATCTAGGAGTTGCGGGGGTTAGGTGAGGACAACATGGCTTAGTCTTTATGACTAACAGTCGGTTGTGACCGTATCATTTTAGGAGATCGAGATGCTGGAGCACCAACAGGACCAGGTTGTAGGACATGAGGAGCTGACATCACCTACTTCTACTTCTACTACAACTAAGCGTAAGGTGATGACGCATGTACTGATTATAGATTAGCTTCCTCTTGGTTAGATTTTTTTAGAGAGAGAGATTGATTACTATGTAATGGGCATAAGCCCTTTTTTCTTTCATTCTATAATCGTTGTGGACTATTGGATCTCTAATTTTACTTATATTATGATGATTCTGTGATGTGGACTTGATGTATAATTGCTTATTTTCCTTCTCTTCTCGATTGGCCGATAGGTTGAATGATCGTACTAGCCGACAGGATTGGCATCTTGTGGTGTTGACTAGCCCATGTGCGCTAAGTGTTACCGTAAGACCGCGGTTCTAGGCATATGACCGGGTTCCCTCTTGGTAAGGGGGAGGGGGTCTTATAAACTAGTATCACTCAACGAATGATCATTGTGAGAGCAGTCCACAACACTGGAACACCCCGCTCGGGCATTAGTTTACGGACAAACAATGCAGCGGAAGTGATGGTGTGCCCATGTGTAAAAGTCATAGAATATAGTCCAGTTAAACAATGTGTTAGGCCAATCCTAATATAAACCTTACATTTTTGCAGCCTCCACAGGTCGCTGTACTACTGGATGTGATCCCTCCCCCTCCGACTTCCACAGCTTTCCAGCAGACAGAGATGGGGAAGACTCTGACGGCCATCCTCGATGCCTTCAGGGATCAGCAAGCCCCGACCCATCAGCCAAACTCGGGATCAAATTGGCTGAGTGGCTTCAAGAATCTTTCCTCGCCAATATACCACAGGACAGAGAATGCGGTAAAGTTTGAGGAGTGGTTCGAGTCCATTCAAGAGATGCTTTATCACAACCCGCATTTTCTCCGAATTTAGGAATTATCAGAGTATGAGAAAACACGCGTCATGATGCCACGTCAAGCAGGAGATAACTGCTGACGCTCAGGAAAACCGTCTACTAACTTTATGAAAGAAAATCATGAGTTTAATTATTAGAAAATGAGTTATATTTTTGAGGCTGTATCCCTCGGCTCGGTGGATCACCTATTCCACAGTTCAAAACTATACTTATGCGCTGCGGAAAAGTACTTTATTCAGGTTTGACATCCTAAGAAGTGCATAAGAGCCCTAAGAGGACCACTCATGCTATGCAAGACTCTACATTTAATTTATATTATATATAAGAAAACGATTTTTATACGTTGTTTAGAAAATAGTGATTTACTTTTATAAAACATGCTGATCATGCAATATACTTACAATAATAATTGTAGTTTTAAAATAACTAGCAACCTAGCATAAATCCTCCCCAGAGCAAGTAGACTATCTTCATAAAATGGTAGCAGCAAAAGTAATATATCTAGTACAAAAGGTAAAAAAACTACCAGTGGGCGCCAACAACCTGACACGAACACACTGGCACATATGTATGTCTGTAAGAAAAGTACTGAAAAACTACCTCACTAACAAAGCAATAGGATCTCCAAAGCCCAAGAGACCACCAGCAACACCACCGCAACCTAGCCATCAAACTGGCTACTGCTAAGAACCTGAGGCATTCAAAAGAAGGAAGAATACCTCAGCAAGCAAAACAATGAAAAACTGCATGAAAGTGTCAACCAGGGAAATAAATTAAAGAGGAAAACACACAGCAGTAAAAGTCACAACTGCCCAAAGAAAGACAACAAGAAATGCACTACGTACGAGGAAATAGTATCAACCCTGCCCAGAAACTACATCCTGTAGGGTCTACTAGGTTACCAAGAGCCCAAAGTGCTGCAATCTACAAAGGAAGAAACTTCTAACACCCAAAGCTGTGGGAGATGGTAGTAGAAAAACAAACAACATGGATCCGGGTTGGAGGCAAACTCAGTCCCCCAACCACCATTTCCAAGCCAACAAGCTCAAGGGTCTACATGTGAAAGCACAAGGGACCTTCCACCTCCTTGCCCAGCCCGTACCTGGAGCAAGATAGAAGAATAAGGGTGGCCTTGGCTAAATTACACAACACCTCCCTCATGAAGAGCTCCAAACCACCACTACTAACTACGACCCACGATTCGGCCTTTAGGAAAGAAAAACATGGCCGACAAGGAAACTCAAAATATAAATAAGGAATTCACTCAGGAACGAAAATCGAGGTAGAGGAAAAAGTGTTGAAATGACCCAACACGGCTTGGCGTTGAGTGGGACCCACTAAACGCCTACCAAGACCTTGGTGTTGAGTGAGCTAGCCTCACTCAGCGCCAGAACAAGCATGGCATTGAGTGAGGTTCACTCACTCAATGCCCTCCAGAAGAACAACACTGGCGTTGAGTGAGCTAGCCTCACTCAATGCCAAAACAGCTATGGCGTTGAGTGAGGTACACTCACTCAACGCCCTTGTACATAACCTCAATTAGAGAAAGTGGCGTTGAGTGAGCTAGCCTCACTCAATGCCAAAACAATAATGGCGTTGAGTGAAGCTCACTCACTCAACGCCCTTACACTTAGCAGCAAAAGAAAACTGCGGCGTTGAGTGAGTCCACCTCACTCAACGCCAAAACAACAATAGTGTTGAGTGAGGTTGACTCACTCAACGCCCTGGCACTTAGCCGCAACAAGGCAAATCTACGGCGTTGAGTGAGCTGACCTCACTCAACGCCAAAATAGCAATGGCGTTGAGTGAGGTCGTCTCACTCAATGCCAGAAGTTCTGGCCGCAAAGAAGGGCTATGGCGTTGAGTGAGTCTACCTCACTCAACGCCAATCCAGAAATGGCGTTGAGTGAGGTTCACTCACTCAACGCCATGGGACTTGGCCGCAAACTTGCCTTCGGCGTTGAGTGAAGTCATCTCACTCAACGCCAAACCAGAAATGGCATTGAGTGAGGTCAACTCACTCAACGCCAAAGTACTTAGCCTCAGCAAAAGGCTATGGCGTTGAGTGATCACACCTCACTAACCGCCAAAGTACTTGGCTGCATAGAAGCAACGGCATTGAGTCAGTCCTCCTCACTCAACGCCAAAACCGAACTTGCGTTGAGTGAGGTCGACTCACTCAACGCCAAAACACTTAGCTTCTCAGGAAAACCGTGGCGTTGAGTGAGCTTGCCTCACTCAACCCCAAAACGGAAATTGCGTTCATTGAGGTCGACTCACTCAACGCCTTAGTACTTAGCCGCTAGCATGGGCTGTGTTGTTGAGTGAGCCCACCTCACTCAACGTCCCAGTACTTAGAAATATTCTGACTGGCTACAGCTGTGGCGTTAAGTGTATGCACCACACTCAACGCCAAACCCGCAAAGGCTTTGAGTGTGTGCACCACACTCAACGCCGGCCAGACAGAATTAAAAAAACTCTTACCAACATCACAACAGGCACCCCCTTCTCTCACACTCTCTCGGCTTCACCCGCAAGCCACCAACCAGACAACAATCTGGAATAAAACTGATGGCATTACACTGGCGGGTTGAGCACCAACAGCGGAAAGAGGGGGGCTCAATAGGATATCTAAACCCTAATTTTTCAGCAAGATGAAGAACATGTTTGGCTTCTACCCTAGGGCTAACCGGGATTTTAAAAAATTACAAGAGAATAAAAGAATGGCAAGGGCAAGAACACCACTTGCCTCGATTTCTGGCGAAGCTTGGTCGGCTTTCCCTCCTCTTCACTCTGCACTAGAAGGAGCAGCACCTAAAAGCACCTAACAAGCAAACCCGCACATTAATGGTGGAAACCACAAGAACCGAAAATCCCAAATCTCCTAAAACTCCACGAAAATTGAATTTCTTACCGTCGAAATGTAGATCTGGGCGAGAGCAAGACAATGCCGCTTTCGGAATCGAAATCCATCAACGAACACTCCCGGAATCACAGTCCGAAAGCTAGGGAAGCCCGTCGTTCCGCCTCTTATTTCCGTGAAACAGGAAAAACGGTTTTCTTTTTGTCTCGGGAAGAAGGAGGAAGGAGAAGTGGGCCTGCCACATCTTAATAAGGCTTTTATAACTGCTTAGCCATGTCGGTTCAGCCTAACTGCAGCACAGCCTCCGGTTCACTCAGCTAAAAAAATCAAATTTCTAATTTGATTTTACTAATAGCACACCCAAAACGACGCAAAAACCGAACTACGTCGGAATTCGACGAAATTCGCACGGTAGCTAAATACCCACGCTAACAACACAACGGCGAAGTCGAAATTAACTTTCGACGAACAGAACTCGAGTTATAACCTCCTAAAGCCAAAACACAAGCATCCCCCAAGAGGCCACACCGGGTCACCCCAAACGACTCGGCTTGCTAGGGAGACCTTGCCCATAGGCTACAAAATAGGCCACTCAGTTCTAAGGAGCTAAAACACACTCCACAAATGGCACAAGCCACGAAGATGCGTCACTGTAACGCCGAACGAGAATAAAAAAAATAGTCGCAAAAAAATCGGGGTCGTTATAGTCACTCCCCCTAAAAGAAAGTTTGGCCCCGAAACTTTATGCACATCACTTCTACCAAAGAAGGAAAAAAGTAACAAACAGGAGTTACAAGAAGGAAAACATACCGATCAAAATTAGGAAAATAGGTGAGGGTAAGCCTCCCTCATAGCCGACTCCAGCTCCCAAGTCGCGCTCTCAAAATCCTGATTCCTCCAAAGTACTTTCACCATTGAAATGGACTTCTTTCACAGCACCCGTTCCTGAGTATCCAAAATACGGACCGGCACTTCAATAAAAGAGAGGTTGGGCTCCAACTGGGCCACAACGTCTAAGACTTGCCCACTGCTGCGCACATACTTCCGTAATTGACTAACATGGAAAACATTATGAACAACTGGGAAGTTTGCTGGCAAATCCAATCTATAAGCTGACACGCCAATCCGCTCCAAAATCTTAAACGGGCCCACATACCTCGGGTCCAATTTTCGATTCTTACCAAACCTCTTTACACCCACCATCGGGGAAACCTTCAGAAATACAAGGTCCCCTACAGAAAACTTAAAGGCAGACCTACGCCGATTGGCGTTCTTCTCATATCTCTCCAGAGCTATACGAAGCTTCTCACGAATAAGCTTCACTGCGACTTCCATTTCCTCAAGAGCATCTGGACCCAACAAAGGCCTCTCACCAGCCTCAGCCCAAAACAACGGTGTTCTGCAACGCCTCCCATACAAGGCTTCGAACGGAGCCATCTGCAAGCTCTCCTGATAACTGTTGTTGTAAGCAAATTCCATAAGTCACAACCACTCATCCCACGCTCCACCGTGGTCTAAAATGTAGCATCAGATCATATCCTCAACTATCTGATTCACCCACTCTGTCTGCCCATTGGTCTGTGGGTGGTAAGCAGTAGAATACCCTAGATCCATTCCCAAACCCTCCTGCAGACTCTGCCAAAAACGAGAAGTAAACCGGGAGTCTCGATCAGAAATGATACTCACAGGCACACCATGCAGTCGGATGACTTCATTCAAGTACAACTCCGCTATCTTCTTCATCAGGTAATCAATCTTATATGGCACGAAGTGAGCACACTTCGTCAGTCTATCCACTATGACCCATACAGAATCAAATCCCCTCGGGGATCGCGGTAAACCCATGATGAAATCCATAGATATACTTTCCCACTTCCAAGTCGGGATCTATAACGAAGTCAACTTGCCACCAGGCCTTCCATGATCGGCCTTCACACGCTTGCAAGTGTGGCACTCCGCAACAAAATGGGCTATATCTCCTTTCATGCTATACCACCAGGCAATTTTCTTTAGGTCACGATTCATCTTCGTAGATCCTGGATGGTAGGCAACGCTGGATCCATGAGTCTCTCTGCAAATCATACCTCTAATTTCCCCAACAGCGGGGATACAAAATCTGCTGCGGTACTTGAAAGTACCCGCATCATCGATAACAAAGTCTGGTAATTCCCCCTTCTCGGTCTTGGTGAATAAGTGCAGAAGATCCGGATCGTCTTTCTGGTGCAGTCTGGTCAAAGAAATCCAGGACGGCTCTGCCACTGATAAACTTCTCTGCAAGCCACAGCATCCCACTGATATATCCATAAGGAGAAACTCCTCCACTAAACGATCGGCGGTGAGATTAAAGATCTTTCCAGTCTTACGGCTCAGGGCGTCGGCCACCATATTGGCCTTGCCTGGATGATACTGGATCCAACTCCTTCTGCGTGAACACGTACTTCAGGTTCTTATGGTCGGTGAAGATTTTGCACTGAGCCCCATAAAGTAGGTGTCTCCACAGCTTCAACACATAAATAACCGCTGCGAACTCGAGGTCATGGGTAGGATAATTCTTCTCATGAGTCTTCAGTTGCCTTGACCCATAAGCAATCACCTTTCCAACCTTCATTAACACACAAACCAGACCTACATGCGAAGCATCCACGTAAACATCATAATCCACCCCTTTAGTAGGCAGGGTCAGAACGGGAGCAGTGTACAATATCCTCTTTAACTCCAGGAAGGCTTCTTCGCACTTCTCGCTCCAAACAAAAGCCACGTTCTTCTGAGTCAGCTTGGTCAAAGGTGCAGCCAGGGAAGAGAAACCCTCCACGAACCTCCTGTAGTAGCCAGCCAACCCTAGGAAACTCTTGATCGCCTTAGGCGTATTTGGCCTACTCCAATCCATCACTGCTGCGATCTTTTCTGGGTTGACCGAGATCCCATCCTTGTTCACCACGTGGCCTAGAAATGAAACCTGAGGCAACAAAAATTCGCACTTGCTTAGCTTGGCGAATAACTCATGGTTCCTCAACTCTGATAGAGCCAAGCGTAGATGCTGCTCATGCTACTCAGCGCTGCGAGAATAAACCAACACGTCATCGATGAAGACCACCACGAACTTGTCTAAGAAATCCTTGAACACCCGGTTCATCATATCCATGAAGGCTTATGGTGCGTTGGTCAAACCAAACGACATCACCAAGAACTCAAAATGTCCATGCCTCGATCTAAACACAGTCAGTGGAATATCTGCCTCACGGATCCTGAGCTGATGATAGCCTGAGCGAAGATCGATCTTGGAGAACATCGTGCTACCGCACAACTGGTCAAATAAGTCATCGATCCTCGGCAGAGGGTACCTGTTCTTAATTGTGACTTTGTTCAACTCCCTATAGTCGATGCAAAGCCGCATTGACCCATCTTTCTTCTTCACAAACAGCATAGGATCACCCCAAGGCGACGAACTCTGCCTGATAAATCTCTTGGCAAACAGCTCATCCAACTGAACTCGCAACTCCTCTAACTAATGAGGGGCCATCCAGTACGGCGCCTTAGCAATAGGACGCGTACCCGGCTCAAAATCAATCACAAACTCCACATCCTGCTCGGGAGGAAGACTAGGAAGATCATCCGAAAAAACATCGGCGAAACCACGAACAACTTGAATCTCCTCCAAGCGCGGTACACTAACAGCGGTCCCAACAACCGAGACCAAACAAGCAAAACAATCTGAAAGAAATAGCTTCTGAGCGCATACCGCAGAGATGACATGAGAATCCTGGCATAGATCAGCATACATGCTTCTGGGTTGACCGTCGTCCCTGATGAAGTCCAAGGGCTTCCCTTTGCACTGAATGACTACATTATACCTAGACAGCCAGTATCGTCCCAAAATAACATCAAAGTCCTCCAGATCAATCATCTTCAGGTCTGCCTTCGCAAGGAAGTCCCCCAACAAAACAGGGCAATCTAACATGCCCAAATCTGACAACACAGATTCACCAGAGGGAAACTTGACACGGAAGGTATCCCGAACTCGATCTAAAGTCAACCGATATCGCTCCACAAAGGCTCTAGCCACGAACGAGTGGGTAGCGCCGGAGTCAAACAGAACACGCGCCCAGCGGTTCTTCACCTTAAATATCCCTATAGGAGCATATAAATCTAAGGAACTACCAAAACAATACTGCAAACATTCTAGCAAGACAAGAACAAAACATTCAGGCTGGAAAGACAATTAACCTAAGATGACTTGAGTCGAATCTTGAGCCTCCTCGGAAGAGATCACGTTCAGCTTTCCCTTTCCCTTGTCAACACGCTGAGGTGGAGGTAATGCCTGTAGAGGAACTGCATGAAGAAAAGGCTGGACCTGAGGACACGTAGACTTGATGTGTCCCTTCTGCCCATACTGAAAGAAGACTTTATCCTTAGACCAGCACTGGGGCAGCATCATGCCCGGGTCGCTTGCAAACAGAATAGGAGACATCTCTCCTAGGAGCACCCTGAATCGCATGAACCTGCTCCTTCCTCTGAGTTGCTGCCTTCTTGAAACATCTCTCGACAGGGTGGCCTTATCGGCCACAGAAGCTGCACACCACTTTGCTCTTCGTTCCCGGAGCCGCACTGGGTACCTGGGGTTTCTTCTCCTCCACAGACTTCCTCTTATCCTTCCTCATTTCCTGTCCTCTGCTCTTCGCGGTCTCAATAGCCTCCACCTTCAGAGCAGCCTCCACTACTCCTGCATAAGTCTCTGACCCATAAGCACAGGTCAACTGCTGCACCTCGCTCCTCAAACCACCGAGAAATCGCTTAACTCGATCAGCCTTAATGCTGACCAATCCAGGGGCAAAACGGCTCAACTTGCTGAACTCTATCTCATACTCACCCACCGTGAGTATCCTTTGCTTTAGATGGAGGAAGTCGTTCATGAGGCGGTCACGCTCGACCGAGGGTAAGAACTTCCTCAACAGAATCTCCTTGAACACCTCCCAAGAGCATCCAGCTACCAAGCTCTCCTTCTCTCTCAGCCACCAACTCTTAGCCAAACCTTTAAGCTGATAGGCGGCTATCATCACCCTCTGATCATCTGCAATCCCTGAGTACGAGAACATCTCCTCCATAGAGATCAGCCAATCGTCTATCACCATGAAATCTGCCTTCCCGTCATAAGTGGGAGGGCTCAGCCTCTAAAACTGTGAGATGAAGGCCATCTCTGCTGGCACCACCACTAGAGGTCTTAAGGGTGCAGGAGGAGGAGGGACAGCTAACCCCCCCTGAAGAACCTTGTACTCCTTGAGTCTGACCTGCCACAACCACCACCAGGAACTGAATCTGGGCCTGCATCTATTCCATTTGTCTGCTCTTGGCATCGCTACTCTGTCGTAGGCTCTCGATCACCGCGTCATTCTGAGCTCCAGATGACTCACCCTCAGACAGGGGAGTCGATCTAGTCGAAGGACGTCTCGCCATCCTAAAATCATAACAACACTAGTTAGATCCTAATACAATGGCTAGAACCCACTACAAGTACAGACAATACATATATATATATAAACTTAAAGCTGCTAAACTTGCTCTGGGAGTTTATCTTTTTACAAAAATTGATGTTATGCCCTAACCTTAGATGGTTAACCACTACCATGCTAATTCTTGTGCCTAGATCGGGAATGCATGACTTTATATTACTTTTGACTTGGAAGCTTATGTGTGTACATATGTCATCCTGCCAGTCTTTAGCTTGGCACGTTGTGCTTATGCATTGTTATGTTATGCATGATTGTGTTATGCATTCTAAAAGGCCCTAATGCATGTTATGAGCGACGTACGCATGAAAATGTTATGCATCCCATACTACATAACATTCGCATGCAACAAAAAAAAACGTGCTAGACGCAGCCATGTGGTGAGGTTATGCATCCCATACTACATAACCCTCACATGTTGCCCCTATGGTGGATCCATATACGAACACATATTATGCATCCCATACTACATAATATGCCCCGCATACTTCATGTTATGCTATGAGTGTAGTGTTCGTGCTTTTGCCAAGACATGCTGATGACATATCGGTGTGTGAATGACATGATGCTGAACTACTAAAGCAATCAAAGGAAGGTTGCCCGACTAACTTGTCAAGAAACCTCCCTCTGATACCAACTGTCACAACCCGTATTTTCTCCGAATTTAGGAATTATCAGAGTATGAGAAAACACGCGTCATGATGCCACGTCAAGCAGGGGATAACTGTTGACGCTCAGGCAAAACCATCTACTAACTTTATGAAAGAAAATCATGAGTTTAATGATTAGAAAATCAGTTATATTTTTGAGGCCGTATTCCTCGGCTCGGTGGATCACCTAGTCCACAGTTAAAAACTATACTTATGCGCTGCGAAAAAGTACTTTATTCAGGTTTGACATCTTAAGAAGTGCATAAGAGCCCTAAGAGGACCACTTATGCTATGCAAGACTCTACATTTAATTTATATTATATATAAGAAAATGATTTTTATACGTTATTTGGAAAATAGTGATTTACTTTTATAAAACATGCTAATCATGCAATATACTTACAATAATAATTGTAGTGTTAAAATAACTAGCAACCTAGCATAAATCCTCCCCAGAGCAAGTAGACTATCTCCATAATATGGTAGCAGCAAAAGTAATATATCTAGTACAAAGGTAAAAAAACTACCAGTGGGCGCCAACAACCTGACACGAACCCACTGGCACATATGTATATCTGTAAGAAAAGTACTGAAAAACTACCTCCCTAACAAAGCAACAGGATCTCCAAAGCCCAAGAGACCACTAGTAACACCACTACAACCTAGCCACCAAACTGGCTACTGCTAAGAACCTAAGGCATTCAAAAGAAGGAAGAATACCTCAGCAAGCAAAATAAGGAAAAACTGCATGAAAGTGTCAACCAGGGAAATAAATGAAAGAGGAAAACATATAGCAGTAAAAGTCACAACTGCCCAAAGCAAGACAACAAGAAATGCACTATGTGCAAGGAAACAGTATCAACCCTGCCCATAAACTACATCCTGCAGGGTCTACTAGGCTACCAAGAGTCCAAAGTGCTGCAATCTACCTAGGAAGAAACTTCTAACACCCAAAGCTATGGGAGATGGTAGTAGCAAAATAAATAATATGTATCCGGGTTGGAGGCAAACTCAGTCCCCCAACCACCATTTCCAAGCCAACAAGCTCAAGAGTCTACATGTGAAAGCACAAGGGACCTTCCACCTCCTTGCCCAGCCCGTACCTTGAGAAAGATAAAAGAATAAGGGTGGCCTTGGCTAAATTACACAACACCTCCCTCATGAAGAGCTCCAAACCACCACTACTAACCACGACCCACGATTCGGCCTTTAGGAAAGAAAAACATGGCCGACAAGGAAACTCAAAATATAAACAAGGAATTCACTAAGGAACGAAAATCGGGGTATAGGAAAAAGTGTTGAAATGACCCAACACGGCTTGGCGTTGAGTGGGACCCACTCAACGCCTACCAAGACCTTGGCGTTGAGTGAGTTAGCCTCACTCAATGCCAGAATAAGCATGGCATTTAGTAAGGTTGACTCACTCAATGCCCTCTAGAAGAACAACACTGGCGTTGAGTGAGCTAGCCTCACTCAACGCCAAAACAGCTATGACGTTGAGTGAGGTACACTCACTCAACTCTTGGTACATAACCTCAATCAGAGAAAGTGGCGTTGAGTGAGCTAGCCTCACTCAATGCCAAAACAGCAATGGCGTTGAGTGAAGCTCACTCACTCAACTCCCTTACACTTAGCAGCAAAAGAAAACTGGGCGTTGAGTGAGTCCACCTCACTCAACGCCAAAACAGCAATGGCGTTGAGTGAGGTTGACTCACTCAACGCCCTGGCACTTCGCCGCAATAAGGCAAATCTGTGGCGTTGAGTTAGCTGACCTCACTCAATGCCAAAATAGCAATGGCATTGAGTGAGGTCGTCTAACTCAACGCTAGAAGTTTTGGCCACAAAGAAGGGTTGTGGCGTTGAGTGAGTCTACCTCACTCAACGCCAAAGCAGAAATGGCGTTGAGTGAGGTTCACTCACTCAACGCCACGGGACTTGGCCGCAAACATGCCTTTGATGTTGAGTGAAGTCACCTCACTCAACGTAAAACCAGAAATGGAGTTGAGTGAGGTAACCTCACTCAACGCCAAAGTACTTAGCCTCAGAAAAGGCTATGACGTTGAGTGAGCACACCTCACTCAATGCCAAAGTACTTGGCTGCACAGAAGCGATGACGTTGAGTGACTCCTCCTCACTCAATGCCAAAACCGAAATGGCGTTGAGTGAGGTCGACTCACTCAACGCCAAAACACTTAGCTTCTAAGGAAAACCGCGGCGTTGAGTGAGCTTGCCTCACTCAACGCCAAAACAGAAATGGCGTTGAGTGAGGTCGACTCACTCAACGCAAAAGTACTTAGCCGCCAGCAGGGGCTGTGGAGTTGAGTGAGTCCACCTCACTCAACGCCACCATACTTAGAAATATTCTGACTGGCTACAGCTGCGGCGTTGATTGTATGCACCACACTCAACGCCAAACCCGCAAAGGCTTTGAGTGTGTGCACCACACTCAATGCCGGCCAGACAGAATTCAAACAAACTCTTACCAACAAAACAGCAGGCACCCCCTTCTCTCACACTCTCTCGGCTTCACCCGCAAGCCACCAACCAGACAGCAATCTTGAATAAAACTGATGGCATTACACCAGTGGGTTGAGCACCAACAGCGGAAAGAGGGGGGGTCAATAGGAGAATCTAAACCCTAATTTTTCAGTAAGATGAAGAACATGCTTGGCTTCTACCCTAGGGCTAACCGGGATTTTCAAAAATTACAAGAGAACAAAATAATGGCAAGGGCAAGAACACAACTTGCCTCGATTTCCGGCGAAGCTTGGTCGGCTTTCCCTCCTCTTCACTCTGCACTAGAAGGAGCAGCACCTAAAAGCACCTAATAAGCAAACCCGCACTTTAATGGCCGAAACCACAAGAACCGGAAATCCTAAATCTCCTAAAACTCCACGAAAATCGAATTTCTTACCGTCGAAACGTAGATCTGAGCGAGAGCAAGACAACGCCACTTTCGGG
Organism: Platanthera zijinensis; assembly: GCA_039513925.1. Lineage (NCBI taxonomy): Eukaryota > Viridiplantae > Streptophyta > Magnoliopsida > Asparagales > Orchidaceae > Platanthera > Platanthera zijinensis. The sequence continues at coordinate 108,533,264 of CM077089.1, forward strand.
ATCGAAATCCGTCCACGAACACTCCCGAAATCACCGTCCGAAAGCTAGGGCAGCCCGTCGTTCCGCCTCTGATTTCCGCGAAATAGGAACATCGGTTTTCTTTTGGTCTCAGGAAGGAGGAAGGAGAAGTGGGCACGCCACTTCTTAATAAGGCTTTTATAACCTCTTATCCATGTCGATTAAGCCTAACTGCAGCCCATCCGCCGGTTCACTCAGCTAAATACCCACGCTACGAACACAATGGCGAAGTCGAAATTAACTTTCAACGAACAAAACTCGAGTTATAACCTCCTAAATCAAAAACACAAACATCCCCCAAGAGGCCACACCGGGTCACCCAAAACGACTCGGCTTGCTAGGGAGACCTTGCCCATAGGCTACAAAATAGGCCACTCAGTTCTAAGGAGCTAAACCACACTCCACAAATGGCACAAGCTACGAAGACGCGTCACCGTAACGCCGAACGAGAATAAAAAAAAATAGTCACAGAAAAATCGGGGGCGTTACATGCTTGCAGGCATCAGCTTCCATGTCAGGCAGGCAGTTCCTTTAATGACTTCTACATTGGATGCTCACGCAAAGAGATGGTGGAAGTCCATGTGGGACTCCACATATGCTGTTAGAGAGCTATCAAATATCTCTTGGGATGAGTTCAGCGAGGCCTTCTTGGATCACTTCATGTCTGTTACCGATAGAGATGAGTTAGAGGAGAGGTTTTTGAACTGCAAGCAGGGGACCAGATTAGTGATAGAGTACCAGAGGAAATTTTCCCATCAGTCCATTTTCTCGGGGATACACGATCTGAATGACAAGAGGTATGCAAAGAGGTTCTACCGGGGGCTTAAGCACTCTACAAGGCAGGCTCTATTGTTTATTTCCTATGGTACTTTGAAGCAGATAATAGAGATGGCTAAGAAGATGGAGGCAGACCAGCTAATGGTATAGAGAAGGGCAAAGAGACAATTGGATTGGTCATCCTACGGGGAGAGCAGTAGGGGATCCCATAGTGGTAGAGTGATGAGCTACAAGAAGGGTCGGGGAGGTTATCATCCCAACTACAGGCAGGAGCAGGGGCCTCCTATAGTAATCGCTCCCCAGCAACTACAGGTACACGACCTGAGGAGATAGGATGACCGTGGCCACAGACCGGTGAGTTTCTTTAGATGCCAACGGCCGGGGCACATGAGAGCTGAATGTCCTCAGAAGTTCCATCCACCACCACCTCCTCCTCCACCTTTGGTAGCCCCTATAGAATAGTAGGGCCGAGGTCGAGGACGAGGTCGAGGTTGAGGTCGAGGCCATTATGGTAGAGGATATGGACAGGAGCAGATGTACGCTTTGGACCTCGCCGAGCGAAGGAACCCCGAGGAGGTTATTACAGGTACTAAAAATTAATTTCATTTTAGCTTTCATTTTATAGTACTTTTCAAACCTTTGTAGAACAACAAACATGTTATAATTCAAACAAAAACCCCATGTATTGTCTTTATTAGCGGCAAGCCCGCTCATACATTGTTTGATACGGGTGCTTTATACTCGTTTGTATCAGATGCCTTCCTTAAAGGACTAGCTAGACTGATTCACAGGCGTAACCAGGAGGGTGCGTCTGCTAGGCGAATTAGAGCTATTATCATCTGCCAAGTGTAACATAGAGGTAGAAAGTGGAGGAAAGACCTTCGAAGCACCAACGATGATTTTGAGAATGTCGAACTTCGATCTGATCTTGGGCATGACTTGGTTGCACTGGAACTATGCCTGGATCGATTGCCCGTCAAGGAGGATCACATTACGGCATGGGGACACCGACATCTTCATTGAAGGTATTAGACCAATCTCCCATCTTCTATTATACTATGTACAGGCTGTCAAGGCCTATGAGCAAGGGGAGGAGGTATATATTATCTGTTTCGAGATGGTGGGAGAAGAAGCTTTTATTATTGATATCCCAGTTGTTAGGGATTTCTCCAATGTATTTTCGGAGAAAATGCCCGGATTGCCATAGACTAGGGATATGGACTTCCGGATTTAGATTGTGCCGGGAGAGAAGCCCGTATCTCGGACACCGTAAAGGATGGACCCTAAGGAGCTAGCGGAGTTCAGGACCTAGTTACAGGAGCTAATGGGGTCAGGATTTTTCATACCTATCTCATCACCGTGGGGAGCATCGGTGCTATTTGTTAAGAAGAAAGATGGATCGTTGCGGCTCTGCATCGACTATAGGGAGCTAAACCGGTTGATTGTCTGAAACATGTATCCATTTCCCCAGATTGACGAGCTTTTTGATCAGCTATAAGGAGCCTTTTTGTTCTCAGAGCTGGATTTGAGGTCTGGGTATTATCAGCTGTACATTCAGGAGGAGGATATCCCGAAGACAGCCTTAAGTTCTTGGTATGGCCTATATGAGTTCCTCGTGATGCCCTTCAGACTCACGAATGCACCTTCCGCATTCAAGAGTCTAATGAACCGTGTCTTCGAGCCCTTCCTGGATAGATTTGTTATTGTTTTCATTGACGATATTCTGATCTACTCCCGGATAAAGGAGGAGCATGCCCAACATTTGGCACTTGTGTTGGCAAGCTGAGAGAGCATCAAATCTATGCAAAGTTCTCCAAGTGCAAGTTCTGGCTGTAGGAGGTAGCATTCTTGGGGCATACCATCAGTGGAGCTTGATTGGTTGTGGACTCGACCAAGGTACAAGTAGTGTGAGATTAGTCATGACCAAAGTAAGCTTCAAATATAAGTAGTTTCTTGGGACTGGCGGGATATTATCGCAAGTTTGTGGAGGGGTTCTCAAGGTTAGCACTCCCCCTCACGTCCTTGACAAAGAAGGATGCAGCATTTACTTGGACCGAGAAGTATTAAGCAACATTCCAGGAGTTGAAGAACAGGCTCACCTCTTCCCCCATCCTTGCACTTCCATCTGGGAAGGAAGGATTTCACATTTATACCGACGCATCATATCAGGGGATGGGTGCAGTCCTGATGCAACATGGACATCTTATTGCGTATGCTTTGATACAGCTAAAAAAGCACGAACAGAACTACCCTGTAGATGATTTGGAGCTCGGGCTGTGATATTCGCATTAAAGACTTGGAGGCATTACTTGTATGGGGTTCATTGTGATATATTCTCAGTTCACAAGAACCTCAAATATATTGACATTCAGAAGGATCTAAATCTGTGCCAGTGGAGATGGCTTGAGTTCATGTGCGACTATGACTACAAGATGCATTATCACCCGGGAGTGGCGAACACCGTGGCAGATGCCTTGAGTAAGAGAGCTAGCACTACTGGACCGGAGCCCCGGGTGATGGCTATGGAGCTGGTACGAATGCTGGAGGATATGCACATTACCATGGATTCCAGAGCCAAGCCGGATGTTTATCAGGAGTAATTGAACTCCTTGGTCATTGAGTGTGACATACGGGAGCGCATCAAGACACAATAGAGTCTGGATGCAGATTTGGAGACAGTATTTATAGCCTTGAAAGGGGGCAAGTAAGAGGAATATTCTTTGTGTGATGACCTTGTTCATTTCTATAGTCGTGTCTATATACCCGCAGGAGGCGGTGTCCGGGAGGATATACTCAGGGAGGCACACTGTTCTTAGTACTCATTGCACCCTGGTATCAACAAGATTACATCGGATCTACAGAGGATCATATACTAGACAGGGATGAAGAGGGAAATCATATATTCTATGACGCATTGCGAGACCTGCCAGTGGGTAAAGGCTGAGTGCAAGAGCTAGAGAGGGTTACTATAGTCATTACCGGTGCCAGAGTGGAAGTTTGAGGATATAGCTATGGACTTCATGCACGGATTGCCTCGCTCCCACTCTCGGAATAACTCTATATGTTTCATTGTCGATAGACTGACCAAGATAACCCGGTTTATACCAATCAGGAAGGATAGCCCAGATGTTATTTTGGTGAGGTTGTTTATGGAACAGTTCGTTAGGTACCACGACGTCCCCAGGATGATTATATCAGATCGTGATGGTCGGTTCACTTCTAGGGAGTGGAGAGCGGTGCAAGCATACTTGGGTTCTCAGCTTGATTTTAGTACCGCTTTCCATCCGTAGACTGATGGCCAGACAGAGCGGACCAACTAGACTATGGAGGATTTGCTGCGTCTATGTATACTAGACATGGGGAAACCTTGGGAGAGACTGTTGCTCCTGATTGAATTCTCCTACAATAACCGTCACCAGGAAAGCATTGGGATGGAACCATATGAGGCTATATACAGCAGGAAGTGTCGGAAACCACTATCTTGGGTCCAGGATGAGGAACCTAGGGCACTTGGGTTAGTCTATATTGAGGATACAGATGCTCAGATATGGCTGATCAGGGATCGAATTCTGGAGGCACAAAGTAGGCAGACCAAGTACTACGATGCGAGGCATCAGAAGGTGGAGTTTTTGGTGGGGGTAGGGTTTTCTTGATGATATGTTTGGTGCATGGTGTCTCGCGGGTGCAGAGGCACAAAAAGCTCAGCCCTCGATTTATGGGACCATACTTGATCCTGGAGCGGATCGGTCCTTTGGCTTACAGGTTGGAGCTGCCGCCTGAGTTAGGGTCTTTGCACGACGTCTTCTATGTCTCTTCACTTTGGAGAGCTCGCCTTCGGCCAGAGCAGCCTATGTTGGAACATGGTTTCACACTCCTTAGGTTTGAGAATATCAACTCCCTGCTTGTATTTGATGAGATTGGTTGTGTGATAGAGTGTGCAGGCTGACAGGTGAAAGGAAAGGAGAAGAGCTTCAAAAGGTTACTACCGCCCGACGATAACCTTATCGCAGCGCGGTAACCATCTCGATCGATGCATATCGGTTCGATGGTCGACGGCCCAATTATCAGCTAAGGAAGGATCGTCGACAATCAAAAGCTACCGCCCGGCGACAGGACGCTACCGCCGGCGGTATCCGGTCGACGTGCATCAAGGGGACGATCGTCGACGATGGTACCTACCGCTCAGGCGATAGTCTTATCGCAGGCGGTAGAATTATTTGGCGAAATGGCACTATCGCTTTGACTGGGCGCGGTAACTATTACCGCCCGGCGATAGCTCTCTTGAAACGGCAGTTTCCTTAATGAGCAGTTATAGTTGCCGTTTCGGGAGACGTGTGGAGACAGCTGGCAGGCGTTACGCGCGAACTTACCGCCCGGCGATAGAGTTATCGCAGGCGGTAGTCTATTTTCTCCAAGACGTATAAAAAGCAGCGCCGTTTCCTCAAGACCTAAGCCTCCAGAGATTATTGACGAAGTGCTCCAGGAATACCAAGTTCGGCCATCTTCCTACGACCGTTCTACTCATCTTCGTCTAAGAAAAAGCAAGGCTTCTTCCTCCCGTTCGAGATCGAAGAACTCCGGCGATCAAGGCTTCGCATCGTCTACGTCTAGCGACCGGGTGCTTTCCATCGAAGATCACAAGCACCGGCCGTCGATCTATCCGGAGAACTTCTCAAGAGGGAGAACCTAAACTTTAACGAATATATTTTGTAATCTCTTTTTGTATCTTTTTCTTCTTCTATTGTTGTAAGTGGTAAGGGAAATCGACCGGGGAAGGTCGTCGGAATCCGGGTTGGATTCCGTGGAAAATCGTCCCGGGATTTGGGGCGTCTAGATCGGGGATCTAGCGGTGCTCTAAGACCCTTCCGGGTGTGGAGGTGAAGAGCGGCTCTAAGACCTTTCGGGGAGAAAGTGAGAGAGCCAACCGGTCCGGGTTTTGGGTCGGTATAGAAAACCCAAAGTTTTCTTCTCTTCGACTTTGATCTTCGACGTCATGAAGATCGTACTGTAAAACATTCATCTTGTACTTGTATGAAATTGATTGTTATTGAATTTAATACTTGTGTTTTAAATCTTCACTTGTGGTGTGGTTTACGTTAAGATTCCGTTTATTCAAGCGAAATTTATAAAACCTTATTCACCCCCCCCCCCCCCCTCTAAGGTTGGCCTCCGGATCCAACAAGTGGTATCAGAGGAAGGTTACTTCGAATAGGCTTAACCACCTGAAGTAAGATGGCCAACCCAGTGCATGCTTTCACTGAGGGACAAGGTGTGAGTCGTCCTCCACTCTTTATGGGTAGTGACTATAGTCACTGGAGGACAAGGATGAAAATCTTTCTGATGACGCACAGCATGGACGTATGGGCCATGATAGAGACTAAGTACACCACACCCACTACCACGGTTGGAGAAGTCGTTCTTGAAAAACCGCGCGATAAGTGGGACGATGCGGACAAGCTTAGATGTACTAATAACGCCAAGGCTATGAATTCTCTATTCTGTGCGTTAGATAAGACGGAATTTAATAGAATATGTAACTGCGAAACTGCCTTTGATATTTGGCGACTTCTTGAACTTACTCATGAGGGTACCTCGCAGGTGAAAGAATCAAAGTTGTTTCGGCTTGAATCCGAGTATGAACAGTTCCGGATGGAGATCGATGAAGATGTTGACAGCATGTACACAAGGTTCACCAAGATCGTCAACGCATCAAGATCTCTTGGAAAGAACTTTCCAAATGGTGATCTAGTGAGGAAGATACTGCGATCTCTACCTCCCCGCTTCAACCCCAAGGTGACTGCTATCGCTGAATCTCATGAAATCAGCGCCTTGGAGATTGAGAGTCTTATCGGAAACCTGAAGACTCATGAAGTGGAACTGAAGATACAAGCCGAGGAATATCCCAAGGAAATGAAGAAAAAGGGATTGGCTTTGAAGGCTTCAAAAGAGAGGAAAACATCTGATTTCTCTGAAGAAGATGAAGAGGAAAGTCTCTATGTAAGGGAATTCAAAAAATTCATGAAGAACCCCAGAAAACAAGGGAAGTTCAAACGGTTTCTAAAGAAGGGAGTGGAAGAGGGTAGGAAGTGGAACAAGTCGGTAAAGGAGACCGATAGCGATGATGAAAAGTATCAGCCTGAATGCTTTCATTGTCACAAGCTGGGACATCTAAAAAGAGACTGTCCAAGACTCCAGAAGGAAGAGAAAGGAAAGGACAACAAGTATAAAGGGAGGAAGAAAGTACTGAAGGCTCTGACCTGGGATGAGGATGGATCGGAAGATTCGAGTAGCACCGACTCGGGAAGTGACAACGAAGCAAATCTGTGCCTCATGGGAAAAGGTCAAGAGGAATCTGAATCTGATGCTGAGTCCAGTGTCCAAAGCGACACTGAGGTAACTCCTCCTACTTACTCTGAATTACTTGAGATTTATGATCATGTAGTTGGTAGGTTAGAAGAAGTAACATCTAAGAAAAATTCCTTAAGAGCTGAAAATAAACGTCTAAACAAGAGTTTAGAAAAACTGAAGAAAGAAGTAATTAAAATTGGGAAAGAGAAGGTGGAATGCCTTGAATGTCCTCACTTGGTAGCATCCATCGAGGAGGGTAAAGCAAGTCTCTCCAAGACATCCTTGAGACTAGTATCTCTCAAAAATGAGAAGAATGTCTTGGAGAAGAAGCTTCATATCTCCCTTGCTAAAGTTGAGGAAGGAAATAAACAGTTTGCTAATCGATGTGTGATGTTAGTAACTGAGAACACCGCTCTAAAAGCGAGGATCCATGATCTCAACTGTGCGGTTCAAAAATTTGGTGTAGGCCAAAAATCTCTAAACATGCTATTGGGCGCACAATGTCATGGGTCTGGAAAGTTTGGCATCGGCTATGTAAGTCCATCATCACCATTGGAGGACTATAGCACTCTGTCCACGCCTAAGTCAACAAATAAGATCAAAAATCTGAATACATTATCTCCTTCCTCTAGCAAGAGATCGAGTGAGGTGATGAAAGTCATTTCCTCAGCTTATGCTCTATGCGCCAACTGTAATAAGTTCGGACATGCTTCAAGCTCTTGTGGGAGGAAAGGTGCTAAACAAAACGCGCAAGTCTGGCTACCAAAGTCTACTACCTACAAAATAGGTGGAACAACTTGGGTAACCAGATCTTTACTCTCATCTCCTTTTTAGGTATGTTGGCAGGCAAGGGACACAAAGAACGTGTGGTACTTGGACTCTGGATGCTCCAAGCACATGACGGGTGATAAAGATAAGTTCCTTAGCCTGGAAAAGAAGAGAGGTGGAGTGGTCACGTTTGGAGATAATGGTAAAGGAAGAATTCTGGGAATCGGCACAATAGGTAACAAGTTTTTCTCTATTTCAAATGTGCTGTTTGTTGATGGTTTAAAACATAACCTTATTTCTGTAAGTCAACTAGGAGATAAAGGTATAGATGTTATTTTTGAATCATCATCGAACACGTGCAAACTCATTGATACTAAAACCTCTAATGTATTGCTTGTAGCCCATAGAAATCACAATGTGTACACAGTTAATTTTGATGATTTCTCTTCGTCCAATCTAAAATGCCTAGTAACTAAGAATGAAGAACTAGACCTTTGGCATAGGAGATTAGGACACTCGGGTAGCAAGCTAATTATTAAGTTATCTAGAAAGAAACTTGTTAGAGGAATTCCGTCTCTAAGCGGTAGTTTTAACGTTATGTGTGGGCCTTGTCAAAAGGGAAAATTTGTCAAAAACTCGTTTAAAAGTAAAACAGAGATTTCCACCTCTAGACCGTTAGAACTTTTGCACATGGATTTGTTTGGACCGCTTTCCACATGTAGCCTAGGAGGAAAGCGATATACATTCGTCATCATAGACGACTTGTCTCGTTATTGTTGGACAATATTTCTTGCCAACAAATCTGACACGTTTAGGGAATTCTCTACTTTATGCACGCGTATTCAAAATGAGAAAGAACTAAACATTAAGTGTATTAGATCAGATCACGGTGGAGAGTTTGAGAATGAGGATTTTTCGAAGTTGTGTGAGACTTTAGGGATTAAGCACGAATTCTCCGCTCCTCGCACGCCTCAACAGAATGGAGTGGCAGAAAGAAAGAATCGCACACTTCAAGAGCTAGCACGTACGATGCTCGCGGAGTTCAGCTTACCTCGATCGTTTTGGGCCGAAGCGGTCAACATGGCAAGCTACGTGATGAACCGTGTCATGCTTCGCCCACTTCTTAAGCGAACCCCTTACGAGCTCTACTTTGATAGAAAACCCTCCGTCTCGTACTTTAGAGTTTTTGGGTGCCCATGCTATATTCTGAACACTAAGGATCACTTAGGAAAATTCGATGAAAAATCCGATCTAGGCATATTCTTAGGATATTCTAGCAAAAGTCGAGCCTATAGGATTTATAATAAGAGAACCTTAGTGGTTGAAGAATCGGCTCATGTGCATTTTGATGAGAGTCCACCATCTAGTGAGCCTAGGATGTCCGAAGAAGAGGTTGAGGAGAGTGTTCCGGTTGAGAGTAACGAGGAGAGTGAGTCGCACGCATATGTGCCTCCTAAGGATCTAACATTTACGAAACAACATCCTCGTGATCTAGTTATTGGAGAACCATCCCATGGAGTTAGAACTCGATCTGCTCTTCATGAGGCGTTCTCCAACTTATGCTTTCTATCGGATATTGAGCCCAAAAACGTGTCCGAGGCTCTTCAAGATGAATCATGGTTCCTTGCCATGAATGAGGAATTGAGCCAATTCGAGCGTAGCAAAGTTTGGATTCTAGTTGATCGTCCGGACAACCATCCCGTGATTGGTTTAAAGTGGGTGTTCAAGAATAAACTTGATGGTGAGTCTAGGATCACGAGGAATAAAGCTCGGTTGGTAGCACAAGGATATTCACAAATTGAGGGTGTGGATTTTGAGGATTCTTTTGCACCGGTTGCTCGTCTTGAGTCCATTCGAATGTTTTTGGCATTCGCAAGCCATAAGAAAATAAAGTTGTTTCAAATGGACGTTAAGAGCGCATTTTTAAATGGTTATATAAAAGAAGAAGTGTATGTCGAGCAACCACCCGGTTTCCTAAATGCCGCCCACCCTCATCAGGTGTACAGATTAGTAAAGACCTTGTATGGATTGAAACAAGCACCCCGTGCTTGGTATGATAGGCTAACTACGTTCCTCTTAGATCATGGGTTCAAGATGGGTAGTGCGGACACAACTCTCTTTGTACAAGCCAAAAATTCGGATCTCGTTATCCTCCAAATTTACGTTGACGATATTATTTTTGGAGCGACTAATGAGTGGTTGGTTGAAGAGATTGTGAGTTTAATGAAATCTGAATTTGAAATGAGCCTTGTGGGAGAACTCAATTATTTTTTAGGATTTCAAATCTCTCAACGACAAGACGGAATTTTCATAAATCAATCCAAATATATAAAAGATATGCTTGTACGTTTTGGTTTTGAGTCTTTAAAACAAGTCAAAACTCCGATGAGTGCGTCCCTTAAATTAGGAAAAGACGAGAGTGGAATCTCTGTGGATCAAACAATGTTTCGGGGCATGATTGGATCTTTGTTATACTTGAGTGCGTCACGGCCCGATATCACGTTTGCGGTAGGTATGTGTGCCCGTTATCAAGCTGACCCTAGGGAGTCTCACTTTAAAGCGGTAAAACATATTTTTCACTATCTCCTTGGCACGCAACACCTCGGTTTGTGGTACCCTCACTCGGATGATTTTACCCTTCATGGATATTCTGACTCCGATTATGCCGGTTGCTCTCTTGACCGCAAGAGCACTAGCGGTACTTGTCATTTTTTAGGCCCGGCACTTGTCTCGTGGTCAAGTCGTAAGCAAAACTCGGTGGCTCTTTCGACCGCCGAAGCCGAGTATATCGCCTTAGGAAGTTGCTGTGCACAGGCACTTTGGATGTCGCAAACTTTAGAAGACTTTGGTCTTTCTTTTCGCAACATTACACTTAGGTGCGATAACAAGAGTGCGATAGACTTAATGTATAATCCGGTGCATCACTCTCGGTCCAAACACATAGACGTTCGACATCACTTTATTCGCGACCACATTAAGAAAGAGAATGTGAGTGTCGTCTTTATTGGGACCGATGATCAACTCGCGGACATTCTTACTAAACCGCTTCCGGATGCTCGTTTTTCACTTCTACGACTCGAACTTGGGATTCTTGATTTATCGTCCTAATTTTTTTTGTTATATGTGTTTTTTTTTGTGTTTGTAGTTTTGGTTTTTTTTTGGTTTCATTTTTGTTCTGTTCAAAGTTGTAACTCCAAAAACAAAAAAAAAAACAAAAACAAAAAAAATATGTTCTGTTCGTTTTTTATTCCCTGCTCGTGTTGTTTTTGGTTGTTCCCTGTTTGTGGCTAAAATTGTTTTCAAAAATTAAAAAACAAAAAAAAAACTGACAAGTTGGTTTGGGGCTCATATGACCGAGTCGTGGTATATTTTCAAGTATATACAATGTTTGCTACTCTTCTTGTCAATTTGTACGGCACATTGGTATCCGGTCATGATGAGCGAAGTTAAATTTTTGTCTAGCTATTGAGTGCGAAAATTAATGTGGGTGTACGTTGTCTACGCCTCTAAGTATGTGTGAGGATTTAGTTACGATAATGACTACACCACTCACACACCACTTGATCATGCACTCAACCTGAGATAATAAGCTGACATGCTATAAATCGTGACACTAAATTTAACATATCTGATATATCTTGAACAATCAATGTCATGAAATCAAATTGCGCGTGTCTATGCTAATTAAATTTTTGGGCCAAAACTAGAAACGCATATGTCCAATGTAAACAAGTTAAAGTGGATCTACCTATGTGGGTAGATTTCGATTGACTTGGGGTCTTGTTTTGCTTTGATTATGTATAAAATTGATGGCCTAACTCAAAATAAAATGATGGCCATCAAATCCCGCTTACAGACCCCCCAAGCACTACTCATCCCTCCTGATAAGTCTTCATAAGCGTTGTGAGGGTGAGCACCTTGGATTACAAAGTCGTTTCGATCTTGTGCATGGACTACACTTTATGATTTGTGCCCTTGATTTAATTTCTTTATGCCGCACTATGTCATGTGACATGATTTTTCACTATATCTCTTTGGTGTTAGCATCGTTAGTTTGCTTGATATAAAACATGTCTGCATGATATCTCTATTGAATGTTTTGTCTCTTGATGCTACACGTGCACATGTGATTATCTTATTTAAATCTTCCGCGCATAAGAATTGGACCTCAACTACATTCGATGCTTTTCGCACAATACGTACTGGCACATTTTTTCTCTCATGACGATATTTGTGTTTGCCCATTTTTCTCTCTATTTATCTAAACCTTGCAAACATTCATGTCATACTTGATGTGTGCTATGTCTCGTGCATATAGTCCAATTTCTTCACTCTGATTAGCGTTTGCTCCTGATTTTGACCCTGTTTTACAATTCTCTGATTTCAAGTGCTTTGTGGGTCTATATTACGTTATCTCTCGCCTACAATTTTCATCCTCCTTGGTCGGTTGGCCTCGCCCATTCTTTTGATATTATCAAAGGGGGAGAAGGTATTGGCGGTAGTGTTCATGATAGGGGGAGCGTATTAAGGTGTGTGTGTGCTCATAGATAGGGGGAGCGTCCCACCGATAGGGGGAGTATGTAGTAGGATAGAACAGGATTGAACGGGATCGATATAGGTGTGTATTGCTTATTTGTTCAATATCATTTTACTCTGATACTCTACTTTATACTGTTCTATATTCATTTTACTCTGATACTCTACTTTATACTGTTCTACGTTGCTACATACATCTATTCTGGCACTCTATCTACTTGATTTTGGTTTATCATGAACGGGATTGATATTATCAAAAGGGGGAGTTTGTTGGAACATGGTTTCACACTCCTTAGGTTTGAGAATATCAACTCCCTGCTTGTATTTGATGAGATTGGTTGTGTGATAGAGTGTGCAGGCTGACAGGTGAAAGGAAAGGAGAAGAGCTTCAAAAGGTTACTACCGCCCGGCGATAACCTTATCGCAGCGCGATAACCATCTCGATCGACGCATATCGGTTCGATGGTCGACGGCCCAATTATCAGCTAAGGAAGGATCGTCGACAATCAAAAGCTACCGCCCGGCGACAGGACGCTACCGCCGGCGGTATCCGGTCGACGTGCATCAAGGGGACGATCGTCGACGATGGTACCTACCGCTCAGGCGATAGTCTTATCGCAGGCGGTAGAATTATTTGGCGAAATGGCACTATCGCTCTGACTGGGCGCGGTAACTATTACCGCCCGGCGATAGCTCTCTTGAAACGGCAGTTTCCTTAATGAGCAGTTATAGTTGCCGTTTCGGGAGACGTGTGGAGACAGCTGGCAGGCGTTACGCGCGAACTTACCGCCCGGCGATAGAGTTATCGCAGGCGGTAGTCTATTTTCTCCAAGACGTATAAAAAGCAGCGCCGTTTCCTCAAGACCTAAGCCTCCAGAGATTATTAACGAAGTACTCCAGGAATACCAAGTTCGGTCGTCTTCCTACGACCGTTCTACTCATCTTCGTCTAAGAAAAAGCAAGGATTCTTCCTCCCGTTCGAGATCGAAGAACTCCGGCGATCAAGGCTTTGCATCGTCTACGTCTAGCGACCGGGTGCTTTCCATCGAAGATCACAAGCACCGGCCGTAGATCTATCCGGAGAACTTCTCAAGAGGGAGAACCTAAACTTTAACGAATATATTTTGTAATCTCTTTTTGTATCTTTTTCTTCTTCTATTGTTGTAAGTGGTAAGGGAAATCGACCGGGGAAGGTCGTCGGAATCCGGGTTGGATTCCGTGGAAAATCGTCCCGGGATTTGGGGCGTCTAGATCAGGGATCTAGCGGTGCTCTAAGACCCTTCCGGGTGTGGAGGTGAAGAGCGGCTCTAAGACCTTTCGGGGAGAAAGTGAGAGAGCCAACCGGTCCGGGTTTTGGGTCGGTATAGAAAACCCAAAGTTTTCTTCTCTTCGTCTTTGATCTTCGACGTCATGAAGATCGTACTGTAAAACATTCATCTTGTACTTGTATGAAATTGATTGTTATTGAATTTAATACTTGTGTTTTAAATCTTCACTTGTGGTGTGGTTTACGTTAAGATTCCGTTTATTCAAGCGAAATTTATAAAACCTTATTCACCCCCCCCCCCTCTAAGGTTGGCCTCCGGATCCAACAGCATATTACTACTAAAGCAGGCCCGATAGCACCTGATAGATCAGTCCGTTTAGAGCCAGTTAGGATCGATGATACATCGACTCGAGTACTACGAAAGAAGAAGTCTCCCTTGGTCAAGGTGTTGTGGTCCAACCACGGATGGGAGGAGCACACCTTGGAGCCGATGGATCTTAGCGGGAATGGTACCCGGAGCTTTTCGTCTCAGGTTCCTTTTAATTATATTTAAAGTCCTTAAAATTCTTGTGAATAGAAACCCCGTAGACTCGTACTTGAATTTCGAGAATGAAATTATTATTTTTGTTTATTGAGATTTGTAACATCCCATTTCATGCTAGACCCCTTTAACACGTTTTGAGTCAATAAAATTGACTCATGCTCGGGAAGCATTGAGTCGGTCAAGTGAACATGATGCCACTCGACGAATTTAACTTAGAAAATACTCGGAAAACTTTAGGCATCAAGTAATCTCGATTCCATTTTATAAAGCGTCGAGTGAGCTCGACGAAAAATACGAGGGAAAATTTAGGCGTCGAGTGATCTCGACGCCAATCGACGAAGCATCGAATGAAATTGATGCCACTCAACGCGGCATTGTGTAGTCTAAACACACTAGATGCCGGTTTACTTAGACGCTACGGGATAGTGTTGGAATTGAGTGGTCTTAACGCCACTCAACGCGGCGTTGAGTGGTCTCAATACCACTCAATGCCTTAACTTGGAAAAGTCTGGAATGCTGACAGCGTTGAGTGGTGTTAAAACCACTCAACGCGGCGTTGAGTGGTGTCGACACGAATCCATGCTTTGGCATAGGATTGTTGGCGGCGTTGAGTGGTGTCAACACCACTCAACGCGTCGTTGAGTGGTGTCGACACCACTCAGCGCCTTGACTTTGGATTGCTGGCGGTGTTGAGTGGTGTTAACACCACTCAACACGGCATTGAGTGGTGTTAACACCACTCAACACGGCGTTGAGTGGTGTCGACACCACTCAATGCTTGTGTCTGGAGTGTTGAAGGTGTTGAGTGGTATCGACACCACTCAACGCGGCATTGAGTGGTGTCGACACCACTCAACGCTTTTGGACTTGGAGAATTCTTCAGTCTAAAAGCTATGTTGGCCGGTTCATTTCTTTATACCGGCTTAACCGGGTTCAAGATAAAATAGTGATGGGACATTTGGGATCTATCTCTACAACAAATCTATTCCTCATTTCAAGAAAACATATTTATGGCATTATTGGCAGTCCATTACATGGCTGACACGTGGCGGCATAAGGGAGAATCATTCTCAATGACGACCAGCCATGCCCAGCCACTCCTCTTAAGTCAAAGCCATTAAACAAGCCAGCCTCACCTCCATCCTACCCCACCATCACCTTCAGTGAATCGTAAGGAGCAGAGGATTAGCCGGAGGAATCAGCAAACGAGCTAGCTCGCCTGAGAAAGGGTCGACCATGACGCATCACCCCCAAACCCGCCTTCAAGCTCGTATAAGGGTCCGTTTCTCCTCCCCACCTTCTGTGATAGCTATCTAGCTCTTTTAGGATAGATATTTGGCTCAAATGAGCTTGATTCCATGTAGGAGGGAGCATGCTGAGGATTTCTACTTGCTCGGGTTCGCCGGAGGAGCCACCTCCGGCGGCCATGCCACCGTGAAACGTAAACTACCACCTCAATAGAGGTGGTGGTGAAAATCGCCGATGATGGCGGCAGCTAGAAGACAAGGAAATACAAGATGTAGCTGGTCCAGGTTTGGGCAATCTGGACCGTCAGATCATTGGAGAAGATGAACTGATTTCCTTGAATTTTTATTGAATAATAAAAAGTATATTTTATGTCCCAGTTTATACAGTCACCTTGTATTGTTTATGTAGGCCTCTTAGTGGAATTTTTATAATTAATGCCCAACAGGAAAAAGTAGATATAAGTCTTACCTTTAATATGACACCTTAAACTTGAAAGTTGGGGCAATATTGCTCCTTGTAGGGCCATTCTACTAAGACTGGTCCTAGGCTAGGGCAAATGTTTAAATTAGTGCCCAAGCCAAACCCTATGTGCACATGTCATGAAATTTTGGACATGCATGTGTTTATGCTAGACCTAGGTCTAGTCCAAAAATCAAAATTTTTGGGATGTATTTTTCTATAGGTTTAATAGAAATATCATTTATTAAATAAATGGAATATAGGAAGTACCATGGTAAAAGTTTCACGTCATTTGGACTTCTGTATGTTGGGGAAATCCAATATGCATTGTGGAGGTAGATTTGTAAATATATGATGCCAAATGTAAAAATGGGAAGTTAGCCCATTTGGCACAATGAATGTCCATGTAAGTTTGGATAGAGGCTTATAGGTATGAATTACACCTCCCATAGAAAGAGTGGGATTTTTGGTAACAAAAATCCCATTATTTTGAATTATTGGAAAATAAATTCTTTTGGATATAAAAAAGAGCAATAAGTCTACTGACCTTGTAAAATTCTAAAATTTTGATACAAGCCCTAATAGCATAATATACATTTCTGGAAAAAGTTATAAGTTTATTTGAGGTCCATATCTTTTGTACATAATCGATTTACAATTTTACCCTTTTTGGAAATTAATTTAAAATTAAGGAAAATACTTTTGAAAAATTATGGAAAAATTTATAGCATCCTATTTCTGTGATTCAAACCCAATATAATTATTTGAGAATTTTGGATGATTATATATGCTAAAAACCCAAGTAATGGCATTTTTGTAATAATGTCCATATGAAATTATGATAAGGCAAATCAATGACTAGGAACATTAATTTTTGTCGTAAGTATTATTATATCATTTTTGATCACTAGTAATGTTCTAGGAATTTTTGGATGTATATTTTAAGTACTTCATTTGGAAAATGGATTATTTACCAATTTATCATAAATAGAAATATATGGAAAGTCAAATTGGAAAAACATGATTTTTGATGAAAAGACATTTTTAACCTATATGAACCTTAGATAATTTATTTAGACACAATGGACCACTAGTTAGAGTAGTTCATGTTCAAAGTGACCTAGATCACTTAATTGATTAATTTAATTTAAGGTCCAAAATAATTATAAAAATGTTGAAATTCTGAATGATCATTATTACATTCATTACAAACCCATGATAAATAGTTAGGGGCATTTGGCCCAAAGAATTGGCGGTCATTTCATACGGGTTAACATTAGGTCATGAGTTGTCCTTAGCAAATGTAACACATAACATTAGGACCCACATGGGATATGATTGAGGGTTGGATTGAGAAACATATTGGGAAGTTGAAACCCTGGTTAGTGTTATGTGGGTCACTACATAGTAACGAGTGCTAGATTACAAAGCCCAAGGAATGTAATTAGAACGGATACCAGCGGAAGACCGTCGTTCTACTAATAATACCATAAGTCTTCAGGTTCACTCAAGAGCAATATTAAGAGATGGGTATTACTAATGGGTAAACACTAATAAAAGAAAGGGTCCTTGAGAAAGGGAGCTTTGGGCTTCAGCCCATAATTCTTCTTAGTGCCTCCAAGAGCCCTTCACCGTGTATGCCCTGAGCAGTCCAAGGACTAACCATAAGTTGTTATGCCTAATAAGCATTAGACAAGAGTAGTCAAATAGGTTAATGAAACGATATAACAATCTCACCTGTATAGGGTCGGAGGATACAGGGCGGGTTTTGTCCTGTGAGCTGGATGTTCGGATGTTTGGATACAAGACGAGTTTTTTCTATGAGCTGGAGGCTCGGGTTGGAAACAAATTGCATATGCATAAACATATTAGTGGCGGGTCATGCGGTACTGGGCCAATCGTCACACCGATGGCAGTACGGTGACTCAGGTGAGGTGTGAGGGTTTGAGGGGCCAGTAGGTTGTTTATATTGCGGTCTGAAGGACAATCCCCGAAAATGCACACTCGACCTAAAAGTCAGGTGGACTAGCCAGTGGTTTAGTACATGGTGACTCTGGTGTGTTCTTCAGAGGCGTACGGAAAGTTTAGGCTTGGTAGTGTGTAGACCTGCCTAGGAGTGGAGACGCCCACTCCACTACTGCCGTAGCTACAATGGTAGTACTTGAGAGTTAAGCTAACTCCAAAAAATGGGAACTAAAGGTCTTTTCACATAGAGTCGGGTGGGTGAGTTGCACTTGTATGAATCATAACATGCAAACCATATCATACATATATTCTTAGGACATACGCATTATAGATCCTTATCATATAAATTAGTATGGGCTCTTTTATATGATAAGTTAAATTTGTGAAACCTTAACTTATAAGTTTGTATGGGCATTCATATAAGTTAAGGTACTTCTGTAAAGCTTAGCAGTTGATAGTTTATTTCCTGCTCTATTCTCTACTTTGCATACAACATTTACCTTTTGTACAGTTCTTTCTTACTTTACTTGTACCATATAGAACTGTAAGAATGGAGATATACTTATTATTACATAATCTTGTTAGATTAGATTAACTGTCACCTGCTTTCCTTTTATACACCTTGTTTTTCTCCGCTTCGTCCTCCCACTCGGTACCTAGGAGTTGCGGGGGTGAGGTGAGGACTAAATGGCTTAGTCTTTATGACTAATGGTCGGTTGTAACTGTATCATTTTAGGAGCTCAAGGAGCTGGAGCACCAATAGGACGAGGTGGTAGGACATGAGGAGCTGACACCACCACCTACTACTTCTACTACAACCCAGCGTTAGGTGATGACGCATGTACTGATGATAGATTAGCTTCTGCTTGGTTCAATTTTGTGAAGGAGAGAATTATTACTATGTAATGGGCATAAGCCCTTTTCTCTTTCATTTTGTACTCGTTGTAGACTATTGGATCTCTCATTTTACTTATATTATGATGATTCTGTGATATGGGCTTGATGTATAATTGCTTATATTGCTTCTCTTCTTGATTGGCCAATAGGTTGAATGATCATACTAGTCGGCAGGATCGACGTCTTGTGGTATCGACTAGCCCGTGTGCTCTAAGCGTCACCATAAGGCGGCAGTTCTGGGCATAAGACCAGGTTCCCTCCTTGGTAAGGAGGAGGGGGTCTTACATTTAGTATGTGTTACAAACAAAGTACAAATATTCTCTATAAAGATAGAGATCAAGACTATGAAAAATAAACTCCTTTTGATTTCACTGGTCCTTCTACCAAGAACTGACCGTTTATAGCGTATCTCTCCCTAGATATTTCTACTAGTCTTCCCCTAGATCTCACCATGATCTAGATGCTGCACACAAGGCGGCAAAAACTCCCTAAGTCACACAAGGACTTAGACGCCACGCACAAAGTAGCGATTTTCTCTTAAGTCACGCAAGGACTTAGATGCCACGCACAAGACGGTGATTTCCACTATCGATTACAATGATGAAATGAAGAATTACAAAGGATAACTTTCAGAATGAAAACTCCCTTTAAATGAAGTGCTAAATATGATGACGAATCCTTATCATGGTTGCTTAAGATACTGCGTACGAGTCGTTGCTTTTATGCTCTAAACCTTTTTGGGAAGATGGAGTTTTTCAAGATGCTGGAGCTCTCTAGAAAAGTTGTATGGGAAGGAATACTCCAGATTATAAAAGTCGTGATCTATAAAATAAAATGAGCCAAATATATATTTTTGAGCTATCGCTGGCAATACTGGGTATCGCCTTCCAGCGATATCTTATCCTGCTGCCACATGTCAAATGATTTTGAGGATTCTACAGGATGATCTGGTCGTGGCCAATCATGCATTATTGTCTGGGTGATATCGATATCGTCAGGCGATATCAAATTTAACTATTTTCCATGGAGATCATGCAGTAACTGTCCCGCGAGCTATCGCTTGGTGGCGATACTAGATATAGACAGACAATATAACCTTAACTTCTCTTTGCAATCCCGAATCCAAGCCAAAAATGATTTGATTGTTAGACATGTTATATCTGCACATCATAAACACACTATGATCAAATACAAACGAGATTTATTATTAGCAAACAAAGAAGCGTGGAATGCATGCTCTAACAATTTATCCCTTTTGATAATAACAAATCCACTTAGAAAGAAATCATGAATGACCTATAAAGTTTTAGAAAATGTGATGAGCAAGACTAAGCATTTGCATGTGTATAGACTCCGCTTAGAGTTACTCTCCCCTTACATGTGTACTCCCCCTAAATAAAAGCATGCAAAAATGTAATTTTTATTTTAATTTACTAACAAGGTAGTTTAAAGTAAACTTAATTAAGTTAAAGTAAACTTAATGAATGGTTTCTCATAAAGTTCCCCCCTTTTGGTATTTTCAATAGAAAGGTGAAAACGGAACAGATCAAGAAAATAAGAGAAAAAAAGGTAAAGTTGAGAGTGTATGTGGAAGCAAAATAGGAAAAATCACAAATTGAAAATCAACTGTAGAACATGTGAAACAATGGATAGAAACGAGGAGTGTGAGTGAACATGAACATTATCAAATTCATCCAGTTTTATCATAGTCACAAACACTAGTGAACAAAAGAATTAGAATTATTTTCGGTCCAATTCTCACGAGATGAAATGTATAGATGATAATGTTGTATACATGTGAGAGTTAGAAGAAAAACACATATATATAAATTTAAAATGTACATGAACAAGTGAAATGTACAATCATAACTTAGAAATATACATAAAGAGCCATACTTGTATCCAAGAATTCATAGCACATAGACTGAATGAATAGTCATATATAGATTACACAAGACACATTACATTTCTTTCCAAGGTGCTCAACCTCACAATTCTTATAAAGACTTATCAGGAGGGTGAGTAGTGTTTGGTGGAGGTTCTTTGTCTTCGATTTTTTTAAATTAATCAATAAAGATGTTGATTTATTTTATTTGTTGTTTTTTTAAAATAATAATAATAATTTTTGTTTTGGAGGGACAAAGGACTCCGAATTCACTTGTGTGGAAATATATGATAATTAAAGTTGAATTGTGCAAAGAAAATAAGGATAGAGTAAGATTTTATGAAATCCTAGTGGTTATGGTATAACACCCACAATTCACATATGCAGGAAAGATAAACACATATGAAAAATTCACAATTGTGTGTGAGAGAGCATTATCATAAATAAAATATTTCTCATAGTTAGAGGCATGCAAAAACAATTGCACAATTAAAATACACTAGGAAAATTGTATAGACAAAATGATATTAAAAGATTAAATAGGTAAATAATGTTAGAGGTAACCCAATATAATGGAATATACATTGTACAATGCATAAATGAAATAAAGTAAGAATATGTACATGAAAAGAATAGTGACAGTCATACGTAGATGGAGATCTGATAAGAGAGGATAGTTTCGTAATTTTTGGCTCCTGAGTGGTTCAGGGAGCCGCAGATGTCTTACTACACCGGGAAGGGAGACCCGGTCCAACACATCCAGTGGTTTGAAGACGTTGTATCGATCTAATGAATGTTGTATGGGTTAAAGTGCAGGCTCTTCGCCATCACTCTCAAGGGGAAGTCGAGAGAGTGGTTCCACCAGCTGCTGGCCAACTCCATCTATTGCTTTGAGGACCTGCATCGGGGATTCATGTTGAGGTCCACCACCTCAAAGAGGAGGAAGAAGGACTCGGAGTCCTTGTTCCACATCAAGAAGGGTGTGAAAGAGACCTTGGGGAGTTATGTTGACCGATTCCAGGAGGAGGTCACCAAGGTCCAAGAGAGGCCAGGACACACCCTGATGATGTCCTTCATCTTTGAGCTATAGTAGGGTTTCTTCAGAATGGAGCTTAAGAGGGTTCTGCCCCTATCCTATGAGGAAATGATGTAGAGGGCGGCAAGGGATGTCTACGTGGAGGCGTCGAACCCGGAGTTTGCCAGAAGTTGGCTAGGTGGGCCACAGAGGAGGAGAAGGTGTAAAGAGGTTGCAAAGGTCAGGAGGAGAGGAGAGTTGAGCCCCGACAGATTGAAAAACGGCAACTATAGCAATAACAATAACCCAGGTAGGGTGGTCAGGAGCCAGATTGTATGGTAGGTTAGAGGCCGAAGTTGCCGGACTAGGGGACGCGAATTGGTTTCCATGGAGGAGACAACTACTAGGGGTAGGTTCAATTCCACCCTCCAAGTTAGAGGCATGGCTAGAGGCCTCCCCTCCCCGATCAAAACTAGGCTATGGATATAGCCTTGGGGGGAGATGAGGAGAGCTACACAGAGAAGGAGAAGAGAGGTTAGGGTGGAGGTTCCCTACTGTGAAGAATGTGGATATCTTTTCCTGGAGCGCGGTGGATATGCTAGTGATCGATACGGACGTCGCATGCCACTGCCTCAACCTGGACCCAAAAGCTCGTCCCATCCAGCAAAAGAAGAGGTCCATTGCGGACAAGCTGATCGAGCCCATGAGGTAGGAGGTGGCCAAGCTTCTCAAGGCTGGCTTTGTATCTGAAATACAATACCCCGGCTGGGTCTCCAATTTAGTAATGGTTAAAAAAGGAGAAGACCGATGGCGTGTGTGTGTTGATTTTTCTTTACTTAATAAATCATGCCCTAAGGACTGTTATCCCTTGCTCTGTTACCCACAGGTCCCAGGATCGAAACTTGGCTCTGATACCATTTGTGAGGACCCCTTTTTGGACCCCACACATTTCTGTATCTAAGCTACTTTCAAGACAGTTATCCCAGGACGAAGTAGGGCTAGTGAGTATAAATTAATACACATAATAAGACGTACCTCAAATCTTGCAGATGTCCATATGTCTTTTCATTTTATCCACGATCAACTTCACTCGTCAGTACGAACTCAAAACTATGTCAAGTACCTGCACCAAAGGGCGACGGGCTTAGTCATAAAAATATGACTAAGTGAGGTGCATACCTCTTTAATTGCTGTATACATAAACACACGTAAAAGCTATAACAATGTCATAAACATATATCTTTTGTAACCATTTAGCATACCTGTCTTGAAACTGTGTATCAATGTTTTCTCTGTCATGTTAGTATTCATGAAAAACTATATAAACAATGTAAGTGTAATCCTATCTCAGTTTTATCTGTATAATCATTTTACATACCTGTATTGTCACTGTGTATTAACTTTATATCTGTCATATTAGTATTTATAAAACCATATAAGCAGTTATAGAACAATTTACTCAGTAGCTATATACTCGTATCAGTGTATTCATGAAACGATATAAGCCATGAAACTGTAATCATACAATTTATGTAAGCAATGTAACTGTAAAACTATGTAACTGTGAATCTATCTCAATTCTATCTGTATCACTATCATTCTTAAGGTATCTTTTACTTTAGGTCATGATAAGGGTAACTATCACAGTATCAGTATCAATATCCATATTTCAGTATTTCATTCTTTGGGCCCGACCCTTCCGGGTCATCAGTATACCAAAACCAGTACGTACAACACGCGTTTATGCCCTCAGGCTCGACTGGTTTGGCAAATCATCAGTATTTGTATGCGCATTCAGGTTCAGTTATACCCTTATCAGTACCTTGCATCGATGCATTCTTATTTATGTTTGTCGTACATTTCATTTCTATACTTAGGGTTCATTTGTTTCTTAATCCCCTCAGAAGCTAATCACTTGTTTGCCTTTATACAAGGCCATACATATGCGAGTAATCATTATCAGTGATATAAAATTATTCCATGCTAATAATAAATAGGTAACCATGAGTTTGACATGCTAATAATTAGAGTGTACATAATGAAAAAGAGGGCAATAAAGCATAAACTTAAACATGTAGCTCTCACCATCAGTCGTTCTTTTCTGTTATTGCAACTCATATCATTGTCGCATTTATTTGGAGGTGCCATCCTTCGCGATATCTGTGATTAGCAATCGTTTCAGTAGGCACTTTTCTATCGGGGTTACACCTCTTTATCGTTATGACGTTGACAATTAGATTAACATCATTTGGAAGCTACTTACTTAACCTTCAATGTTTGCATAACCATAAAGCATAAGTGCAAAGTAATTATAAAACTCATTTTACTTAGCAGCCAACAGAGAAGAGCCTAATGAATACTCCATACTCTGAATTATAGTAGTCGGCCATGAAGAAAAACCCGCATCAACTTCTATAAGACTATCAAATAGCTGGCCAATAGACACTAAATAAGGTAACAACTGAGATAGTTAACTGTGGCGAACTCATTCTATGTTACACCTCTTTATAGTACGGCAAACACAATAGAAATCAAATCGATAGCCAATAGTAAAACCCGCATCAACTATATGAGTCAGGCCCCACTCCTCTAAGGGCTGAAGGAGGGGGAGGATCTGTCTTTGTATCTTGGCGTTGGAGCGAAAGCCTTGAGCTCCGTCTTAGTCCGAGAAGAGGGGAAGAAGCAGTTGCCCATCCATTATATGAGTCGGGTCCTGAGTAAGGAAGAGCTTCGATACCCCTTCTTGGAAAAGCTAGCCGTCTCTCTAGTCATCTCGGCTCGAAGGCTCCGACCATACTTCTAGGCACACTCAATTCGAGTGGTGACTGACCACCCCCTCCGCAACATCTTCGAGGGGGTGTAGCATTCATGCAGGTTGGCTAAGTTGTCGGTGTAACTTAGTGAGTTAGATATCTCCTTTGTTCCCCGACTCTCGATCAAGGCCCAAGTGATGGCCGACTTTCTAGCTGACTATGTGGTCGAGGTGGCGGAGGAAGAGCTCACTCGACTAGTTCCATGGAAGGTGAAGGTAGATGGCACTTCAGGGAGGCATTCCCTAGGGGTGGGAGTAATCTTAGAAATCCCCCAAGGAATAAGAATCGAACAAACGATGTTGGTGCACTTTCCCATCACTAACAACCAGGCCGAATATGAGGCCGTACATGTAGGATTATGCCTGGCCAGGGAGCTGGGGGTACTTGATGTGGAGGTCCTCATCGACTCCATAGTGGTGCATTCCCAGATCAACACAGAGTTCGAGGCATAGGAGACTACCCTCCAGTTATATTTATCAACGGGGAAGGGGGTCATCAGCATGTTTCAGACCTTCTCCATCTTACACGTGCCCAGGAAGTAGAACGAGCAGGTGGAAAACCTAGCAAAGCATGGTCCCCGGGTGGGGGGGGGGGTACCATCACTGACCTATTCCGCCCTTCCATTGAAGAGGAAGAGCTTATGGAGTTTAATAAATACCTCTCGTGGATGGACCCATTTACAACCATCCTTTCCACAGGGGAGTATCCGGAGGGGATGGATAAAAGGAAGTTCAAGTACATGTCAATGTACTATCTCATCTGCGATGGAAAGCTGTACCAAAAGAATCTCTCAGGGATGTTGGCACATTGCGTGGCCGAGAGGGAGGTCCAGAGGATCTTGGAGGAGGTCCACTCCAGGGAGTGTGGGAGTCACTCTCGGTGTTGGACCCTGGAAGGGAGGATTGTCAGGCAAGGGTATTGAAAGGCTTAATTTCAAGAGCCTAAACACCTAGAGGGGGGGTGAATAGGTTCTAATTTTTCCTTTAATACTTTAGGCAAATTTAAACAGAACAAGTAAAACACAAACCACAATTCACAGCACAGTACACACCAAATTTATAGTGGTTCCCCATGGTATGGGTACATCCACTTTCCCCCTTCGCCAATCCAGTAGATAACTGGATTAAGCCTAACTTCCTTCCACTAGCTCGGATCCGCAGATCTTATAACTAAGAACCAGAATGGTTCCTAAAGCTATGACTCAATCAAGTCTTACGTCAGATTCTTCCCAAGAATCCTACCTCAGGCCTCAACCCTACCTCAGCCTTTATCACTAGGCTTATAACATAGACTATCCACAAGTCCTACACCTGAGGCTCTCAGCCCTACCTCAGCCTTTGTAATTTCAGGCTTATAACTAAGATCTAACAATAGAGCTTACAAGAAATTGAATGATATAAAAATACAGAAAATTCACTTGCTAGATTTCTCTATTGGTGTAGCCTTCTTGATCACTTCTTGAATGAACTGACACTTCTGATCCAACCTGACTTAGCTTTTCAAAGCTTCTTGATAGAACAAAATAAGGTGGATCTTCACTTGATGTAGAAGATGATCTTCAGTCAGCTTCTTCCTTTTAATTCAGAATGAATACTGAATCTTTCTTGCAGACAGCTCTAGATCTTCCTTCGTAAGGGTTTTCCCTGTTCTTGTTGAAGAATTCTCTAGTGTTGTTCTTATCTTCTTCTTATGTTGTATTGTTGTTGTGTGTGTTGTTGTTATAGATTTGAATCTTATATAGAGTTTTCCAATGGTTACCCACTGATCCGGTTTGTAACAACCTTCTGACAGTTCTGACAGAGGTGTCAGACTAGTTGGATATGACAGCTGTCGAGTCACCAGTCAAGTCAGCTGATTCTTCAAAGACTTTCCAACTCAGCACATTCCACTCTACAAACTGCTTCACATGTGTCGACACATATAGGCTAAGTGTCGACACAATTCTTCATGGTGTCGACACAACTCTTCATGTGTCGACATTGTCATTCTTCTGCTTCTCGACACTTCTTCTGTTGTATGTGTCGACAAAAGTCCAGTGTGTCGACACAAGTCTTTATATCTCGACATATCTGTTTCAGACAGATGGCGTTGAGTGTATGTCAGACGGTATTGAGTGTGTGTGTCGACACAAGTCCTGTGTGTCGACACAATTACTTCTGAACTTGACACAACACTTTGAGAGTTGATGTGTCGACACAAGTCCAGTGTGTCGACACAACTACTTCCAGTGTCGACATAGCTCCTGGGTGTCGACACAGCTGCTTCTTTTGGTGTCGACTCAGTTTGAGTGTCGACACAACTCCTTCATAAGTGTTGACTTAGCTTGGGTGTCGACAAACCTCCTTCATAAGTGTCGACACAAGTTCTGGGTGTCGACACAACTTCTTCATAAGTGTTGACTCAAGTTTTGAGTGTCGACACAATTTCTTCACAAGTGTCGACTCTTGTACTTAGAATATTTTTTTCAAATCCTTGAACCAACATAATGTTACTCAAACATCTATCAAATACAAATTAATTCATATCATTGACCAAGATGAGTCTTCTCCAAATCTGATACAAATTTTTCAATGTACCAAACAATCTCCCCCTATTTGGAGAAGTAATAATCCTTAGTCAAAGATATACATCTCTCATAATAAAACATAATAGAAATAGATGTACATCAATGTCACAGCAGATTAACAAATAATCATTGTAAAAAACAAAAACTGATTTCATTTAATTCAGAAAAATGATATGTTTATAAGATTTCTTTTAGAACAAAAAAGAGAAAAAAATATTCCATTGTTCTTTTACATAAGCCTAGCTATCCCATCACATACTAGGCTCCTTAATTACAATGCCTTTTCCAGGCTTGATCTTATCCTGTAAAGGAGATTCAGTATCATCAGCAGGCTTCTTTCCTTTCAGAGTTTTTTTTCTTTTGTTCTTCAGCCTTTATTCTCTGCCTTTCAAAATAGTGAAATGGCTTTGGGAAGTACTTGCTTGGCTCCTGAGCATTTGCAGGTAGCTTCCCAGCCATAGCACTTCTTTTGTGTTAAAGAATGGCTTCCTGTCCAGCCTGATACTTATTCCATTCCTTCTCTAAATACCATTTACCCCTATCATTGGTTTTATCCTTCACAGCTTTCTAGGCAGTCAGTATAATGTTTCTGGAAGTAGGACTCCATTGCTCAAAGTCTGGCTTCAACTCAGCCTGTTCTCTTAACCTCTTCTTAGATAGCTGAGCTTCCTTCTGAGCTTATATGGCAGCTTCTGACATTTCTACTTTCTCCAAAATAATAGTTTGTTCCTCTAATGGAGGACTATACATTTCCTTAACTTGCTCTTGAATCATTTCAAAATTTGCTGGGGGGTAAATCACTTGAGCAACTTCAGGCTGATCTCTTTCAGTATGAGCAGGTTGTATTCTAGACTCAGCTACATTATCATCATCTCATAGGGTAGGATATCCAAGAGTTGCTCTGATGCTATTTGATATCCATTTAGCATGATCAGAGCAGGCTTTGACTACTACTCTCTCCCCCTTTATGACTTCTCTATCAATATGATCCCTCAGATCAACTTTTTGAAATCTAACTTGATTAATAACATTGTCAGTTCCTTCTTTATAATAATCTCTGAATTTTGACAAGAAATCAGATATATTCTTCTGTGAGGCTTGAAATGTGGCCTGAACAGCAGCTATATCTTCCTTGATCTGCTTTGAGATTTCAGCTTTGACAGCAGTTGTTAGATCATCAATTTTTGTCAAGATAGCATGGTGTGAATCTTTAAGATTCTGATTCATTCTTATCTGATTCTCTAGTACATAACCCTGCTTAACTGCAATATCATCCACTTGTACGTTCAGATCCTGCTGTTGTTTGGCCAGGAAAACCACAGCATTATCTCCCTTATGGAAGCAATCTGTCATTTCCTTTTTATTTTGATTAACTTCAAATCTAATAGACTTGATATCCTGAGCTAATTGGAATTGAAACTCTTTGTGAGTTTCATCCACGTATTTCTCCAGAGTTTGTCTTTGATCATCCAACTTAACTTGTATTTGGACCAGTAGAGAACTGAATTCCATGCTTGGAGTAGGTGGTGTTATGCCTGTTTGCATGGCCTTTTTATAGCCAGAACTCTTTTTCCTTAAGGCAACTATTTTTCTTTTCTTAGCCATTAAGGCTTCTTCATCATCAGAAGTTTCAGATGTACTTTGTATATCAACTGTGTCCTTATCAGTTGGGGCATGCTGAGACAGCTCCCCCTCAGTCCTTGGTAAATCTTTTTCTTTGATTTGTTACTCCCCCCCAGTCCAAACTGCAGGTAAATCATGGAATAGCTCCTCCATAGTTAACTCCTGCTGTATCTGTACAGGAGGAACAAGATTAGCTTTTAAAATAAAAGTTTCTCCCAGAACATTGTTTAGGAGAATACCATAAGATACCACCAAATTGTTAAGGAGATACTTACTGGCTCATTTTGAGCTTCTATCTCAACATTTTCTTGCGCTGCATTATTAATTTCAGATATTATGTTCATGAAAGTATCAGCAGCAAATTCACTCTCAAAGACAGCTTCAGCAATGCCTCCCCCTTTAGCAGGCTGCTCAGTTTGTTCGGTATTTTCTCCCCCTGGAGTGAAGTCTATCTGTTGCTCTTGGTGCTCACTACCTTCCACTTGATCTTGGGCTACTTTTGGTTGCTGGTCTTCATCTGAGCTGAAGACTACTTCCTCTTCAGAATCACTAGAGGATTCTGCTTGTTGAACAACTTTCTTTTGTTTCTTATCTTTCTTAGTTTGTTTCTGAGGAGTAGTGACTTCCTTGGTCAAAACCCTATCCCACCTTGACAGAATTCTCACATCTATTCTTCTCATGTGATTGGTTTTGGATCCAGCCACTTGTTTCAAAACATCTGGTATTACTGAAGATAAACATAAACTTAGGATCCCGGGTTTAGTTTCTTCACTCCTTAGATCTTGTCAAATACTACTACTGCCCAGTAAGTTTTCACTTTGAATATGATCCTTGTCATCTGATTTAACATGTGGACTGAAATTCGATCATGTCCACCAGTCTTATATAGTATCACCTTCCCAACTATTTCAGACAAGAACTTCCCTTTGGAATTCATCCCTTTCCGAGTTATGGATGATCCAACCATTATATTAGGGCTCAGCCCACACCAACTTAATGCTTCTGTAGTCAGGGATGGAGTTATTTCATCTGTATCTTTAACTAAAGGAAGTTGAAGAGATTTCCTAATTGTCTTTAGTGTAAGTATCATTTGGGAATCTTGAACTGTTTCCTTGATCTTCTTGCCTTCTGTATCCACCCTTGCTGTTGAATAAAATTCCAACACTTCCTTCTTCCAAATCTTGGATGGTTCAGAGACAAAGTACTCCAAACCATTCTCAGAAATTAGGGCAATGACACCCTGAATTTCTTCTGAAGCTGTCGTGAACCATTCACAAACCATCTCATATCCTTCATTGACTTTGTCTTCTTGTTGAGGCGCCAATGACGAGAGAGATGAGAGAGAAAAGAAGAGAAGGTCTAAGTCGACAGATGGTGCAGAGCAAAGAATTCTGAAGGCATAGTCGACCAGATTTTGGCTTCACCTATTTATAGTAATAGGGTTCAAGGGTAGGTCAAAAGACGGGCCTTAGTCAACAAATCAGCATACGTGTTGTTAGAAATGACCTAGGTCTCGACAATACTTAGGTTAAGTCGACAAGACTATGTGTCGACATTCTAATGTTTGAGTCGACAATACTTATATTAAGTCGACACATCTATGTGTTGACATCCTTGAGTCAGTGTCGATATACTTGTGTCTGTGTCGACACAGGACACTTAAGTCTCGACAGAGTTATGTCGAAACTAATTCTTCAGTCGACACAGATATTGTTTCCTTGTCGACACATCCTTTTTCTGTGTCGACAAAACATACTTAGTGTGTCGACACAACTTGCTTGTGTCGACCCAAACTTTGTACTTGGACCAATTTCCAGAGAAATTTTGTGCTAACATGTGCTACTAAAGAAAGCTTGTGCTAACCTATTCTAGGTTCAACATACCTAATTCAATTTTAAAATATGTTAGAAACGAACTAAAACAAACCGGAAAGAGTATAACTGAAACTTTATTATCAGAAAAAGGTGCCTATTTCAAAGGTATGCCCTCCCTTATATAGAATGGAGGAGAGATGAGAGAAAACAAATAAGAGATGTGGGACTAAAAATTTACAGGACTAAGCGGACTGTACAGAATAAACCGCACAAGCCGCGCGGTTAGACAGAAGGGCTAACCGCACGGCTACCACCAGAGAGAGAGACCGCAAGGGGAGACCGCCTGAGAGCTCGGCAACCAGACAGCAACAACACAGCAATCAAACCGCTGAAGGGAAACCGCCAGACCGCGCGGTCTCTAACCCGCCAAGACAGACCGCCAGACCGCCCGGTCTCTAACTTCAACACTCCCTATTGGTAACCTAGTTTGATTTGAGTTTAGTCTTGTCTTTTTAGTCCCTTGACCCAAGAAATATCTATGGTCAATGGTTAGTGGTCTAGCTGTAGAGTCCCCGCTTTTCCAGATGAAGAATTTGGTTAAGTAGTTTGTTCGTTCGACTATAGTCGAATGCCGCTCGACTATCATCTATCGGCTGATCGACTATCGTCTATCAGTTTGTCGACGCTCTGTCTGAGTTGATAGCTCGACTATCTGTTGATAGGTAGACTATCTGCTTAGTTTGGTAGTTCGACTATCTGTCCTGATAGTTCGACTATCTGATAGCTCGACTATCTGTTGATAGGTCGACTATCTATTCCGCTTTGATAGGTCGACTATCTGTTAATAGGTCGACTATCTGTCGTCTCTGATAGTTCGACTATCTGCCCTGATAGTTCGACTATCTGATAGCTCGACTATCTGTTGATAGATCGACTATCTATTTTGTTTTTATAGGTCGACTATCTGTTGATAGGTCGACTATCTGGTTTCTGTGATAGGTCGACTATCTGCCTGATAGGTCGACTATCTGTTTGTGTTTGATAGTTCGACTATCTGTCCGGATAGATCGACTATCTGATAGA
Organism: Platanthera zijinensis; assembly: GCA_039513925.1. Lineage (NCBI taxonomy): Eukaryota > Viridiplantae > Streptophyta > Magnoliopsida > Asparagales > Orchidaceae > Platanthera > Platanthera zijinensis. Next base: position 108,564,890 of record CM077089.1, read on the forward strand.
TCGACTATCTGTTCTGATAGGTCGACTATCTGCCAAGGTAGTTTGACTATCCTCTTTGATAGGTCGACTATCTGGATCGTTCGACTATCTGCCCGATAGGTCGACGATCTTCGTGCGTCGGTCGACGATCTCCGAGGGTCGTTTGACGTTTTCTGTTTTCCTTTTATTTTGTATTTATTTATTCTATTTAATAAATTAATACATTATCTGGCATTTTATTTCAGTTGTTTTATGATAATATTTCAAGGCAATATCTGCTCCATCCCTTTTGCCTGAGTAAAATCTTTTCAGATAAAGTTGTTTGTCTTATTAGTTGTCATTGTATTTTACTTTATCTGCTGTCAGTCCTTTATAGCCGTTAGACTGAAAAGTCTTCCTTTTGCTATAAAGAGTTTGTTTCTGATGTGATTTTATTTAGTACCTTTATTATCAGATTGCTTCCTGCAGCTTCTTTGAAAAAGGTTTATCCCTTTTATAGAATATTTTGATGCAGAGTTTGTTTGTCTTTGTGATATTTGCAGCCCAGGTTTCAAGTTTCAGAAGAAGACAAACAGTTCAAATTGAAAGAGTCGTTGCTTGTTGCTGCTATAAAAGGAATCCATTGGAGAAGGATTTCAGCTAGCTAACCAGTTATTTCAAAGAGTTATTCAAGCTTTCATCAAGTCCAAGATCACTGCTCTCAGCAATATTCATTCAACTGAGAAGTGTTAAGATCTTCAGCTCTTCTTCAACCTGAGTTCTCCTGTTCCAGGAAGTTCTGACTCAGAGTTCTTTTGAAGAAGAAGAAGAAGATAGCTGCTAGAAGATTATATTTTTCTTTTATCATTTTATATCTTCTTGTAGTTCTTCCTTCAGTTCTTACTGAAGAGTTTCTGCACTGAAGCAAGACTTCACCTGGACGTTCTTTGAGCCAGGGGGAGCCTTGATTCTTTTAGAGCTGTCTAGCTCAGTGCAAGTTATTGTGCTTCTCTAATCTATTGTAAAATAGAGAAGACACCTTAACCCCTTTCCCCCTCCTGTACAGGGTTATTACTCCCTTCAAAAGTATCCCTTGGTGGCATGGCACCTGATCAAAAACCTGTGTTCGGTTTTTAGACACCTGATCAAAAGTCTAAAGGGTCTCTTGATCTACCTGAAGCAGATCTTGTTGGTGGCAGGGCACCTGATCAAAAACCTGTAGTGGATTCCTACCGTGTGGGTAGAAGAGTGGACGTACCCAAGTTGTTTGGGGAACCACTATAAATTCCTTGTGTCGTCTGGCTTGCTTAATTTAATTACTTGCATTGTGGCTGTGATTAGATATAACTAGGTTTGCTAGTTGCTGATTAGGATTTCCAAGCCTTAACTGTAATTACAGTTAGCTTGAGTTTGTGCACAGCACTTGTGTTAGGCTTTAGGGTTATCTCCTTATCTATAAGCTTTTCATTCCGCATTTCACTCCAAGGGAGTTGGGCAGACTATTAAGTTTTGACTAGTGCAAAATTTGATAACTCTATTCACCCCCCTCTAGAGTAGTATCTATCCCTTCACTTTTAATTGGTATCAGAGGGAGGTTGACTAACTGAATGGGCTAACACCTAAGTCACAAGATCCTGATAGATACCAAAGTTTATAGATATTCACTATCACTATCATGGCCCAGTCCAAGGATTATTCTAGCACCAGACCTCCAACATGCAACTTAGCTAAGTTTGGCATCTGGAAGGCAAGGATAAAATTATATATGAATTCTATTGATGAAAGCATCTTTGCTTCTATTTTGTTAGGAACCCCAAGAGCACCTGCTGCTGCTTCTGCCTCATCATCTGATATGAGTGCAGTGCCTCCTCCAGACTACAACGATGAGTACAAAAAGGCAAAGATAGCAGATGCCAAGGTGATGAACATTCTGGCTCAGACAATGTCTGATGAAGTATTCCAGAAGGTTGCTGACTGCCCTTCAGCAAAAGCAATGTGGGATACACTGAACCAGATTGTAGCTGGTTCAGCTGATGAAAGGAAGGACAGAAGGTCCAACCTTATCTCACAGTATGAGAACTTCAAGAAAACTGATGCTGAATCAGTTGAAGCCATGTATACAAGGCTCAACTCAATCATCAATGAGCTGAGGACCCTTGACAAGGACATATCATTGACAGAGGTCAATGATAAGATTCTTATGTGCTTCCCTAGCACATGGGATCTGAGGATCTGGCCCATCAAGGAAGCTAGAAGTACAACAGAGATCTCAACTGAAGCCCTTCTCGGCAAGCTCAAGTCTTTTGAGCAAGTGCTGAAGACAAGGGAAGCAGAAGCTGAAGCAAAGACCCCCACTCCAACAAGAAAAGAGCAATCTCTAGCTCTTAAGGCTGCTGATGCTTCTGAAGGCAGCCAATCCAATGAGGAACTAATGGCATTATTTACCAAGAGGTTTCTCAAGATGGGGAGAAAGGAATTCAGAAAGAAGTCTTCACACTATGAAGACAAACCAAGGTATGACCGTTCACCTGCTAAAGAAATTATCTGTTATGGTTGCAGGAAACCTGGACATATCTTACCAGAGTGTCTAGAGGAGAAGAACAAAGATAAGAGGAAAGAAAAGGAACAGCACAGGAAGCACTCCAAGCCATCCTCCTACAAGAACAAGAAGAAGGAGAGAGGTTTCGTCGCTGAAACCTGGAGTGATTCTGATGAAGAATCTTCCTCCTCTAGCTCCAGTGAGGATGAGGAAGAGAAGAAAGCAAAGGAAGTTTGCCTGATGGCAATAGATGCCTGCAGCAATCATTCAGCTGCAGAGAGTTCAGATTCAGAGGAAGAAATGCCAACAGAAGATGAGGTACTATCTTCTTATGACTTCACTTCTGAAGAATTTAAATTAGATTTTAAATCCTTATGCTTAGACTTAATTAGTTCAGAAAAAGAGATTAAAGAACTTAGAAATAAGTTAGCTGACTCAGAATTAATTGCTACAGAAAATATTAAGTTAAAGGAAGATCTCACTACTTGTAGTGAAGAAATTAAATTTCTTAAAATAGAGTTAGCTAAGTCTAAAAGGTTAGAAGAATCTCTAAATGGTAGAAGCCTTAAGCTGTTAGAGATAACCAGCATGACTAACACTAGGTCAGGTAATAACAAACTAGGCTTAGGAGCTTCTCCCAGTGAACCCCCAGTTATTCTTAAAAATAATCTTTCAACTCCAGTGAACTTTATCTCAGCTAATGGGATAAAGAACACTGAGCAAGTAAACCAAGTTAATAAAATGTTAAATAAAGCTAAGAGAGAAAAGAGGAAGAAATTTTTTAAAGAAATGCAAAGAGCGTCGAACGCTGCTCGACGATCGGAAGCTCAATGGTCGAACGAAGCTCGACGATCTGAGCACCCATCGTCGAACGTCGATCGACGTTTTCAACATGATTTTCAAAATCATCATCAAACCCGTAGAAACCTAAATGAAAATAGAAACCCTAGGTTTGTTGACCCATCATCTGCATGGAGAATCCCACCTAGGAGATCTCACCCATTAGGTTATCACCCTCAGCCTGCATTTTCATTTAATTTTAGCTTTTCTTATGTGAAAAATAAGGGACCCAAGGTTACCTGGGTCCACAATGTCTAAATGAATGTCTTGCAGGTGAAGGCCTATCCTATCACTCAAAATAAGTGGTATTTGGATAGTGGATGCTCCAAGCATATGACAGGAAATAAAAATCATCTGTCAAAATTCAAAGCTAAGCTCGGCCCAAAGGTTATCTTTGGAGATTCAAGCTGTGGTCAGACAGAAGGCTATGGCAGGATCACAATTGGAGATGTTACTTTCAAGAGAGTTGCATATGTGACAGGACTGAAGCACAATTTGATCTCAGTTAGCCAGCTATGTGATGCTGGCTACCAAGTTTCATTTTCTAACTCTTCTTGTAATATTACTTTAAATAATAATGTTGTTTTAGTAGGCATTAGAATAGGTAATATTTATTTAGTAGATTTCAATTCAACTCATTCTGAAATCTGTTTATTTAATGAAGTAACAATTAATAATAATTCTTTGTGGCATAAGAGGCTTAGACATGTTAACCTTAAAAATATATCTAGGTTATCTAAACACAACCTTGTTAGAGGTTTACCTTCTTGCCCCTACAAGAAGGAGAGCCTATGCAAGGCTTGTCAGCTAGGCAAGCAAACCAAGAATTCTTTTAAATCTGTAAATAAAAGTGATTCTCCTAGAATCTTGTATTTATTATATTTGGACCTTTTTGGCCCAATAAATGTACAGAGTTTAGGAGGGAAGTATTACACCTTAGTCATTGTAGATGACTTCTCTAGGTTCAGTTGGGTTTTCTTTTTGAGAACTAAGGCTGATAACTTCAAAGCCCTTACAGACTTTCTATTATGTGTGCAGACTGAGTACTCTACTCATGTGGCCTTGATCAGAAGTGATCATGGTACTGAGTTTGACTCTCTTCTCATGCAAGAATTCTGTGAGAGAGAAGGTATCAAACATAGCTTCTCAGCTCCTAGAACTCCCCAACAAAATGGGGTAGTTGAAAGGAAGAACAGAACACTCATTGAAGCTGCTAGTACATTGTTGGCAGATGCTAATATGCCTCTCTCCTATTGGGCAGAAGCTGTTAGTACAGCCAACTATGTCTTGAATAGAAGTCTGATACACAAGCTTAAGTGTAAAACTCCTTATGAGTTGCTTAAAGGAAAGAAACCTAAAATAAATTATTTTAGAGTTTTTGGCTGTGTAGTTTATATTCATAATAACAATAAAGAATATCTTAGAAAGTTTGAAGCAAAAGCTTCAATGGGAATTATGCTTGGATATTCCCAAGTAAGCAAAGCTTATAGGGTTTATAACAAATCAACCTGTAAAATTGAAGAATCTGTGCATGTATCTTTTGATGAGTCTCAGATGTTTTACAAGGAGAAGGAAAATTCACCTTCCTCAAGTTCATTGCAGGTACCTGATGCTACTCAAGAGATTCTTCAACTTTCAACTCTTCATATCATTGAATCAGACAGTGATGAAGACATTACTGAAGCTGTTGTTATTCCACCAACAGTAGATCAAATTTCTCCTGAGGAATTAATTCCAACTGTTGCTGAAGATCACATCCCACCTGGTGATGTTGTTACACTTAGAGATCACCCTACATCTCAAGTGATAGGAGACATATCAGCTGGTGTTCAAACAAGACATCAATTAAGACAGGATGTGATGCACGCTTGTTTCCTCTCACAGGTTGAGCCCCTCACCTTTAAAGATGCAGAGCTAGATCCCCACTGGATCATTGCTATGCAAGAGGAACTCAATCAGTTTGAGAGATGTAAAGTTTGGACTTTGGTTCCAAGACCTAAAGGCCAACTGATCATAGGCACCAAGTGGGTGTATAGAAACAAGCTGGATGCAAATGGAATTATTGTAAGGAATAAAGCTAGGCTTGTAGCTCAGGGCTACAGATAGGAGGAAGGTATAGATTATGACCAAACCTTTGCTCTTGTTGCAAGGCTAGAAGCAATAAGGATCTTCTTGGCCTATGCAGCCTACATGAAGTTTAAGGTCTTTCAGATGGATGTCAAAAGTGCATTCCTAAATGGTGAGCTTAAGGAAGAGGTGTTTGTTGAACAACCACCAGGGTTTGTTTCTTCAACTCAGCCCTCACATGTGTTCAAGTTACAGAAAGCTCTTTATGGACTAAAGCAAGCCCCCAGAGCCTGGTATGAGACTTTAGCTAGTTTCCTGTTAGAGCACAACTTTACTAGGGGAGTAGTTGATAGAACCCATTTCGTCAAGCACCACAAGGACACAATCCTGTTAGTTCAGGTGTATGTAGATGACATTATTTTTGGTTCCACTGATCCCAAACTGTGCAAAAAGTTTTCCAACTTGATGCATTCCAAGTTTGAGATGAGTAGTATGGGTGTGCTGTCTTACTTTCTTGGTCTCCAAGTTAAGCAAGATGCTGATGGTATCTTCATCTCCCAATCCAAATATGCCAAGGAATTGCTAAAGAAATTTGGGATGGCTGATGCTTCAGCAATGCCTACACCTATGGCTACTAATGTAGTTATTGATTCTGATGATCACGGCAAGCCAGTTGATCAAAAGAATTATAGGGCCATTGTTGGTTCCCTATTATATTTAACTGCAAGTAGGCCAGATATAATGTTTGCTACATGCCTTTGTGCTAAATTCCAGGTCAACCCCAAGGAATCTCATCTGATTCTTCTCAAGAGAATCCTGAGATACCTGAAGGGATGTCCAAATCTAGGACTTTGGTACCCAGCAGAATCAGAATTTGAGTTAATTGGATACTCTGACTCTGACTATGCTGGTTGCAGAGTTGATAAGAAGAGCACCTCAGGAACTTGTCAGTTCTTAGGAGAGAGATTGGTCTCTTGGTTCTGTAAGAAGCAGGCTTCTGCCTCAACTTCAACTGCAGAGGCTGAATATATAGCAGCTGCCAGTTGTTGTTCACAGATCCTATGGATTCAAAACCAGCTTGTGGATTATGGTTACTCACACAAGAACAACAAAATCATGTGTGATAGTACCAGTGCTATATCAATTGCACAAAATCCAGTGAACCACTCTAGAACGAAGCACATTGAGATCAGGCACCATTTCCTGAGAGATTGTGTGGAAAAGAACAAGATTTGTCTTGAGTTCATATCCACTGAGTTTCAGAGAGGTGATATATTCACCAAGCCCTTAGATGAACAGAAGCATCTGTTCTTTTTGGTTCAACTAGGCATGATCAATGGAAGAGACTAAGTGTGACTATATCTGCCAATGTTGAAACTTGTTTGAAGATAGTCGAACGACGTTCGAAGATAGTCAATCGGGTCAAGTCCATCGTCGACCTATGGTTGATGAAAGTTTGTCCCTTTGAAGATCGTCGACCGGCGTTCGACCATAGTCGAACAAGTCGAGCTCATCGTCGATCCCTGGATGACGACAGCTTGTTGTTTGAGAAGCCAGAAATAGTCGAACGATTGATCGACTACTCTGCTTCTGGACCGATCGTCGAACGACCGTTCGACCATCGTCTCCAGTATCTTTTAAATAGATCGACTATCTCCGGTCTAATATAAAGCCGATAGTCGACCTAGGTTAAAAGATCTTTTGTTTTATCGTCGACGGAGAGCGTCCTTTCGCATTCCGTCTTCCCGCTTGCTCCTCCTCTTGCGATTTTCTGCCGATTCGTCTTCTCCGTCTCTCTCGCGCCCTCTCCAGCTCCTTCAATGGCGATTTCTCCAGCATTGCTCGCAGTTGTGAAGTTCGACGCAGGATTCAGTGTCGATTTCGATGCCTTCAGCTGTTGTGAATCAGGGATTGTGGAAATCCTCCAGTTATGCAGAGATCAAGGGTTAGAAAGACTAATGTCTGCAAGGATAAAGTTAAATATTCCCGAGATTAAGGAATGGGCATTTACTTCGTCCTCTACCGACGAATCGATGACCGGCTCTATTGGCGGAGAAGAGGTTATTTTAACTCCCGCCATTCTGACTGATGTTTTTGGTTTGATAAATGGTGAAGAAGATTTTGAGCAAGATGCTCCAGAGTTTGGAAGGATGCTGATTGAGCTGGGACATGCGGAGGGCATTCCCACGAAGCTGCTCAAGGTAAATTTCCCCTTCAAGATCAAATTTCTTACTGAGTTAGTTGGAAAAGTGCTATTAGGCGAGCACTCAGCCCATGATAATATCACCAGACAACAATTTGCACTAATGTGTGCAATTGTTAATAAGAAGCAAATAAACTGGGCTGGTGTTTTGTTCGATTTGATAAGGAAAAAGAACAGTAAGAAAGAGGTTACCCTAGGCAGGGTTATTGGAATTTTTCTGAAGGAAAGATTTCCTCATCTGCTAGTTTCAGTTGCTACAACAATTAATGCCAGCAAGAAGATGGATCCGAACTTGTTCTCCAAGTGGAAGAGGACCTTCTTGAAGCCCGCTCTCACAGGGGTTGCTCCAGCGACATCCGAGAGCACAAGGACTGATTCAGTCACTCCTCACCCTCTAGAAGCTGGCTCAGCTCATCCTTCTCTTCCATCATCTTCTTCTGCCTTACCATCAACTTCTACTGAAGTAGTTCCATCCTCTTCAGTTCCGTCTACCTCAGTTGAAGTTCCATCAACTTCAGCTGAAGTACGACTTTCTGCTTCTCCTGTTCGAGATACAACCATGGTTGTTATTCCTTCTCCTCCTGCATCTCCTATACCTTCTCATATGGCTAGAATATCTGATCCTAGTTTTGATTTGTTAGGATCTGAGAGGACTCCCACACCTCGTCAGTCTCCTGTTCGTTCTCCAGTTCAACAGGAATACATTCCTCCTGCTGATCTTCCATCATCTGCCGTTCCCCCACATTCTTTTGAAGTCACCCCAGCATTCATCTCCAGCATCTTGGAGTTGATTACCCCTTCAATCAAAATCATGATTGAAGAGGCAATTGCTCCACTTGCTTCCTCCATTGCTACTTTGACTGCTTCCATCCAATCCCTCTCTAAGTCTACTGAGCCCTCTTCTTCCAGGGGCCTGGTTTCAGTTCCCACTGAAATCAGGCAGGGGGAGATGTTCTATGAAGATGTCTCAGAGCTTCCAGCCTCCTCTCTAGCAGATCCTCCAGCGGTGACAGATATTGTGATGACAGTTCAAGAAGAGACTGCTCCAGCTCAAGAAGAATCCGTTTTAGTGTTATCTGAAAAAGAAATATCTGATGCAGTTATGTTATCTGAATTTGCTGTCAAAGTTTGTTTAGAAGATCTCACCACTCCTTTGGTTGCCTGTTTCCTAGAAGGCATTATTACATCCTATCTAGATGAATCCTGGGAGTTGGTAAAGTATGAAGGCAATTCACTCATCCGTTTTATTAACGAGTCAACTGATTTGCTAGTTTGTGAATACCTAGAAGGGATGTTATTAGCTTATATAGCAGATTTGTGTTCATGAATCTACAGATTATATTCAAGAAGATATAGCTGCTCAAGTAGAAGTAGTTGTTCAAGAATCTGTTTCAGATGTTTTAGTTGTTCCAGATGTCATAATGACAGTATCAGAACCCTCTCCAGAAGTTCCAGCTGATCTTTTGCCTACTGCTCAAGATACTGAGTCTGCTCAACCAGCTCAGTCAGATGTGCAAAGAGATCCAGAATTGAATCTTTTCTTAGCTGATATAGAAGATGTTGAATCTAAAAGCCAAGATGAAAAGACCCCAGTACTGAGTTTAGTAGAAGAGAAAGCAAGAGCTGCCTGGCAGCAAAGAGTACAAGATATTTTGGAAGAGAAAGAAAAAGTTTTGCAAGATGAAAAATCCACTGTATGGGATGACTCTCCAGGACCTGATCTGGATTCTCTTCTGGCTCAGGATGCTATAGAGGAAGAGAAAGAGAAAGCTGATCTGAATGCAAAGGAAAAGGCTGTATCAGAAGCCTATGACCCTTATGATCATCCTCCCTCATCTCTTTCTGAAGATGAAGATGATTCATATATGTCTGAGGACTCCAAGAAAAAGAAAGCTGTAAAGAGAAAAAGGAAAGCTATTGCTCCTCCTCCTCCCAATCGAGACAATGATACTCCCTATTACATATTGAAAGGGATTGACCCTAAGTCGAAAGACTTCCAACATTGGATGTGGTTTTCCAAAAACCAGCAAAAGGAGAGAAAGAAATCTAAGAGATATGATAGTCCTGCTCCCAAATGGACTCCCAGAGGTCCTCCTCCTCCACCTCCCAGTGCAGGAGCCTCTGGCAATTTATCTGTAAAATCTGCTCCTTCTCAGCCTCATTCAAGGAAAAGTTCTCAAAGCCACCAAGGCAAATCATATACTTGTACTCAAAGGCATGATAATGAGGTTAAAGAACAAGTAAAGGAGGTTGTATATCAAAAGCCAACATTTTCACCTCCTCCTTCTCCCAAGAAAAAGATTTCTCCTGCTATACCAGTTCATGTTGCTAAGGATATTTCAAAAGGTAAAAGAACTGTTTTCTCTGAAAAATCCAGTAAAAAGTTTGCTGAGTTTGCTCCTCCATCATCTTTAGTTATTCAAGAAGTTAAAGATTCAGCTGAAAGTTTATTAGATTTATCTGTTAAGTTTAAAACTGTGAAGACAATAGATACATCATCTGAAAATGGGTATGAAAGCCAAGAGTTAGATCCTGATTTCAGGATGGCTCGATTTCTAGAACTTGTTGGATCAGCTCAGATAAAGAAAGCTAAAGCTGAAGGAAAGGACTCTACAGGATTTACAACAATGTCAAAGTTCAGAATGAAGGAACTCGATAAAATCCAGGTTAGTCCTGAAGTTTTTGATCCTTCTATATATATGGAAAAGCATCCAGAGGCAGTTGTTCCAAGGGCTGCAGAACTGAAGATTATTGGTGTGCAAGATTTGAAGCTGTCCAAGAAAGAAGCTATTGATCCCTTGCCGAAAGTTTCTTTTGTTCCTAGCTCTTCTGTCCCTAAACCAGATTCTGTAGATCTTTAATTTTGTTTGACTGCTTTTTATCTGACTGCTTGATAATTGCTAGTTAATTATTATCTATTTCCTGTATTGTTTTTATTGTTCTATAGCTAGTTCTGTGTTTTAGTTTTTGAGAGACTTAACTCAAATAGGGGGAGATTGTTGGTACCCTAGTTTGATTTGAGTTTAGTCTTGTCTTTTTAGTCCCTTGACCCAAGAAATATCAATGGTCAATGGTTAGTGGTCTAGCTGTAGAGTCCCCGCTTTTCCAGATGAAGAATTTGGTTAAGTAGTTTGTTCGTTCGACTATAGTCGAACGCCGCTCGACTATCATCTATCGGCTGATCGACTATCGTCTATCAGTTGGTCGAAGCTCTGTCTGCGTTGATAGCTCGACTATCTGTTGATAGGTAGACTATCTGCTTGGTTTGGTAGTTCGACTATCTGTCCTGATAGTTCGACTATCTGATAGCTCGACTGTCTGATAGCTCGACTATCTGTTGATAGCTCGACTATCTGTTGATAGGTCGACTATCTATTCCGCTTTGATAGGTCGACTATCTGTTGATAGGTTGACTATCTGTCGTCTTTGATAGTTCGACTATCTGCCCTGATAGTTCGACTATCTGATAGCTCGACTATCTGTTGATAGATCGACTATCTGTTTTGTTTTGATAGGTCGACTATCTGTTGATAGGTCGACTATCTGGTTTCTGTGATAGGTCGACTATCTGCCTGATAGGTCGACTATCTGTTTGTGTTTGATAGTTCGACTATCTGTCCGGAAAGATCGACTATCTGATAGATCGACTATCTGTTCTGATAGGTCGACTATCTGCCGATGTAGTTCGACTATCCTCTTTGATAGGTCGACTATCTGGATCGTTCGACTATCTGCCCGATAGGTCGATGATCTTCGTGCATCGGTCGACGATCTCCGAGGGTCGTTCAACATTTTCTGTTTGCCTTTTATTTTGTATTTATTTATTCTATTTAATAAATTAATACATTATCTGGCATTTTATTTCAGTTGTTTTATGATAATATTTCCAGGCAATATCTGCTCCATCCCTTTTGCCTGAGTAAAATCTTTTCAGATAAAGTTGTTTGTCTTATTAGCTGTCATTGTATTTTACTTTATCTGCTGTCAGTCCTTTATAGCCGTTAGACTGAAAAGTCTTCCTTTTGCTATAAAGAGTTTGTTTCTGATGTGATTTTATTTAGTACCTTTATTATCAGATTGCTTCCTGCAGCTTCATTGAAAAAGGTTTATCCCTTTTATAGAATATTTTGCTGCAGAGTTTGTTTGTCTTTGTGATATTTGCAGCCCAGGTTTCAAGTTTTAGAAGAAGACAAACAGTTCAAATTGAAAGAGTCGTTGCTTGTTGCTGCTATAAAAGGAATCCTTTGGAGAAGGATTTCAGCTAGCTAACCAGTTATTTCAAAGAGTTATTCAAGCTTTCATCAAGTCCAAGTTCACTGCTCTCAGCAATATTCATTCAACTGAGAAGTGTTAAGCTCTTCAGCTCTTCTTCAACCTAAGTTCTCCTGTTCCAGGAAGTTCTGACTCAGAGTTCTTTTGAAGAAGAAGAAGAAGATAGCTGCTAGAAGATTATATTTTTCTTTTATCATTTTATATCTTCTTGTAGTTCTTCCTTCAGTTTTTACTGAAGAGTTTCTGCACTGAAGCAAGACTTCACCTGGACGTTCTTTGAGCCAGGGAGAGCCTTGATTCTTTTAGAGCTGTCTAGCTCAGTGCAAGTTATTGTGCTTCTCTAATCTATTGCAAAATAGAGAAGACACCTTAACCCCTTTCCCCCTCCTGTACAGGGTTATTACTCCCTTCAAAAGTATCCCTTGGTGGCAGGGCACCTGATCAAAAACCTGTTTTCGGTTTTTAAACACCTGATCAAAAGTCTAAAGGGTCTCTTGATCTACCTGAAGCAGATCTTGTTGGTGGCAGGGCACCTGATCAAAAACCTGTAGTGGATTCCTACCGTATGGGTAGAAGAGTGGACGTACCCAAGTTGTTTGGGGAACCACTATAAATTCCTTGTGTCGTCTGGCTTGCTTAATTTAATTACTTGCATTATGGCTGTGATTAGATATAACTAGGTTTGCTAGTTGCTGATTAGGATTTTCAAGCCTTAACTGTAATTACAGTTAGCTTGAGTTTGTGCACAACACTTGTGTTAGGCTTTAGGGTTATCTCCTTATCTATAAGCTTTTCATTCCGCATTTCACTCCAAGGGAGTTGGGCAGACTATTAAGTTTTGTCTAGTGCAAAATTTGATAACTCTATTCACCCCCCCCCCTCTAGAGTAGTATCTATCCCTTCACTTTCACTCCCCCTCAAGCTGGAGCATATATATCGATCATGCCCAGCTTGTCACAAATATGATGAAATGAGGCGGAAACTGGCTTGGTGAAGATGTCAGACAGCTCTTTATTAGAAGTGACAAAGGGAGTGCAAATTTGTTCCTTTAAGATCTCTTCACGAATGAAATGACAGTCGACTTCAATGTGCTTAGTTCTTTCATGGAAGACCGGATTTTTGGAGATGTATATGGCAGCCTTGTTATCACAGAACATAGGTAGCGGATGGTTGTAGACCTCTCCTAAATCCAGCATTAGAGCCCGTAGCCATTTTAGCTCACAAGTGGTCGACGCCATACTCCGATACTCTGCTTCAGCACTGGACCTGGAAACAACAGACTGCTTCTTGCTCTTCCAGCTTACCAGATTACCCCCAACAAAGGTGCACAAACCGGAGGTAGACTTGCGATCCCCTTTGTCATCAGCGTAACTCGCATATGAGTAAGCTTCAACCCTCAGATGACCATTCTTCTGGAAAAGCAATCCTTTCCCAGGTGCGTCTTTGACATACTCCAAGATCCGTAAGGCGGACTGTAGATGACACTCCCTGGGAGCTTGCATGAATAGACTCACCTTGCCAACAGCATAGGAAATGTCGGGTCTAGTCACTGTGAGATATATGAGCTTACCAACAAGACGTCTATACCTCGTAGTATCTGAAAGAAGAGGCGAATCATCTGTCCAGGTTTTGTCTTCTCCAACAGCCATGGGACATCGAGCAGGTTTGGCCCCAGTCAATCCTGCATCTTTTAAAAGATCAAGGGCATACTTACGCTGGGAGAGGACTAAGGAATTGGGCTTTCGAGAGATTTCGATCCCCAAAAAGTACTTTGGAGAGCCCATATCTTTCGTGACCAGATGTTGACGAAGATGCCGCTTTGTCAAGGCTACCCCTTCCTGGTCATCGCTAGTGAGAAGAATATCATCAACATACACTACAAGAACCACCAGTCCCGAGGAGGTTTTGCGAGTAAATAGAGAGTGATCGGCAGAGCTGCGCACAAAACCAACGTCCGCCACGATGCCGCTGAACTTGTCAAACCAAGCTCGAGGGCTCTGCTTGAGGCCATAAATTGCCTTCTTCAGCCGGCATACTCGTGTCTCCCCCTGAGCAACATACCCAGGAGGTTGCTCCATGTAGACGGCCTCCTGAAGATCACCATAAAGGAAGGAATTCTTTACATCCAGCTGGGAAATCGGCCAATCCTTATTGACCGCCACAGAGAGAAGAACCCGTATAGTGCTGAGATGAGCCACGGGAGAGAAGGTGTCAAAGTAATCAACCCCATAGGTCTGCGTAAAGCCCTTAGCAACAAGGCAAGCTTTATAACGGTCCACAGTGCCATCCGGGGCAAATTTCACCACAAAGACCCAGCGACAGCCGACAACATCAGTACCGAAGGGAGGAGGAACAAGAGTCCAGGTACCCCCGCTCCGTTAGGGTGGCCATTTCCTCATCCATGGCCATCTTCCAGTGAGGAATAGCAAGGGCCTCCTGGTAGGAGCGGGGCGTGGCAGTGGCGGAGATAGCTAGAGCAAAGGCCCTGCGAGAAGGGGTGAGACGATCATATGAAACAACAGCAGTAAGAGGGTGTAGGGTACACGTCCGCACCCCTTTACGAAGAGCTATAGGAAAATCCAGGTCAGCAGGTTCCTCGACATCCTGAGCATCCGTGGCAGAGAGAGCTGGCCCGGGAGTAGAGAGCGACGGCGGCGGAGATGCGGGAGATGGGAGTGGAGAAGAGGGAGAGAGAGGAGGAAGAAGAGGAGTGGACGGGGGCGGAGTAGGGGTGAATATCGTAGTGGGAGACGAGAGAACAAAGGGAACAGCAGGAGAATCAGAGGCTGGGAGAAGAGGAGGGGAGTCGTCCGAGAAGTAGGAGGTATTCTCAAAGAAGGTGACGTCAGCAGAAATGAACTGCTTACGAAGGATGGGATCAAAGCAACAATAACCTTTCTGAATGGTGGAGTACCCCAGAAAGATACATTTGGTGGAGCGAGGAGATAGCTTATCACAGGTGGCAGAAGGGGCATGCACACAAGACAGTGCATCCAAATATTTGGAGAGGGAGAGGAAACGGCTCCTTGCCCGGATACAAAATGGAGAAAGGGGTTTTTCCGTGGAGAACGGTGGAGGGAATGCGATTGATGAGGTAACAGGCAAGGAGAACAACATAGCCCCAATAGGAGCGAGGAACATGCATCTGGGTCATCAAGGAGCGAGCGACATCCAGAAGGTGACGGTTTTTGCATTCTGCCACACCATTTTGTTGTGAGGTATAGACACAACTCGTTTGATGAATAATCCCATTTTGCATTCTGAAGGCAGAAAAGTCATGACTGATATATTCTTGGGCATTATCAGATCGAAGAACTTTAATAGAAACATCAAACTGAGTTTTGATCATGAGATAGAATGACGTCCATACAGAGAATAATTCGGAGCGATCTTTTAACAGATACACCCACGTACAGCGAGAGAAATCATCAATGAATGTGACAAAATATGAACTACCCCGACCAACCGTAAGAGTAGGAGAAGGACCCCAAATATCGGAGTGGATGAGATCAAATGGACAGGTGGATCCACGAACGTGCTATGGAGGGAAGGAGGAGCGGTGATGCTTGCCAAGCTGACAGGCTTCACAGTTGAGCGGAGGACTTTGGGGAGGAAGGTGGGGCAGAAGTTGATGAAGAAGATGAGGAGGAGCATGACCAAGGCGGAGACGCCATTGGAGAAGATCTGTGGAGGTGGAGGAGAAGGTGGAGAAAGCGGAAATGTTGTCCAGGAAGTATAGGCCGCCACTCTCAGTCCCAGTAGCAATCGTCCGTTGGGAGTCCGGATCCTGAAAAGAGCAAGTAGTAGAAGTAAAAGTAACAGAACAGTGTAATTGCTTGTATAGAGAGGTAACAGATAATAAGTTGCACGGGAACTTGGGCACGTAGAGAGTATCCTCCAAGTGAAGAGACGGAGTGACATGAACTATCCCCATCCCATGAACCGATAATGAAGAGCCGTCAGCGAGAGTAACCGGGGGCAACCGACCATGTGTTTCTAGGAGAGAAAAACACTGGAGATTGCCGACCATATGATTAGTAGCACCGGTATCGATCAACCATTTTCCTTGAGTAACAACGTGAGCACTACTAGAAGACGTGACCACCGAGGCAAACGGCTATGAGGAGTATATGGAAGCCATGAAGGGAGGAACAAATAAACTGCAGCGGTCACGGTGACAGCACACCAGCGGCAAGAAGGGCCACGACCAAGATGCAGAGCAAGGCAAAAGGGGACGAAGAGGGAAGCACAAGCCGCGCGACTCAACAGGAGGTCGCGGCGACTAACAAGCAGGAGCGGCTAAAGGAAGAGCCGCACAAAGGAGAACAAGCCGCTGCGACTTAGAGACAGGTCGCGGGGACAAGAGAGAGAGCGTCGAAGGAAGAAGGGCAGAGAGGCCGCCTAAACAAGGAAGAACTCGCGCGAACAGAGAGAAATCGTAGCGGTTAGGAGAAAGAGATCTGCCGCGCAAACAACAGGAAGCCACGCGGTTAGAAAACTATCCGCGCGGATAGGAAGAAGAAGATCTGCAGCAGTCACGATGTCAGACACCAGCGGCCAGAAAAGCCACGACCAAGCCGCAGAACCAAATAGAGGGAGAGAAGTCGGGCGGCTAGCAGACAGACCGCGCAAACAGAAGTGGAGTATATCGAGAGGCAAAAGGCAAACAAGGCAAAAGAGGCCGCGGAGACAGGTTGCGGCGACTAGAGAAGAGAAGGAGGAAGCGGCGACTAGAACAGGTCGCAAGAAAGAAGCAAGCAACAGAAACAGGCCGCGCGAACAGGGCGCAAGCAAACAGGCGGAAGAAACAAGCCGCAGGAGACAGGCCGCGAGAAGAAGAGGCAGGTCGCGCGGACCGGAGAACGCACAGAATCAAGAGTCAAAGATCGAATCCTCTGATACCATGTTAGAAACGAACTAAAACAAACCGGAAAGAGTATAACTGAAACTTTATTATCAGAAAAAGGTGCCTATTACAAAGGTATGCCCTCCCTTATATAGAATGGAGGAGAGATGAGAGAATACAAATAAGAGATGTGGGACTAAAAATTTACAGGACTAAGCGGACTGTACAGAACAAACCGCACAAGCCGCGCGATTAGACAGAAGGGCTAACCGCACGGCTACCACCAGAGAGAGAGAGAGAGACCGCAAGGGGAGACCGCCTGAGAGCTCGGCAACCAGACAGCAACAGCACAGCAATCAAACCGCTGAAGGGAAACCTCCAGACTGCGCGGTCTCTAACCCGCCAAGACAGACCGCTAGACCGCCCGGCCTCTAACTTCAACAAAATAATTGAATTTAGTTTCATCCAGAGGTTTGGAAAAATATCCGCTATTTGATTATCTATTTTCACAAACTCTAGGCTAATATTTTCCTTCTCTACATGATCTCTGATGAAATGAAATTTAATTTCTATACGCTTGGTCCTATTATGTGATACAAGATTCTTAGCAATAGAAATAGCTCTTGTAGAATCACAAAACATTGGAATTCTACTTACCTGGATGTCATAGTCTTTTAGTTGATGCTCTATCCACATCAATTGTGCACAGCAGCTCCCTGCAGCTATATATTCTGATTCAGCTGTTGATATAGCTACACTGGTTTGCTTCTTGCTGCTCCATGACACCAGTCTCCCACCAAGGAATTGATAAGTTCCTGTAGTACTCTTCCTGTCTTCTTTTCATCCAGCAAAGTCTGCATCTGAGAAACCAGTTAGAAGAAATTCTCTATTCTTAGGGTACCAAAGGCCTAGATTAGGTGTGCCCTTAAGGTATCTTAATATTATCTTAACTGCAGTATAATGTGATTCCTTTGGGCAAGCTTGGTACCTAGCACAGACACATATTGCATACATGATGTCAGGTCTAATAGCAGTCAAGTAAAGTATGGAGCCAATTATCCCTCAATACAAAGACTCATCAACAGGTTTCCCTGCCTCATCTTTGCCTATAGGCATAGTTATTCCCATTGGATTTTTCATGGTAGAGGTTGAGTCCATACTATTCTTATTAATCAACTCCTTGGTGAACTTAGACTGAGATATGGACAAGCCACTATCAGTCTGTCTAACTTGAAGTCCCAAGAAGAACTTCAGCTCACCCATACTGCTCATCTCAAACTTCCCATGCATAAGTTTGGCAAACTTTCTACAAAGGTAGTTTTTCAGTAGAACCAAAGATAATGTCATCCACATATATCTGGACTAGTATTATCTTGCCTTTAGATTCCCTATAGAATAGAGTTTTATCTATTTTTCCTCTAGAGAATTTATTCTCAATAAGGAAAGCAAACAAGGTCTCATACCAAGACCTTGAAGCTTGTTTCAAACCATATAGAGCTTTCCTAAGCCTATATACATAATCAGGAAAATGAGAATCTACAAAACCTGAGGGTTGTTCAACATAGACTTCCTCTTTTAAATTCCTATTCAGAAATGTTGATTTCACATCCATCTGGTATACCTTGAACCTTTGATATGTAGCATAAGCTAAAAATAGCTTTATAGCCTCCAGCCTTGCCACTGGAGCAAAGGTTTGATCAAAGTCAATACCTTCCTCTTGCTTGTAGCCTTTAGCTACTAGTCTGGCCTTGTTCTTGACTATGGTGTCATTCTCATCAAGCTTGTTCCTGTAGATCCACTTAGTTCCTATTATGTTGTGATCCTTAGATTTAGGCACCAGTTCCTAGAATTTACATCTTCAGAACTAACTGAGCTCTTCTTGAATAACATCAATCCAGTTGGAGTCTTGCATTGCTTCTTCAATCTTCCTGGGTTTTATTTGAGACAGGAAGCTAGAACATAATACTGTGTTCATACTCTTGCTCCTAGTTAGAACCCATTGACTTGCATCACTAATGATTTGGTGAGCTTGATGATCCTTCAAGTGTCTTCTTGCTAGAGGAAAACAGTCAGTATTATAGCTTTCTTCAGTTTCCTCAACTTGATGCCCCACATTGTCTTCTTCATCCAGTGCGACTTGTTCTCCCCCTTGATAGCTGACATCTTTTTCTTCATTAAGCCTAGCAGGAACTTCTTCATTAATGACCAGCTTGTCCAGCCTATCTATTAGACCTGTAAAACTAACTGAAGAACTAGACAATTCATTATTAATAAACTTTGACCCATCAAATACAACATGTACAGATTCTTCTACAACTTGGGTAGATATGTTATAGATTATGTATTCCCTACTTTTGTTGCTGTACCAAACAAATATCCCTTCTAGGGATTTGGCAGCAAACTTTATTTGGTAGTGCTTACCATTAACTAAAACAAAACACTTACTACCAAAGATTCTGAAGTAAGATATGTTTGGTTTTCTGCCTTTCAAAATCTGGTAGGGAGTCATCTTGTGTTTCTTATTGATGGGGGCTCTATTGAGCACATGACAAGCAGAATTTACTGCCTCAACCCAGAAGTATTCAGGGAGAGTAGTGTCATTTAGCAGTGTTCTACTAGCCTCAATAGGAGTCCTATTCTTTCTTTAAGCAACACCATTTTGCTGAGGAGTTTTAGGTGAAGAGAATTCCTGATAAATCCCAAGTTCTTCACAGAATTTTGTCATACATTCAGAATGAAATTCAGTTCCATGGTCACTTCTAATTTTGACCACTAAACTGTTATATTCATTCTGAATTTGTCTTACAAAAGTCTGAAAAATAGTTGGGGTTTCAGATTTCTGCCTCAAGAAGAAAACTCATGTGTATTTAGAATAGTCATCCACAATAACTAGTGTGTATGCTTTCCTACCAAGACTTTTAACTGGCATAGGACCAAACAAGTCCATATACAAGAGATATAAACATCTCAAAGAGTCTTTGGTAACTAGTGCAGGAAAAGAGGACTTGGTGTATTTGCCCTTTTGGCAAGCTACACACACTCACTCTTTAATGCACTTGACTTGAGGACCATTCCTCACCAGACCCATGCTAAACAGCAGTACTATGGACTTATAGTTCAAATGAGCTAACCTTTTGTGCCATTTGACACATATTGAAGCTTTCTCACCTGTAACTAGGCAAATGGGTGAGTTGTTAAACTCACACTCTAGGTAAAGGCAATACACATTTCCTTTCCTAGAGCCAGTCAAAATGATCTCTTGATCACTTGACCTTCATATTTGGTACTCCCCTTTGAGAAAAGAGATGTCATAACCTATATAACTAAGTTGACTTATGCTAATCAGGTTATGTCTTAGACCCTTCACATAAGCCACTTTTGTGATAGTAATTGAATCACTAGAGATGTTACCAAATCCTTTGATGATTCCTTTTTCTGATCCACCAAAGATTACATTGGGTCTATTCTCTATGGGTACATAGTCCCTCAACATTCTTCTTATTCCATTCATGTGTCTGGAATAGCCACTATCCAAGTACCATATAGGGGTATGGTCACTTGGATTCACCTGCATCAAATAAAGAATCACTTACCCTTAGAACCGAATTTTCTATTGGGTCATAGGTCTTTGTTAGTTTGTAATCCTTCAGTTGTTTTAACAGGAAAACTACTCTTGGTTTTAAAACTTGTGTTAAACCAGCAATCCATGGCAAAGTGTCCCACCTTGCCATAACACTAACACTCAAATCTATTATACCTTCTCTTAGGTACAGACTTTGCTACTTTGTTGCCAGCAGTCTTGTTAAGTGTTGGTGCTGAAGCAGCAAACTTCAAGAATTTCTCTTGTACATGATGGGCATGCCTATAGAGTGGCCTATTGGCATTTGCACCCTTGCCCATGAGATTTCCATACTCACAGTGACCATGAGTAGTGTCATGATCATACCTGTTTGTAGGATTCATCACCTTCCTAAAGAAGACAGGGGGTTTTGTAGATAGAGGCTGAACTGGGGCCTTACCATTTCTATGTGAATTGGTGGCCCTAGTTCTTCCCTTAAAACCTAGACCAGTCTTCCCTTATTGTGAAATGAAATTGTCTATTAAGGGTAAGACAGATTTTGGCTTGGAGAATTTTTCCACTAGCTCTCTTTCTTGCTGAAGTTTTGCATCCACTTTCTTGATATGATTCTCCTTGAAGGAGATTGTGCCCATCTGAATAACAATAATGTTTTTCAGTTTGGCAATCTCATTCAATTTTTGATCAAACAGCTTTACAGAATCTGCTACAGCCAACTTAAGAGTCTCAATCTCCTTGGACGGCTCTTTGAAAAGAAACTTGCTCTTCTTCAGAGCCTGCAACAACCCACCATACTCATTAATGAGTTGATGTACATCCCCTTAAGAATCAGAACCATCCCCTTCTCTTGAAGTGGATGCTACTGATTCTGATCCAATAAAATAATCAGAATCTGAGGGAGAATTGTATACCTTCCTTTGTCCAGGCTGATCCTGGCACTGATCATCTTCTGATTGAGCCATCAGCCCTTTACAATAGTAGTCTTCTACTCCTTAATGGAGTACAACAATTATAGGAATTCTTGTTCCATAGAATCCTCTTCTGTTGAGAACAGCCCAACATATGTTTCTGCATCTTCTTCTCCAGATTCTGAAGATGAAGAGTATGTCCAACTCTTCTCTTTCCGAGCAACAAGAGATTTTTCCTTCTTGCCATTGACTTGATGTTTCTTCTTGTCTTTAGAATCCTTTCGTTTGTTAATACAGTCAGCTATGACATGTTGTAAGACCCCCATTTTTTTTTCTTTTTTGACACCGGGGTCTTAGGCCCAGAACCGTCGCCTTGCGGTGATACCTTCTCACCCGGGAAGGTCGTCACTACAAGACGCCGATTCTGCCGGCCAAATTGATCTCTACTATAGCATAAGTATAAAAGCAAGTCTACAGAAATCACATATATAGAAAAATAAACTCCACGAAGGGAGTGTCAACAGATAGTACATATAATGAAAATCTCGGGCTTATGCCCGGTACATCAAGTCCTCACTACAAATCACTCATCGCAGAAGCAAACTAATACAACTACTGGTGTTCGGGACTCACAGTCCCTGCTGTCTGGACTCCAGTGCTAGACTGTCCGATCTCCAAGCGTGCCGACCTCCGGGGCTGCCCCTCCATGCTGGGCTCCGTGGTCCCTTAAATGATGTGGTTCGAAAACCGTTAGTCTAAAAGACTAAGTCCTATCGTCCCCCACCCCTTCCCCCATGGCTCCTAAGCACCGAGCGGGGAGAAGGAATGGAAAGGACATGAAGGTAGAGAATGTCAAATTGCAGATGGCAGCAGAACTAAACTAACAGTGTTAAGTGTGATAATAATTATACAAAATCTAAATAAGTAACCTTAACTTATGTGAAAACACATAAGCTAAGGGATCTCTTGCAGGGCTCCTATCGTATAAAAAGTCTCATACCGATTTATACGATAGGGTGTCGGTTTTACTAGCAGGCATAACATATAAATAGTACTGAAAGAGAACCTTGACTTATAAGCACACTCGCACGAACTTATAGGCCAAGGGGTCATTTTGCAAGGCCTAATGTATAGACCGTCTCATACCGCTTATACATTAGGTGTCAGGTTATATGCAATGGTTATGCTATGAAATGCAAATATGCTATGATGTGAACATGCAAGTGCAACTCACCCACTCGACTCTGTGTACACAGACCTTTAGTTCCCCCTTTCGGAGCCGTTACCTCCCAGGATACCTCCGTAGTGGCAGACGGAAGCGGTGGGTTGGGCCTCGCCCACCTCAAAACCAGTATTTGCACTACCGGTCTGACCTATCGTACGCCTCAATGCTTGGTGCACTAAGAGGACGCCTGCGTACTCTTGCCGGCTGGCTCACCGGACTTCTGTTGGCGAAGTGTAAAACCACACTTGCCGAGTCAACGATATTGGTGTCGGTGCAACGAACTCCCCAATATCGAAGACCCACCACCTTATACCTTTTATGCACATGCAATAGTTATGAGTCCAACAAATAACCGAGCCGAATCTTCCCGGACTAACCCATCCGTCATAATCTACAACCGAGCCGAAGCTCCCCGGACTAACCCGTCCGTCATAATCTACAACCGAGCTGAAGCTCTCCGGACTATCCCGTCCGTCATAACCAACAACCGAGCCAAAGCTCACCAGACTAACCCGTCCGTCATAATCTACAACCGAGCCGAAGCTCCCCGGACTAACCCTTCCGTCATAATCTACAACCGAGCCGAAGCTCCCCGGACTAACCCATCTGTCATAACCAACAACCGAGCCAAAGCTCACTAGACTATCCCGTCCGTCATAATCTACAACCGAGCCGAAGCTCGCCGGGCTACCATACCCATTACCTTAACCACTGGGCTTATTGCCCGAGTAACCCAAACTATCTCTCGGGACACAAGGGTGTGAGAGTGTGAAATCCTAAGTTTACTACCTACTCCTCAATTTACTTTATGCCTATAACTTAGGTTTTACCCATTTCATTTTCATATTACAGTAAACTATACCTAAGGTGATTTTGACCTTCTACTCTACGGGGAAGACGATCTTTCGTCGATCCCAAACACCACCTAACTTTTAGTCAAACCCATCCCTATCTCATCCAACCCTGAGTGATGAACTCATTCCTATAACCACTAATTTTTGACTTATGTGCCCAACTTGTACTCCAGATTATTTCTGTAGATTTACTATATGCAGACCACCAAGGTTTAATGTTCTGTAAAATGGGAAGTATATCAAGTAATCATCCAATACTCCTATAATAATTAATGGAGGTCCATTATGACCTTTATTGCCCAAATCCAGAGTTTTACAATTTTCCTATTTATCTAGGAATTTATTAAATATTTATAGTGGCCAAAGTCTCCAAGATTGAGCTGAAGGTACCAAATTTTGACAAGATAAAATCTCCCCAGATTTATGTTATACTAAATATAATCATTTAACCTAAGATACAAAATCTCTTAGTTTTTTAGCAAGGTTCAGGCCACTGATTTTTATTTAAATGGTATATTGCAATAATTCATAAAAATAATAAACAGGGCAATATTATTTCTGAAAATTCAAGGATAACTCTAACATGATTGTAAGGGCCCATAAATGCTCTGGGTCAAATATCATCAGTGATTAAGGAGTGATAAGCTTCAAACAAATTAATATACAGTTTTCCAAAATTGCTAAATTCAGACCACTATGTCAAACTTCATGTAAAATAGGAGGTACATCAAATAATTATCCAATACTCTTATAATAATTAATGGAGGTCCATTATGACCTTTAAGCCCTAAATCCAGAGATCCAAAATTTTCCTTATTTATTTAATAATTTATTTAATTATTCTATTGACTAAAATTTCCAATAATGAACATGAAGTACCATTTTCAGTCAAGATATCATTCTACAATTTTTATATGTTATTCAAAATAAGGATATAACTCATCTTCCAAAATATCTAAATTTTTCAGTAAGGTTTTATCCCCAAATCATTATTTTATTTTGAATCTTTAAAAATTTATTTAAAGAAATATAAAATACTATATGGCTTCCAAAAATTCAGAGAAAATTCAAGTATGAATCTAATGGCATTTAAATGGTTTGGGCCAAATTTTATAATTTATTTATCAGTATATGGATTAAATTAAATTATTGAATAATTCCATCATTTAGCAAGCTTGTGAAGTAAGTACCTCAAATAAGAATCCAAAAATTTTCATAAAATTTATATAAGCTTATAATGATTCAAAACATCCTCTGCCAAACTTTGATGACCTCTCAAGGCTCAGAGGGACCATAATAATTAGTTTATTAAATTGAGGCATCTCTTGTGTTTCAAATGAAGTACCATAAATATTATCCCAAAATTCCCAAATAAATTACCAGAGACTAATAATATCCTTATTACCATTATACCAAAATTCCACCTTATTTGAAAGAGTTTAACTAGCCTATTCTAACCCTACAAAGTTTGTGCCCTAAACTAGGGTCAGGGTTTTCTGGGTCCCAAACTTTCCAAAACACCCTAAGACATTTACCAGAGGGTTATAGTTACCCTAAAACCATCCCTACAAAGTTTTATAGTCATACAAGGTGTTATGGCCATATGTCCTTCACAAGGTACAAAAGCCCTTCCTTAGGGTTTGACCTAGGATCTTGGGCCAAATCAACTTCAATGCCCCCAAGTTTTCAATTTAAGGTGTATAAAGTCATGCCAAGTCATTGTCCCAAATTTGAACCTATGTTGAGGTGAATTGGACACTCAAAACCCAAAATTACATTTTGGACCAAAATGCCCTTCTTAGGGCAAGGCTACGGTTTGCTTGATTCCCATTCAAATCAAATCCAAACTTAATGAAATTTTAACCAGAGGTCTATATTGACCTTATATACATCCCACCAAAATTTGGATGAATTTGGACTTCATTTGACCCATATTTTAATTTACCCTAGCATAATTAAATTATTTACAAAACTATAGGAAAATTATACCCAAAAATTCCCATTTTTGGGCAGGGTCTATATATATGGTATGGTGACTCCCTGACAAAATTTCAGACCATTTGGACCAAGGATGAAGTGTGGGAAACTAGTTTAATGACTGCCAAGTCATTTGTATAGACCCCACCAAAATGAGTGCCCTGGTCCAACTAGTCACCCAAATTGGTTCAAACAAATTTTGTTTGAAAGTAGACCCATAGGGCTACCTTTCATATGTTGACCATTTTCTCTGAAAATGGCTCTAGCTATTTCTAATAATTAAAATCATATAATAGAAAATCTGTGACAGAATGAAATAAATTAAATATTCTTAAGCTATAGTTTCTGATCTGACCCAGCACGAATCTTGACGCATCATGGACGGCATCCCGTCATCGTCCCCGCATGCCAACGGCCAGGATTTCTCCTGCCTGGGCCAACTTCCAGCGGCTGCCGCCGGCGCTCCGGCCACCTCCCCGGCTTGCCACCGCCGCCGACATCTTCGTGGTGGTCGGGGCTATCTCCAGGCGGCGGCTTGGCCGCCGGGAAGCCCTATTCTGGCGATCCCGACAAGCTCAAATCCATGGAAAAACCATGATTTTTTTGAAATGGATCGGGCTCAATTGAGCCCGAACCTTGGACCTAAGGATTGCTATGATTTATCCATGGAAGAAGGAGTGGAGGAGGACCTGTGGTGGCGGCAGTAGCCGTGCTGATTGCCGGATTGGCATGGTGGTGGCCGGTGGTGGTCGGCTTGTTCAGAAATGGAGGAAAGGGCTCGGCTTCTTCAGGAAAAGTGTGGGAAATACTCCTTGGACCTCACTGAAGCTTTTAAAGAGGGAGAGGAGGGAGTTAGGTGGCTGAATTGCCATGTGCCATTTTTAGCCTAAGTCAATCTTGGCGGCTAGGTTGGTAGGGGGGTGGAGCTTGCTCTAACCAGTCCACAATGGTTGCTGCTCTCCCCCTTGTCCTTCTGAAATGAATGGGGAGGTTGGGGAGGGGGGAGGAGGAGCACAAAGTCCTCCTTCCTTCTTCTTCCTTCTCTTTCTCTCTCCTCCATGGGTGACTTTCTCTCTCCTAGTCACCAAGCCTGAATTTTTGGCTCCTACATGTCTCATGGCAGCCCACAAGTCCATTTGGTCACTTAAGTCATGGTTAGCCCAATTGAAATGGGCTTGAGCTTGAGTTAGCCCATTTGGGCTAACTTGACCCAAAGTTGGACTAGGGCCCACCTAGGTCAAATTGGTCCTTGAGGTTTCTTCAATGGGTCCTTGGTGACCCATTAGCCTCCCCAAGGGTCAAGGTGTGGTTGGATTGGCCCTTGGAGGTCACTTGACCCTTAACTAGGGCACTTTGACCATTTTAGGTCAAGGGTTGACTTTGGTCAACCTAGCCTTTATGATTGGTCCCAATAGGTCCTTGGTGACCTATTGGCCTCTCACTAGGGCTATGAGGGTATGGGTGGGGTCCACTTGGCTAAGGGACTGCAATTGACCCTTGTGTAGGTCAATTTGACCCAATTAGGGTTAGAGTTGACTTTGGTCAACTTAGCTCCCTTGACTACCCTCCATGGGTCCTTAGTGACCCATTGACCCCTACCTAGGGTTATGGAGGTATAGGGGTGGTCCATTTGGTTAAGAGACTGCAATTGACCCTTATGTAGGTCAAATTGACCCAATTAGGGTTAGAGTTGACTTTGGTCAACTTAGCTCCCTTGACTACCCTCCATGGGTCTTTAGTGACCCATTGACCCTACCTAGGGTTATGGAGGTATGGGTGGGGTCTTGGAGTCTTGGTGAAGCCCCATGATCACCTTTAACTAAGGTTTAGAAATCTGCTAAGTGCAGACCATAGAGGCCCTATCCACACCACCAGGTCCACTTGACTCTTTCTTGGGCTTCCTAGGGTTTTGTCATGACAAAACCACTCTTAGGGGTCTAGTTGGAAATGGGATGTTACAAATCCCAATAAACAAAACAAAGATTTCATCCCCGAAATCAAGGTTAAGCCTACGGGGACTCCTATCGGGAAGGAAGAAACTTGTAACATCCCATGAGAGTTGAAAGGTTTACGTCACGACACCATGTTTGATTATATGAGGTTTAAAGGTGATAGTCAAATTTAAGACCAAATCCCCCAATTGGCAAAGTCTAGACCCCAATAAACAAAAGTTTAGCCCATATCCTTGAAATTTCAGTTCTACTAGTTTAAAATAGGAAGGTAAATTGAACATCTTGAGTGGTTGTGAGGAATACCTGACTGAAGAGTTCTGGGTATCTTTGTCGCATCAAGTCCTGGGGCTCCCATGTGTGCTCCTCTCTTCCGTGATTTCTCCACAGGACCTTGACTAACGGAACCTTCTTGTGGCGTAAAACTCGTACCCCCTTGTCGTCAATCCGGACTGGTTCTAGGTGAACTGACCGATTAGATGTTATCGGTCCATCTGTAGTTGTAACTTGCTACTCTGGGCATAGTAGAGCTCTCCTAAGAGAGGATATATGGAATATGTCGTGCAGACTCGCCAGCTCCGGTGGCAGCTCCAGCCTGTATGCCAAGGGACCGATCCGCTCCTGGATCCTATAAGGCCCCATATATCTTGGACTAAGCTTCTTCCTCTATCCGCGTACCCAAGTAACTCCATGCATTGGTTGGATCTTCAATAACACCTGATCTCCCACCTGGAATTCCACCTGACGGTGCCGAGCGTCGTAATACTTAGCCTGCCGGCTCTGTGCTTCTAGCATCCTGTCCCGTATCAATCTCACCTGAGCCTCGATGTCCTCGATAAACTCTGAATCCAATGCCTTAGGGTCATCGTCCTGTACCAATAACAGTGGAGTCCTGCACTTCCGTCCGTACAACGCCTCATAAGGAGCCATCTTTATACTAGACTGGTAGCTGTTATTATACGAAAACTCGATCAGCGGTAACAACTTCTCCCAAGGTTCACCGCGATCTAATATGCAGAGTCGTAGTAAATCCTCCAGAGTCCGGTTGGTTCTTTCAGTCTATCCATCCGTCTGGGGGTGGAAAGCCGTACTGAATGTTAGTCGAGTGCCTAAGTAAGTCTACACTGACCTCCACTCCTTGGATATAAATCGTCTATCTCGGTCTGACACAATCGTCTTGGGTATGCCATGATAGCGGACGAATTGCTCCACAAACTTTCGGACTAACACGCCCACCGAGTCATCCTTCCTGATTGGAATAAACCTTGCTACCTTTGTCAGCCGGTCGATGATCACCCAGATCGAATCATTCCCTATCCTTGATCGAGGAAGTTCATGTATAAAGTCCATGGCGATATCATCGAACTTCCACTCTGGTACTGGGAGTGGCTGTAATAATCCTGCGGGGTTTCTGCATTCCGCCTTCACTAACTGGCATGCCTTACAATGGGTCACGAAGTAGGTGATATCCTTCTTCATGCCGGGCCAGAACATAGTCTTCTTCAGATCTGCAGTCATCTTCGTAATCCCCGGGTGTACCGAATATCGACTGCAATGAGCCTCCATCATGATATCCTCCCAGACCTGGCCTCCCTCTGGTATGTAGACCCATCCTCTAAAGCATACTAAGTCATCCCTCAGTGTGTAATCTCCCGCAGTGCCTGCTTCTAAGGTCCGGAATATCAGCTCTAGCTGGGTATCCTGCCTCTGACCATCCTTGACCCTTTCTCGAATGTCATAGGTGGCGATTAATGATGAAAGATACTCTCGGTATAACTCAGGGTGATCCTCGGACACCAGGGATATTTGCATCTTATCTAACATCTGAATTAACTCCAAAGCCATCAACTGTGTTCCTACTCCGACGTTTGCGGTCTTTCGGCTCAGTGCATCTGCTACCACATTCGCCTTTCCCGGGTGGTAGTGCATCTCATACTGGTAGTCTGCCAAAAATTCCACCCATCATCTCTGCTTGAGGTTCAACTCTTTTTGCGTGTCCACATACCTCAAATTTTTATGGTCGGAGTATATGTCGCAGTGGACACCGTACAGATAGTGACGCCAGACTTTTAGTGCAAAGATGACAGCTCCCATCTCAATGTCATGGACTGGGTAGTTTTGCTCGTGCTTCTTCAGCTGCCGAGAAGCATAAGCTATCACATGGCCATTCTGCATAAGCACTGCACCCATGCCCTGGTAGGAGGCATCGGTGTAGACCTGGAATCCTTCTTTCTCTGAAGGGAGAGCAAGTATAGGAGCCGAAGTGAGTCGCCCCTTTAGCTCTTGAAAAGCCGCCTCACACTGTGGGGTCTAGATAAAGGGCACCTCCTTCCTTGTCAGAGATGTGAGTGGAAGGGCGATACGAGAGAATCCCTCTACGAACTTCCGGTAGTAACCGGCGAGTCCTAGGAAACTTCGTACATCTGTGGCCGTCTTCAACTGTGGCCAGTCCCGGACTTCTTGGATCTTGGCCGGGTCCACCGCCAACCCAGCACCACTGATGATATGGCCCAAGAAAGCCACCTCCTTCAACCAAAATTGGCATTTGCTGATCTTCGCATAGAGCTTGTGCTCCCGTAGTCTCTCCAGAGTCAGTGTCAGATGCCGAGTGTGCTCCTCTTCCGTCCTAGAGTAGATCAGGATGTCGTCTATGAATACTATGATGAACAAATCCAAGTAGGCCTCGAAAACCCGGTTCATGAGGCTCATGAATGCCGACGGAGCATTTGTGAGCCCGAAGGGCATCACGGTAAACTCATATAGCCCATATCTGCTACTGAAAAATGTCCTCCTAGAATGTCCTCCTCCTGGATTCGTAACTGGTAGTAGCCCGACCTTAGATCCAATTTGGAAAAGAAATGCGCACCTTCTAGCTGGTCAAACAACTCATCTATCCTTGGCAGTGGATATGTATTTCGGACTATCAATCGGTTTAGTGCTTGGTAGTCGATGCACAGTCTCAGAGTTCCGTCTTTCTTTTTAACGAACAAGACCGGGGCTCCCCAAGGCGAAGAGCTCGGTCGGACAAATCCAGCCTCCACCAGTTCCTGGAGTTGGCTTCGAAACTCTGTCAACTCTTTCGGGGCCATCCGTAAGGGGCTCTAGCTGCCGGCTTAGCCCCGGCACCAGCTGTATCCAGAAATCCTGCTCCCGGTGCGGGGGTAGCCCAGGCAGTTTCTTTGGGAATACGTCGGCAAAATCTCGCACCACCGGAATACCCGAGGTGGAGACCTTGGCCTCAGTCATTTCAAATATTACCTCATGCACTTCTTCCCCCTGTAAGTGAGCCTTGACGGCCTGTACAGATGACAGCATGAGAGGGGGAATAGATCTAGTACCTTCAATGACGAGATAGGAATCTCCATGTCTTACAGTAACTCTCTTGGACGTGCAGTCAATTTGAGCATGATTCCAGTTCAACCACATCATTCCTAGGATCAAATCAAAGATTGGCATCTTTATGATCGTCGCTGGAGCTTCAAATATCCTTCCGCCGATCTCCGCCTCCATATTGCAGTGGGCAGAGGTAAACAACTCTGATCCGTCGGGTAATCGTATCCTCATCACCAGACCTGTGAATCGTTCCACGCCTTCCAAACCTTCTACGAAGGCTTCCGATAAAAACGAGTGTGAAGCACCCGTATCAAATAGCGTATAAGCGGGTTTACCGCTGATGAAAACTATTCCTGGGGGTGGGGAAAGTTAAATGTCTTAGAATCTAGCTATGGTTTTCTTCCCTAGATTATCACTTCTATATAAACTTAAAGGTCATGAGGAAATAAGTTTACAATTTTCTGACGTACCAGTGATTACTTGCTCCGGGTTCCGGGGTTGAGCCAAATCCAGTGCATAAATTTACTCCCTCTACTGCCTGCGATCTGCACCCTGGAAACCACGTCCTCGACCACGTCCTCGTCCTCCAAACTGTTGGGCATGCGGGGCATCCTGGGGTGCTGGTAAAGGTGCTCCCCTCGTGGGGCAGTTTCTCCGAATGTGTCCTATCTGATGACAGTTGTAGCATTCTGGTGGGGGAAATGTCATGCCCCCGGGTCTTGGTGCCTCCCTCATCTGAAGAGGTTGAGGAGCCATTACCACCGGCTCCCTCGTCTCCTGCCTCACTTCCTGACGAGGCTGGTCCTCTGTCCTTCTTCCACCTGGTATAACACCTTGCCGCTGATCATTTCGGGCTCTCTGGCCCTGATCCTCCGCTTGCCGCTTCCGGCCCCGAGTGGTGTGCCAATCGGCCTCAATCCTCTTAGCCATCTCCAAAATCCGGGAGATAGGCCCGTCAGGTAGAAACAACAAAGCCTCCCTCAAGTCCTCCTGCAGGCCCTTATAGAATCTCTTGATGTATCTCACTTCGTCCAGCTGGTAAGAATCTGCATATCGAGCCAAATGGTCGAACTCCCGATGGTACTCCACCACTGTCCGGGTGCCCTGCTTCAGCTGTAAGAACCGATCCTCCAACTCATCCCTGGCCGACTGTGGAACAAAATGCTCCAGCAGCGCGGTCCTAAACTCTTCCCAGGTAACTTCCGTAACCTCCCTATCAGCAAACATTGTGTCCAGCAGCGTCTTCCACCACCTCTTGGCATGGGACTCCAGGCAGGAGACAACTAAGGCCACCCTCTCCTCCCAGGGACACCGTATCCCAGTCATCATTTCGTACATAATATCTAGCCATTCTTCTGTCCGTACGGCGGATTCTGTCCCCAAGTAGGATGGAGGAGAGAGTCCTCGAAAGATGCTCAGCCAATTGGCCCCAGGGTTTGGCTGCGGAGTCGGAACCTGCTGAGCCCTGAAAGCATCTAGAATGGTCGTCAACGTTTGACCCATCTCCGAGTATAGGAATGGAGTGGGGACCGGGGAAGGTGGTGCAACAGTCGGAGTCTGCTGAACTCCGCCTTGTGGTGTTGGCTGCGCTGGGGGCTGCGTAATAGAAGTCAAATATAAGAAGTCTCACAGATTTAACTAAAAGTGGACAATTTTCATGTGATTTCCCATATGGGCCCACCACTGCTTCCGCTGCTTAGTTTGTCCCCAAACTAAACTCAAGCGGGGGTGTCCCAGTGTTAGTGGACTGCTACCTTTCTAATCGAGGTTTCCTCTGATACCACTTATAAGACCCCCATTTTTTTTCTTTTTCGACACCAGGGTCTTAGGCCCAGAACCGCCGCCTTGCGGTGATACCTTCTCACCCGGGGAGGTCGTCACTACAAGACGCCGATTCTGCCGGCCAAATCGATCTCTACTTTAGCATAAGTATAAAAGCAAGTCCACATAAATCACATATATAGAAAAATAAACTCCACGAAGGGAGTGTCCACAGATAGTACATATAATGAAAATCTCGGGCTTATGCCCGGTACATCAAGTCCTCACTACAAATCACTCATCGCGGAAGCAAACTAATATAACTACTGGTGTTCGGGACTCACAGTCCCTGCTGTCTGGACTCCAGTGCTAGACTGTCCGATCTCCAAACGTGCTGACCTCCGGGGCTGCCCCTCCATGTTGGGCTCCGTGGTCCCCTAAATGATGTGGTTCGAAAACCGTTAGTCTAAAAGACTAAGTCCTATCGTCTCCCACCCCTTCCCCCATGACTCCTAAGCACCGAGCGGGGAGAAGGAATGGAAAGGACATGAAGGTGGAGAATGTCAAATTGCAGATGGCAGCGGAACTAAACTAACAGTGTTAAGTGTGATAATAATTATACAAAATCTAAATAAGTAACCTTAACTTATGTGAAAACACATAAGCTAAGGGATCTCTTGTAGGGCTCCTATCGTATAAAAAGTCTCATACCGATTTATACGATAGGGTGTCGGTTTTACTAGCAGGCATAACATATAAATAATATTGAAAGAGAACCTTGACTTATAAACACGCTCGCACGAACCTATAGTCCAAGGGGTCGTTTTGCAAGGCCTAATGTATAGAGCGTCCCATACCGCTTATACATTAGGTGTCAGGTTATATGCAATGGTTATGCTATGAAATGCAAATATGCTATGATGTGAACATGCAAGTGCAACTCACCCACTCGACTCTGTGTACACAGACCTTTAGTTCCCCCTTTCGGAGTCGTTACCTCCCAGGATACCTCCGTAGTGGCAGACGGAAGCGGTGGGTTGGGCCTCGCCCACCTCAAAACCAATATTTGCACTACCGGTCTGACCTATCGTACGCCTCAACGTTTGGTGCACTAAGCGGACGCCTGCGTACTCTTGTCGGCTGGCGCACCAGACTTCTGTTGGCGAAGTGTAAAACCACACTTTTCGAGTCAACGATATTGGTGTCGGTGCAACGAACTCCCCAATATCGAAGACCCACCACCTTATACCTTTTATGCACATGCAATAGTTATGTGTCTAACAAATAACCGAGCCGAATCTTCCCGAACTAACCCGTCCGTCATAATCTACAACCGAGCCGAAGCTCCCCGGACTAACCCGTCCGTCATAATCTACAACCGAGCCGAAGCTCCCCGGACTATCCTGTCCGTCATAACCAACAACCGAGCCAAAGCTCACCGGACTAACCCGTCCGTCATAATCTACAACCGAGCCGAAGCTCCCCGGACTAACCCGTCCGTCATAATCTACAACCGAGCCGAAGCTCCCCAGACTATCCCGTCCGTCATAACCAACAACCGAGCCAATGCTCACCGGACTATCCCGTCCGTCATAATCTACAACCGAGCCAAAGCTCGCCGAGCTACCATGCCCATTACCTTAACCACTGGGCTTATTGCCCGAGTAACCCAAACTATCTCTCGGGACACAGGGGTGTGAGAGTGTGAAATCCTAAGTTTACTACCTACTCCTCAATTTACTTTATGCCTACAACTTAGGTTTTACCCATTTCATTTTCATATTACAGTAAACTATACCTAAGGTGATTTTGACCTTCTACTCTACGGGGAAGATGATCTTTCATCGATCTCAAACACCACCTAACTTTTAGTCAAACCCATCCCTAGCTCATCCAACTCTGAGTGATGAACTCATTCCTATAACCACTAGTTTTTGACTTATGTGCCTAACTTGTACTCCAGATTATTTCTATAGATTTACTATATGCAGACCACCAAGATTTAATGTTATGTAAAATGGGAAGTATATCAAGTAATCATCCAATACTCCTATAATAATTAATGGAGGTCCATTATGACCTTTATTGCCCAAATCCAGAGTTTTACAATTTTCCTATTTATCTAGGAATTTATTAAATATTTATAGTGACCAAAGTCTCCAAGATTGAGCTGAAGGTACCAAATTTTGACAAGATAAAATCTCCCCAGATTTATGTTATACTAAATATAATCATTTAACCTAAGATACAAAATCTCTTAGTTTTTCAGCAAGGTTCAGGCCACTAATTTTTTATTTAAATGGTATATTGCAATAATTCATAAAAATAATAAACAGGGAAATATTATTTCTGAAAATTCAAGGATAACTCTAACATGATTGCAAGGGCCCATAAATGCTCTGGGTCAAATATCATCAGTGATTAAGGAGTGATAAGCTTCAAACAAATTAATATACAGTTTTCAAAAATTGCTAAATGCAGACCACCATGTCAAACTTCATGTAAAATAGGAGGTACATCAAATAATTATCCAATACTCTTATAATAATTAATGGAGGTCCATTATGACCTTTAATCCCTAAATCCAGAGATCCAAAATTTTCCTTATTTATTTAATAATTTATTTAATTATTCTATTGACTAAAATTTCCAATAATGAACATGAAGTACCATTTTCAGTCAAGATATCATTCTACAATTTTTATATGTTATTCAAAATAAGGATATAACTCATCTTCAAAAATATCTAAATTTTTCAGTAAGGTTTTATCCCCAAATCATTATTTTATTTTGAATCCTTAAAATTCATTTAAAGAAATATAAAATACTAAATGGCTTCCAAAAATTCAGAGAAAATTCAAGTATGAATCTAATGGAATTTAAATGGTTTGGGCCAAATTTCATAATTTATTTATCAGTATATGGACTAAATTAAATTATTGAATAATTCCATCATTTAGCAAGCTTGTGAAGTAAGTACCTCAAATAAGAATCCAAAAATTTTGATTCAAAACATCCTCTGCCAAACTTTCATGACCTCCCAAGGGTCAGAGGGACCATAATATTTAGTTTATTAAATTGAGGCATCCCTTGTGTTTCAAATGAAGTACCATAAATATTATCCCAAAATTCCCAAATAAATTACCAGAGACTAATAATATCCTTATTACTATTATACCAAAATTCCACCTTATTTAGAAGAGTTTAACAAGCCTATTCTAACCCTACAAAGTTTGTGCCCTAAACAAGGGTCAGGGTTTTGTGGGTCCCAAACTTTCCAAAACACCTTAAGAATTTTACCAGAGGGTTATAGTTACCCTAAAACCATCCCTACAAAGTTTCATAGTCATACAAGGTGTTATGGCCATATGTCCTTCACAAGGTACAAAAGCCCTTCCTTAGGATTTGACCTAGGATCTTGGGCCAAATAAACTTCAATGCCCCCAAGTTTTCATTTGAAGGTGTATAAAGTCATTCCAAGTCAGTGTCCCAAATTTGAACCTCTGTTGAGGTGAATTGGATACTCAAAACCCAAAATTACATTTTGGACCAAAATGCCCTTCTTAGGGCAAGGCTAGGGTTTGCTTGATTCCCATTCAAATCAACTCCAAACTTAATAAAATTTTAACCAGAGGTCTATATTGACCTCATATACATACCACCAAAATTTGGATGAATTTAAACTTCATTTGACCCATAATTTAATTTACCCTAGCATAATTAAATTATTTACAAAACTATAGGAAAATTATTCCCAAAAATTCCCATTTTTGGGCAGAGTCTAGATATAGGGTAGGGTGACTCCCTGCCAAAATTTCAGACAATTTGGACCAAGGATGAAGTGTGGGAAACTAGTTTAATGACTGCCTATTCATTTGTATAGACCCCACCAAAATGAGTGCCCTGGTCAAACCAGTCACCCAAATTGGTTCAACCCATTTTTTTGAAAGTAGACCCATAGGGCTACCTTTCATGTGTTGACCATTTTCTCTGAAAATGCTCTAGCTATTTATAATAATTAAAATTAAATAATACAAAATCTGTGACAGAATAAAATAAATTAAATATTCTTAAGCTATAGTTTCTGATCTGACCCAGCACGAATCTTGACACATCATGGACGACATCCCGTCATTGTCCCCGCGCGCCAATGGCCAGGATTTCTCCTGCCTGGGCCAACTTCCAGCGGCTGTCGCCGGCGCTCCGGCCACCTCCCGGCCTGCCACCGCCGCCGACACCTTCGTGGTGGTCGGGGCTATCTCCAGGCGGAGGCTTGGCCGCCGGGAAGCCCTATTTCGGCGATCCCGACAAGCTCAAATCCATGGAAAAACCAGGATTTTTTTGAAATTGATCGGGCTCAATTGAGCCCGAACCTTGGACCTAAGGATTGCTATGATTTATCCATGGAAGGAGTGGAGGAGGACCTGTGGTGGCGGCTGTAGCCGTGCTGATCGCCGGATTGGCATGGTGGTGGCCGGTGGTGGTCGGTTTATTCAGAAATGGAGGAAAGGGCTCGGCTTCTTCAGGAAAAGTGTGGGAAATACTCCTTGGACCTCACTAAAGCTTTTAAAGATGGAGAGGAGGGAGTTAGGTAGCTGAATTGCCATGTGCCATTTTTAGCCTAAGTCAATCTTGGTGGATAGGTTTGTAGGGGGGTGGAGCTTGCTCTAACCAGTCCACAATGGCTGCTGCTCTCCCCCTTGTCCTTCTGAAATGAATGGGGAGGTTGGGGAGGGGGGAGGAGCACAAAGTCCTCCTTCCTTCTTCTTCCTTCTCTTTCTCTCTCCTCCATGGGTGACTTTCTCTCTCCTAGTCACCAAGCCTGCATTTTTGGCTCCTACATGTCCCATGGCAGCCCACAAGTCCATTTGGTCACTTAAGTCATGGTTAGCCCAATTGAAATGGGCTTGAGCTTGAGTTAGCCCATTTGGGCTAACTTGACCCAAAGTTGGACTAGGGCCCACCTAGGTCAAATTGGTCCTTGAGGTTTCTTCAATGGGTCCTTGGAGACCCATTAGCCTCCCCTATGGTCAAGGTGCGGTTGGATTGGCCCTTGGAGGACACTTGACCCTTAACTAGGGCACTTTGACCATTTTAGGTCATGGGTTGACTTTGGTCAACCTAGCCTTTATGATTGGTCCCAATGGGTCCTTGGTGACCTATTGGCCTCTCACCAGGGCTATGAGGGTATGGGTGGGGTCCACTTGGCTAAGGGACTGCAATTGACCCTTGTGTAGGTCAATTTGACCCAATTAGGGTTAGAGTTGACTTTGGTCAACTTAGCTCCCTTGACTACCCTCCATGGGTCCTTAGTGACCCATTGACCCCTACCTAGGGTTATGGAGGTATAGGGGTGGTCCATTTGGTTAAGAGACTGCAATTGACCCTTGTGTAGGTCATTTTGACCCAATTAGGGTTAGAGTTGACTTTGGTCAACTTAGCTCCCTTGACTACCCTCCATGGGTCCTTAGTGACCCATTGACCCCTACCTAGGGTTATGGAGGTATGGGTGGGTTCTTGGAGTCTTGGTGAAGCCCCATGATCACCTTTAACCAAGGTTTAGAAATCTGCTAAGTGCAGACCATAGTGGCCCTATCCACACCACCAGGTCCACTTGACTCTTTCTTGGGCTTCCTAGGGTTTTGTCATGACAAAACCACTCTTAGGGGTCTAGTTGGAAATGGGATGTTACAAATCCCAATAAACAAAACAAAGATTTCGTCCCCGAAATCAAGGTTAAGCCTACGGGGACTCCTATCGGGAAGGAAGAAACTTATAACATCCCATGAGAGTTGAAAGGTTTACGTCACGACACCATGTTTGATTATATGAGGTTTAAAGGTGATAGTCAAATTTAAGACCAAATCCCCCAATTGGCAAAGTCTAGACCCCAATAAACAAAAGTTTAGCCCATATCCTTGAAATTTCAGTTCTATTAGTTTAAAATAGGAAGGTAAATTGAACATCTTGAGTGGTTGTGAGGAATACCTGAATGAAGAGTTCCGGGTATCTTTGTCGCATCAAGTCCTGGGGCTCCCATGTGTGATCCTCTCTTCCGTGATTTCTCCACAGGACCTTGACTAATGGAACCTTCTTGTGGCATAAAACTCGTACGCCCTTATCGTCAATCCGGACCGGTTATAGGTGAACTGACCGATCAGATGCTATCGGTCCATCTATGGTTGTAACTTGCTGCTCTAGGCGTAGTAGAGCTCTCCTAAGAGAGGATATATGGAATACGTCGTGCAGACTCGCCAGCTCCGGTGGCAGCTCCAGCCTGTATGCCAAGGGACCGATCCGCTCCTGGATCCTATAAGGCCCCATGTATCTTGGACTAAGCTTCTTCCTCTGTCCGCGTACCCGAGTAACTCCATGCATTGGTTGGATCTTCAAGAACACTTGATCTCCCACCTGGAATTCCACCTGACGGTGCCGAGCGTCGTAATACTTAGCCTGCCGCCTCTGTGCTTCTAGTATCCTGTCCCGTATCAATCTCACCTGAGCCTCAGTGTCCTCGATAAACTCTAAATCCAATGCCTTAGGGTCCTCGTCCTGTATCAATAACAGCGGAGTCCTGCACTTCCGTCCGTACAACGCCTCATAAGGAGCCATCTTTATACTAAACTGGTAGCTGTTATTATACGAGAACTCGATCAGTGGTAACAACTTCTCCCAAGGTTCACCGCGATCTAATATGCAAAGTCGTAGTAAATCCTCCAGAGTCCGGTTGGTTCGTTCAGTCTATCCATCCGTCTGGGGGTGGAAAGCCGTACTGAATGTTAGTCGAGTGCCTAAGTAAGTCTGCACTGACCTCCACTCCCTGGATGTAAATCGTCCATCTCGGTCTGACACAATCGACTTGGGTATGCCATGATAGC
This sequence comes from Platanthera zijinensis, assembly GCA_039513925.1. NCBI lineage: Eukaryota > Viridiplantae > Streptophyta > Magnoliopsida > Asparagales > Orchidaceae > Platanthera > Platanthera zijinensis. The sequence goes on from CM077089.1 coordinate 108,604,077, forward strand.
GGACGAATTGCTCCATAAACTTTCGGACTAACACGCCCACCGAGTTATCCTTCCTGATTGGAATAAACCTTGCTACCTTTGTCAGCCGGTCGACGATCACCCAGATCGAATCATTCCCTGTCCTTGATCGAGGAAGTCTGTGTATAAAGTCCATGGCGATATCATCGAACTTCCACTCTGGTATTGGGAGTGGCTGTAATAATCCTGCGGGGTTTCTGCATTCCGCCTTCACTAACTGGCATGCCTTGCAATGGGTCACGAAGTAGGTGATATCCTTCTTCATGCCGGGCCAGAACATAGTCTTCTTCAGATCTGCAGTCATCTTCGTAATCCCCGGGTGTACCGAATATCGACTGCAATGAGCCTCCATCATGATATCCTCCCGGACCTGGCCTCCCTCTGGTATGTAGACCCGTCCTCTAAAGCATACTAAGTCATCCCTTAGTGTGTAATCTCCCGCAGTGCCTGCTTCTAAGGTCCGGAATATCGGCTCTAGCTGGGTATCCTGCCTCTGTCCATCCTTGACCCTTTCTCGAATGTCATCGGTGGCGATTAATGATGAAAGATACTCTCGGTATAACTCAGGGTGATCCTCGGACACCAGGGATATTTGCATCTTATCTAACATCTGAATTAACTCCAAAGCCATCAACTGTGTTCCTACTCCGGCGTTTGCGGTCTTTCGGCTCAGTGCATCTGCTACCACATTCGCCTTTCCCGGGTGGTAGTGCATCTCATACTGGTAGTCTGCCAAAAATTCCACCCATCATCTCTGTCTGATGTTCAGCTCTTTTTACGTGTCCACATACCTCAAATTTTTATGGTCGGAGTATATGTCGCAGTGGACACCGTACAGATAGTGACGCCAGACTTTTAGTGCAAAGATGACAGCTCACATCTCTAGGTCATGGACTGGGTAGTTTTGCTCGTGCTTCTTCAGCTGCCGAGAAGCGTAAGCTATCACATGGCCATTCTGCATAAGCACTGCACCCATGCCCTGGTAGGAGGCATCGGTGTAGACCTAGAATCCTTCTTTCCCTGAAGGGAGAGCAAGTATAGGAGCCGAAGTGAGTTGCCCCTTTAGCTCTTGAAAAGACGCCTTACACTGTGGGGTCCAGATAAAGGGCACCTCCTTCCTTGTCAGAGATGTGAGTGGAATGGAGATACGAGAGAATCCCTCTACGAACTTCCGGTAGTAACCGGCGAGTCCTAGGAAACTTCGTACATCTGTGGCCGTCTTCAACTGTGGCCAGTCCCGGACTGCTTGGATCTTGGCCGGGTCCACCGCCAACCCAGCACCACTGATGATATGGCCTAAGAAAGCCACCTCCCTTCAACAAAAACTGGCATTTCCTGATCTTCGCATAGATCTTGTGCTCCCGTAGTCTCTCAAGAGTTAGTGTCAGAAGCCGAGTGTGCTCCTCTTCCGTCCTAGAGTAGATCAGGATGTCGTCTATGAATACTATAACGAACACATCCAAGTAGGCCTCGAAAACCCGGTTCATGAGGCTCATGAATGCCGACGGATCATTTGTGAGCCCGAAAGGCATCACGGTAAACTCATATAGCCCATATCTGCTACTGAAAAATGTCCTCCTGGAATGTCCTCCTCCTGGATTCGTAACTGGTAGTAGCCCGACCTTAGATCCAATTTGGAAAAGAAATGCGCACCTTCTAGCTGGTCAAACAGCTCATCTATCCTTGGCAGTGGATATGTATTTCGGACTGTCAATCGGTTTAGTGCTCGGTAGTCGATGCACAGTCTCAGAATTCCGTCTTTCTTTTTAACGAACAAGACCGGGGCTCCCCAAGGAGAAGAGCTCGGTTGGACAAATCCAGCCTCCACCAGTTCCTGGAGTTGGCTTCGAAACTCTGTCAACTCTTTCGGGGCCATCCAGTAAGGGGCTCTAGCTGCCGTCTTAGCCCCCGACACCAGCTGTATCCAGAAATCCTGCTCCCGGTGCGGGGGTAGCCCAGGCAGTTTCTCTGGGAATACGTCGGCAAAATCTCGCACCACCGGAATACCCGAGGTGGAGACCTTGGCCTCAGTCATTTCAAATATTACCTCATGCACTTCTTCCCCCTGTAAGTGAGCCTTGACGGCCTGTACAGATGACAGCATGAGAGGGGGAATAGATCTAGTACCTTCAATGACGAGGTAGGAATCTCCATGTCTCACGGTAACTCTCTTGGACGTGCAGTCAATTTGAGCATGATTCCAGTTCAACCACGTCATTCCTAGGATCAAATCAAAGATTGGCATCTTTATGATCGTCGCTGGACCAGTGCATAAATTTGCTCCCTCTGCTGCCTGCGATCTGCACCCTGGAAACCACGTCCTCGACCACGTCCTCGTCCTCCAAACTGTTGGGCATGCGGGTCATCATGGGGTGCTGGTAAAGGTGCTCCCCTCATGGGGCAGTTTCTCCGAATGTGTCCTATCTGATGACAGTTGTAGCATTCTGGTGGGGGAAATGTCATGCCCCCGGGTCTTGGTGCCTCCCTCATCTGAAGAGGTTGAGGAGCCATTACCACCGGCTCCCTCGGCTCCTACCTCACTTCCTGACGAGGCTGGTCCTCTGTCCTTCTTCCACCTGGTATACCACCTTGCCGCTGATCATTTCGGGCTCTCCGGCCCTGATCCTCCGCTTGCCGCTTCCGGCCCCGAATGGTGTGCCAATCGGCCTCAATCCTCTTTGCCATCTCCAAAATTCGGGAGATAGGCCCGTCAGATACAAACAACAAAGCCTCCCTCAAGTCCTCCCGCAGGCCCTAATAGTATCTCTTAATGTATCTCGCTTCGTCCAGCTGGTAAGAATCTGCATATCGAGCCAAATGGTCGAACTCCCGATGGTACTCCACCACTGTCCGGGTGCTCTGCTTCAGCTGTAAGAACCGCTCCTCCAACTCATCCCTGGCCAACTGTGGAACAAAATGCTCCAGCAGCGTGGTCCTGAACTCTTCCCAGGTAACTTCCGCAACCTCCCTATCAGCAAACATTATGTCCAGCAGCGTCTTCGACCACCTCTTGGCATAGGACTCCAGGCAGGAGACAACCAAGGCCACCCTCTCCTCCCAGGGACACCGTATCCCAGTCAGCATTTCGTACATAATATCTAGCCATTCTTCTGTCCGTACGGCGGATTCTGTCCCCAAGTAGGATGGAGGAGAGAGTCCTCGAAAGATGCTCAGCCAATTGGCCCCCGGGTTTGGCTGCGGAGCCGGAACCTGCTGAGCCCTGAAAGCATCTAGAATGGCCGTCAATGTTTGACCCATCTCCGAGTGTAGGAATGGAGTGGGGACCGGGGAAGGTGGTGCAACAGTCGGAGTCTGCTGAACTCCACCTTGTGGTGTTGGCTGCGCTGGGGGCTGCGTAATAGATGTCAAATATAAGAAGTCTCACAGATTTAACTAAAAGTGGACAATTTTCATGCGATTTCCCATATGGGCCCACCACTGCTTCCGCTGCTTCGTTTGTCTCCAAACTAAACTCGAGCGGGGTGTCCCAGGGTTAGTGGACTGCTACCTTTCTTATCGAGGTTTCCTCTGATACCACTTGTAAGACCCCCATTTTTTTTTCTTTTTCGACACCGGGGTCTTAGGCCCAGAACCGCCGCCTTGCGGTGATACCTTCTCACCCGGGAAGGTCGTCACTACAAGACGCCGATTCTGCCGGCCAAATCGATCTCTATTGTAGCATAAGTATAAAAGCAAGTCCACAGAAATCACATATATAGAAAAATAAACTCCACGAAGGGAGTGTCCACAGATAGTACATATAATGAAAATCTCGGGCTTATGCCCGGTACATCAAGTCCTCACTACAAATCACTCATCGCGGAAGCAAACTAATACAACTACTGGTGTTCAGGACTCACAGTCCCTGCTGTCTGGACTCCAGTGCTAGACTGTCTGATCTCCAAGCGTGCCGACCTCCGGGGCTGCCCCTCCATGCTGGGCTCCGTGGTCCCCTAAATGATGTGGTTCGAAAACCGTTAGTCTAAAAGACTAAGTCCTATCGTCCCCCACCCCTTCCCCCATGGCTCCTAAGCACCGAGCGGGGAGAAGGAATGGAAAGGACATGAAGGTGGAGAATGTCAAATTGCAGATGGCAGCGAAACTAAACAAACAGTGTTAAGTGTGATAATAATTATACAAAATCTAAATAAGTAACCTTAACTTATGTGAAAACACATAAGCTAAGGGATCTCTTGCAAGGCTCCTATCGTATAAAAAGTCTCATACCGATTTATACGATAGGGTGTCGGTTTTACTAGCAGGCATAACATATAAATAACACTGAAAGAGAACCTTGACTTATAAACACGCTCGCATGAACCTATAGGCCAAGGGGTCATTTTGCAAAGCCTAATATATAGAGCGTCCCATACCGCTTATACATTAGGTGTCAGGTTATATGCAATGGTTATGCTATGAAATGCAAATAAGCTATGATGTGAACATGCAAGTGCAACTCACCCACTCGACTCTATGTACACAGACCTTTAGTTCCCCCTTTCGGATCCGTTACCTCCCAGGATACCTCCGTAGTGGCAGACAGAAGCGGTGGATTGGGCCTCGCCCACCTCAAAACCAGTATTTGCACTACCGGTCTGACCTATCGTATGCCTCAACGCTTGGTGCACTAAGCGGACGCCTGCGTACTCTTGCCGGCTGGCGCACCGGACTTCTGTTGGCGAAGTGTAAAACCACACTTGCCGAGTCAACGATATTGGTGTCGGTGCAACGAACTCCCCAATATCGAAGACCCACCACCTTATACCTTTTATGCACATGCAATAGTTATGTGTCCAACAAATAACCGAGCCAAATCTTCCCGGACTAACCCGTCCGTCATAATCTACAACCGAGCCGAAGCTCCCCGGACTAACCCGTCCGTCATAATCTACAACCGAGCCGAAGCTCCCCGGACTATCCCGTCTGTCATAACCAACAACCGATCCAAAGCTCACCGGACTAACCCGTCCGTCATAATCTACAACCGAGCCGAAGCTCCCCGGACTAACACGTCCGTCATAATCTACAACCGAGCCGAAGCTCCCCGGACTATCCCGTCCGTCATAACCAACAACCGAGCCGAAGCTCCCCGGACTATCCCGTCCGTCATAACCAACAACCGAGCCAAAGCTCACCGGACTATCCCGTCCGTCATAATCTACAACCGAGCCGAAGCTCGCCGGGCTACCATGCCCATTACCTTAACCACTGGGCTTATTGCCCGAGTAACCCAAACTATCTCTCGGGATACAGGGGTGTGAGAGTGTGAAATCCTAAGTTTTCTACCTACTCCTCAATTTACTTTATGCCTACAACTTAGGTTTTACCCATTTCATTTTCATATTACAGTAAACTATACCTAAGGTGATTTTGACCTTCTACTCTACGGGGAAGACGATCTTTCGTCGATCCCAAACACCACTTAACTTTTAGTCAAACCCATCCCTAGCTCATCCAACCCTGAGTGATGAACTCATTCCTATAACCACTAGTTTTTGACTTATGTGCCGAACTTGTACTCCAGATTATTTTTGTAGATTTACAATATGCAGACCACCAAGATTTAATGTTATGTAAAATGGGAAGTATATCAAGTAATAATCCAATACTCCTATAATAATTAATGGAGGTCCATTATGACCTTTATTGCCCAAATCCAGAGTTTTACAATTTTCATATTTATCTAGGAATTTATTAAATATTTATAGTGACCAAAGTCTCCAAGATTGAGCTGAAGGTACCAAATTTTGACAAGATAAAATCTCCCCAGATTTATGTTATACTAAATATAATCATTTAACCTAAGATACAAAATCTCTTAGTTTTTCAGCAAGGTTCAGGCCACTGATTTTTATTTAAATGGTAAATTGCAATACTTCATAAAAATAATAAACAGGGCAATATTATTTCTGAAAATTCAAGGATAACTCTAACATGATTGCAAGGGCCCATAAATGCTCTGGGTCAAATATCATCAGTGATTAAGGAGTGATAAGTTTCAAACAAATTAATATACAGTTTTCCAAAATTGCTAAATGCAGACCACCATGTCAAACTTCATGTAAAATAGGAGGTACATCAAATAATTATCCAATACTCTTATAATAATTAATGGAGGTCCATTATGACCTTTAAGCCCTAAATCCAGAGATCCAAAATTTTCCTTATTTATTTAATAATTTATTTAATTATTCTATTGACTAAAATTTCCAATAATGAACATGAAGTATCATTTTCAGTCAAGATATCATTCTACAATTTTTATATGTTATTCAAAATAAGGATATAACTCATCTTCAAAAATATCTAAATTTTTCAGTAAGGTTTTATCTCCAAATTATTATTTTATTTTGAATCCTTAAAAATTCATTTAAAGAAATATAAAATACTATATGGCTTCCAAAAATTCAGAGAAAATTCAAGTATAAATCTAATGGAATTTAAATGGTTTGGGCAAAATTTCATAATTTATTTATCAGTATATGGACTAAATTAAATTATTGAATAATTCCATCATTTTGCAAGCTTGTGAAGTAAGTACCTCAAATAAGAATCCAAAAATTTTCATAAAATTTATATAAGCTTATAATGATTAAAAACATCTTCTGCCAAACTTTCATGACCTCCCAAGGGTCAGAGGGACCATAATAATTAGTTTATTAAATTGAGGCATCCCTTGAGTTTCAAATGAAGTACCATAAATATTATCCCAAAATTCCCAAATAAATTACCAGAGACTAATAATATCCTTATTACCATTATACCGAAATTCCACCTTATTTGGAAGAGTTTAACTAGCCTATTCTAACCCAACAAAGTTTGTGCCCTAAACTAGGGTCAGGATTTTGTGGGTCCCAAACTTTCTAAAACACCCTAAGACTTTTACCAGAGGGTTATAGTTATCCTAAAACCATTCCTACAAAGTTTCATAGTCATACAAGGTGTTATGGCCATATGTCCTTCACAAGGTACAAAAGCCCTTCCTTAGGGTTTGACCGAGGATCTTGGGACAAATCAATTCCAATGCCCCCAAGTTTTCATTGGAAGCTGTATAAAGTCATGCCAAGTCAGTTTCCCAAATTTGAACCTCTGTTGAGGTGAATTGGACACTCAAAACCCAAAATTATATTTTGGACCAAAATGACCTTCTTAGGGCAAGGCTAGGGTTTGCTTGATTCCCATTCAAATCAACTCCAAACTTAATTAAATTTAACCAGAGGTCTATATTGACCTCATATACATCCCACCAAAATTTGGATGAATTTGGACTTCATTTGACCCATAATTTAATTTACCCTAGCATAATTAAATTATTTACAAAACTATAGGAAAATTATTCCCAAAAATTCCCATTTTTGGGCAGGGTCTAGATATAGGGTAGGGTGACTTTCTGCCAAAATTTCAGACCATTTGTACCAAGGATGAAGTGTGGGCAACTAGTTTAATGACTGCCTAGTCATTTGTATAGACCCCACCAAAATGAGTGCCCTGGTCAAACCAGTCACCCAAATTGGTTCAAACCAATTTTTTTTAAAAGTAGACCCATAGGGATACCTTTCATGTGTTGACCATTTTCTCTGAAAATGGCTCTAGCTATTTTTAATAATTAAAATCAATTAATACAAAATCTGTGACAGAACGAAATAAATTAAATATTCTTAAGCTATAGTTTCTGATCCGACCCAGCACGAATCTTGACGCATCATGGACGGCATCCCGTCATCGTCCCCGCGCGCCAACGGCCAGGATTTCTCCTGCCTGGGCCAACTTCCAGCGGCTGCCGCCGGCGCTCCGGCCACCTCCCCGGCCTGCCACCGCCGCCGACACCTTCGTAGTGGTCGGGGCTATCTCCAGGCGGCGGCTTGGCCGCCGGGAAGCCCTATTTCGGCAATCCCGACAAGCTCAAATCCATGGAAAAACCAGGATTTTTTTGAAATGGATCGGGCTCAAATGAGCCCGAACCTTGGACCTAAGAATTGCTATGATTTATCCATGGAAGAAGGAGTGGAGGAGGACCTGTGGTGGCGGCTGTAGCCGTGCTGATCGCCGGATTGGCATGGTGGTGGCCGGTGGTGGTCGGCTTGTTCAGAAATGGAGGAAAGGTCTCGGCTTCTTCAGGAAAAGTTTGGGAAATACTCCTTGGACCTCACTGAAGCTTTTAAAGCGGGAGAGGAGGGAGTTAGGTGGCTGAATTGCCATGTGCCATTTTTTAGCCTAAGTCAATCTTGGCGGCTAGGTTGGTATGGGGGTGGAGCTTGCTCTAACCAGTCCACAATGGCTGCTGCTCTCCCCCTTGTCCTTCTGAAATGAATGGGGAGGTTGGGGAGGGGGGAGGAGGAGCACAAAGTCCTCCTTCCTTCTTCTTCCTTCTCTTTCTCTCTCCTCCATGGGTGACTTTCTCTCTCCTAGTCACCAAGCCTGAATTTTTGGTTCCTACATGTCCCATGGCAGCCCACAAGTCCATTTGGTCACTTAAGTTATGGTTAGCCCAATTGAAATGGGCTTGAGCTTGAGTTAGCCCATTTGGGCTAACTTGACCCAAAGTTGGACTAGGGCCCACCTAGGTCAAATTGGTCCTTGAGGTTTCTTCAATGGGTCCTTGGTGACCCATTAGCCTCCCCTAGGGTCAAGGTGGGGTTGGATTGGCCCTTGGAGGTCACTTGACCCTTAACTAGGGCACTTTGACCATTTTAGGTCAAGGGTTGACTTTGGTCAACCTAGCCTTTATGATTGGTCCCAATGGGTCCTTGGTGACCTATTGGCCTCTCACTAGGGCTATGAGGGTATGGGTGGGGTCCACTTGGCTAAGGGACTGCAATTGACCCTTGTGTAGGTCAATTTGACCCAATTAGGGTTAGAGTTGACTTTGGTCAACTTAGCTCCCTTGACTACCCTCTATGGGTCCTTAGTGACCCATTGACCCCTACCTAGGGTTATGGAGGTATAAGGGTGGTCCATTTGGTTAAGAGACTGCAATTGACCCTTGTGTAGGTCAATTTGACCCAATTAGGGTTAGAGTTGACTTTGGTCAACTTAGCTCCCTTGACTACCCTCCATGGGTCCTTAGTAACCCATTGACCCCTACCTAGGGTTATGGAGGTATGGGTGGGGTCTTGGAGTCTTGGTGAAGCCCCATGATCACCTTTAACCAAGGTTTAGAAATCTGCTAAGTGTAGACCATAGTGGCCCTATCCACACCACCAAGTCCACTTGACTCTTTCTTAGGCTTCCTTGGGTTTTGTCATGACAAAACCACTCTTAGGGTTCTAGTTGGAAATGGGATGTTACACATGTAAGGGCCTATTGCAGCAATAAAAACAATATTAGTATTAGATTATTTACAAGGTTTAGAGGCATACCTATCCTCCTTGGGAGTCTTCTTCTTCTTGTAGTATACATCCTTGGAGTAGTATGTTGATGGCCTGGTTCTCCACTTTTTATTTTTCATGAACCTTTGGAATTGCCTTGTAAAGGCTGCAAAGTCCTCATCAGAATTATGGCTATCTGATGTGCTATTGTCAGAATTTCCTTCTTCTGCCTCAGCACCCCTTCTGGGTGGAGAAGGAGATTTTCTCCTACCCTTTCTTATGGCTTAACCCTTGAAGTCTACTGACTTTTCTTTGTTCTCAGATTTGCTGCCCCTCTCCTCCTCTTTTCTTGTAGTTAGCTGCATTTCATAGGATAATAACTTTCAAAAAGGTGTGGGTGGAGGTGTATAAGCCAGCCTGGCCACTTATCTGATGGCACATATCTTCGTGTCCCAATCCTTTGTTAAGGACCTAATAAACTTGCCATTCAGTTCATAAGTGCTGAAGACTCTTCCATAGGTAATTAGCTCATTCACTATTCTGAAGAACTTCTTATAGTATTCAGCTATGCTGTCAGTTTTGGTCTGCCTAAAGCTCTCATATTCCTGATTCAACATAGACTTCATGTCCTCTCTGACTTCTCATGTACGCTCCATGTAGACAATCATTGTGTCCCACATTTACTTGGAGGTTTTGCAGTGCACCAGATTCTGAAATGTGGCATCATCTATGACACTTACAATGATATTTTGTGCCCTTTTGTCTAGAGTTGTCAGGATAATTTCATCCTTTGTCATCTCAGAATAGTTCTTGGGGGTTTTCAAATTTGCATCTAGGATTGATACCTTCATTGGAATGAAGGGGCCTTCCTGTACTGTGATATAGAATCTTGGATCAGATGCTTCCATAAATAACCTGAACCTTTCTTTCCATATGCCAAAGGATTCCTTCCTGCAGATTGGCAGTTTCATAGATCCAAACTCCTTTTGATTCTCATTTGAACCCATTCTTGATATCTGTTTATTTTCCTTAGAGATTCACTCAGACTGGTAGGTCAATCTTTGAGTAACCTCCCTCTGATACCACTTGAAAGACTTAATTTCAAGAGTCTAAAAACTTAGAGGGGGGGGGGGTGAATAGGTTCTAATTTTTCCTTTAATACTTTAGGCAAATTTAAACAGAACAAATAAAACACAGACCACAATTCACAGCACAGTACACACGAGATTTGTAGTGGTTCCCCAAGATATGGGTACACCCACTTTCCCCCTTCGCCTATCCAGTAGATAACTGGATTCAGTCTAACTTCCTTCTACTGGCTTGGATCCGTATATCTTACAACTCAGAACCAGAATGGTTCCTACAGCTCAGACTTAATCAAGTCCTACTTCAGATTCTTTCCAATAATCCTACCTCAGGCCTCAACCCTACCTCAGCCTTTATCACTCGGCTTACAACTCAGATTATCCACAAGTCCTACACCTCAGGCTCTCAGCCCTACCTCAGCCTTTATAATTTCAGGCTTACAACTCAGATCTAACAATAGATCTTACAAGAAATTGAGTGATATAAAAATACAAAAAATTCACCAGCTAGATTTCTCTATTGGTGTAGCCTTCTTGATCACTTCTTGAATGAACTGACCCTTCTGATCCAACCTGACTTAGCTTTACAAAGCTTCTTGATAGAACAAAATAAGGTGGATCTTCACTTGATGTAGAAGATGATCTTTAGTCAGCTTCTTCCTTTTTATTCAGAATGAATTCTGAATCTTTCTTGCAGACAGCTCTTGATCCGCCTTTGTAAGGGTTTTCCTTATTCTTGTTAAAGAATTCTCTAGTGTTGTTCATCTTCTTCTTATGTTGTATTGTTGTTGTGTGTATTGTTGTTGTTACAGATCTGACTCTTATATAGAGTTTCTCAATGGTTATTGGCTGATCTGGTTTGTAACAACCTTCTGACAGTTCTGACAGAGGTGTAAGACCGGTTGTATATAACGCTGTCAAGTCACTAGTCAAGTCAGCGGATTCTTCAAAGACTTTCCAACTCAGCATATTCCACTCTGCAAACAGTTTCACATGTGTCGACACATATAGGCTAAATGTCGACACAAGTCTTCATAGTGTCGACATAACTCTTCATGTATCAACACTGTCATTCTTCTGCTTCTCGACACTTCTTATGTTATATGTGTCGACACAAGTCCAGTGTGTCGACACAAGTCTTTATGTCTCGATATATCTGTTTCAGACAGATGGCGTTGAGTGTATGTCAGATGGCGTTGAGTGTGTGTGTGTCGACACAAGTCCTGTGTGTCGATACAATTGCTTCTGAACTCGACACAGCACTTTGAGACTTGATGTGTCGACACAAGTCCAGTGTATCGATATAACTGCTTCCAGTATCAACATAGCTCCTCGGTGTCGACAGAGCTGCTTCTTTAGGTGTCGACTAAGTTTGAGTGTCGACACAACTCCTTCATAAGTGTCGACTTAGCTTGGGTGTCGACACAACTCCTTCATAAGTGTCGACACATGTTCTGGGTGTCGACATAACTTCTTCATAAGTGTCGTCTCAAGTTCTGAGTGTCAACACAATTTCTTCACTAGTATTGACTCTTGTACTTAGAAAATTTTCTTCAAATCCTTGAACCTGCACAATGTAACTCAAACATCTATGAAATACAAATTGATGCATATCATTGACCAAGATGAGGCTTCTCCAAATCTGATACATATTTTTCAATGTACCCAATAGGTATTTCTGGCCTACCTATGGCTACGACGCGGTGGGGTTTACAAAGAAGTGCCACAAGTACCTATTGTTTGCCCTGCTCCAACTGTAACTGGCCCAGCGCCTTATTAGTATCATGGCCCCCTGGTCCTTCGCTACTTAGGGAATTGAGTTGGTAGGGCCTTTCCCCCAGGCAAGTGGGCATAGGAGGTTACTACTTGTCATGATAGACTATTTCTCTAAGTGGTTGGAGGTGAAGGTGCTAGCTAAGGTGACCTCCTAGGTTCTCAGGAATTTTGTGTGGGGAGATATCATATGCCAGCATCGGTTGACTCAAGCCATTGTCACGGACAATAGACCTCAGTTTGCTAACGCCGATTTCAACAGCTTCTGCGGGCAGCTCGGGATTGATCTCAGATTGCGTCGGTCCATCAACCTAGGAGCAATGGGCAGGTGGAGGCGGCAAACAAAATCATAATGAACCTCCTGAAGAAAAAAGTTGAAAACTTGAAGGGTAGTTGGGTGGAGCAGCTTCCCTCGGTTCTTTGGGCCCTGAGAACCACTCCTAATACAGCCAATGGGGAGACCCCCTTCAAGCTCTCCCACAAATGCGAGGCAGTTCTCCCAGTAGAGTTTGGGGTCCAAACGCCTTGGGTGGTTGAGGCGGAGGAAGGCAGAGAAGAATGGCGGGTTGAAAATGAAGAAGAACAATCGCTCTCCCTTGACATGGTGGAGGAGCTACGTGATCTCTCTGCCATTCGACAAGAAGAAGTAAAAAGAAGAATGGCTAAGTACTTCGACAAGCACGCCAGGGTCAAATAGTTCACGGAAGGGGACTTTGTCCTAAAAAGGCGAATGCGCCAGGAAGATCAGCCGCCATGGGGAAGCTCAACCCCAACTAGGAGGGTCCGTACATTATAAAAGTAGTGTTGAAATCAGGAGGGTATCGCCTCTAGGATATGGAGGGTGAGACCCTGAGTCTCTCCTAGAGCGATGATGAATTGAAGCATTTTTACCTATGAGCCATGTAAGTGATGTCCTTTTCCTAGTGAAGCCTCTTGTTATTCAAATCTTTTTATATATTAATTCACATGAGCAAGTGAAGAGTTAAAATACCAGACCCCGAGCAGATCCCTCTGTCTGGCTCTCACCTAGCTTGCAGGGCTTGATGTCACTCGAGAGAGTCTACCTAGACCCCGAGAAGATCTACATGTCAGGCTCTCACCTAGCTGGCAGGGCTGGATTGATGGAGACGACAGCCCTCAACAGGTTGAAGATGAGGACGGTGCGCTTATGGAAGATATTTCTCCGTCTCCAAGTAGTGACGTGCGATGCCGTAAAGACTATGTGGCACGTCGCCCAAATATCCGCCCGCGGCGCAAGCCTATATTTAAATAATTAATAATAATTATTACTAAAATTATTATTAATTATTTATGCATTTTGGTTCTATTTTATTTAATCATTTTATTTAAATTTCATAAAATGTGCAATGGTTATGTTTTGAATCATGAATAGTTGTATTTTAATTTTGGGCTGCATGTAGCCTTTTCCCTTGTTGTTTGATGTAAGGCTATATATAGGCATGGATATTTTCATTTTGAGGGATTGATTGATGAAATAAAAATTGAAAACTCGATCCAATCACCGTTGAGTGGCCCATGGAGACGTTGATGATGCGGCCGCCATTTATCCCCATCGGAGAGAGTTTGTGGATTGGGACGATCGCTTCCGCAAGCTTGAGGATGGCTTTTCTTCCACGACGCCACCGCCACGTCCGCCACATGTTTTGCTCGACGTCCGCCGCCATTTTATAAAAATATATAATTATAAATTAAATAATTATAATTATATATTTTTAATAATTTTATTATTTTAAGCAATTTTATTTCAAATATCTTTATGTTTATTGCATTTAAATAATTCATGTAATGATGGGTGCTTATAACCATCATAGGTTGCTTTAATTATTTCATTTCTTGTATTATGATGGGTGCTTATAACCATCATAATTTTCATTTTGAATTTTGAATTTGAAATTTGAAATTGGAAATTTGAAATTTTAAATTTGAAAATTAAATTTTGAATTTTGAATTTTGAAATTTCGAAATTTGAAATTTGAAATTTTAATTTTTAATTTTTAATTTTGAAATTCGAAATTTGAAATTTGAAATTTGAAAATTTAAATTTGAAATTTGAAATTTTAATTTTAAATTTTGAGAGGGGGAGGAGTGCCAATTAGGAAATTGACGAAAACCTCCCTCTGACACCAAATTGATGCAGGCTCATGGTTTCTACGGATTATACTACGCGTTCTTAGATTTGACAATTAAAATAAAATAACCTAGCGCGTTGTTGTTCTACTTAGCACTATCGGATATCCAAGCAGTTAATGGCACAATTTCAATATTAACCAATTAATCAATGCAAAGGGACGGTACCCCTTGTAACACCCCAAAGCTTGGAAGAGGGATCGACGGCGTCGTTTTGGCCAAGTTTGTGTTTTGGGGGTAGGCACACGGCCTGTGACACGGCCGTGTCACAAGCCGTGTTGCGCCTGGGTCATCGAGCCGTGTTGAGCCTGGGTCGCCGAGCCGTGTTGGTCGACGATCGGCGAGAAGGCACACGGCCTTGGACACGGGCGTGTCCCTGGCCGTGTCCTTCTCGGGCTGTTCGCAGAATTTATTCTGCTAGGCGTGACACGGGTCACGACACGGCCGTGTCGGGGCTGACACGGGCGTGTCGAGGGCCGTGTCTTTGGCCGTGTCTTGGGCCGTGTCCTTCTCTGGCTGGGATTGTTGGTCGGTAGGGGGAGTGATACGGGCCTCGACACGGGCGTGTCATCGGCGACACGGCCGTGTCAGAAGCCGTGTCAAAGGCCGTGTCAAAGGCCGTGTGCTGGTGTTCGAATCGGTCGAGACAGCGAATGGCTAACACGGCCATGCACACGGCCGTGTTGCAACCCGTGTTCGGCCCAGATTTTCTATTTTGGGTTCCGATCGTGGCCGTTCGTTCATTTCTTTGGAAGATCCAACGGTGGGGAGCCTCCCTGGGTGGTTTAAGGCCGGGAATAGGGTTTCAAACCCTCATTTTCTATTTGGCTTTATCTCTCTTGATTCTAGAGAGAAGGGAGAGCAAGGAGGAGGAAGGAGGCCAAGATCCGGCCGCCGGCGAAGCTTCGGAGGTCCGTTTCACGAGCGGAGTTCAGATCCGCGAAGGTGGGAGCGTTGCGGTGGTGTTCAATCGAGCAAATCTTCTCCATGGCTAGGAAGAGGGGACGAAAGGTAACGACACTTCTCCTCTCGGTTTTTAGGATTTAGGATGCATGAATAGCATCCCCTTCCTTTCGTATTTTTAGCACCGAATCTCTATGAGAGGGATTCGTGTAGCCTAGGTTCAAGAGGAACCTCCGGGTTGAGTATGTTCATCCCGTCATGCTTTGCATTAGAGATCCGCTCCGTTAGCGGATTAGGCATTGTGGGTGAAGCCGTGGTCGCGACCGTTAGTCCGACCCGGTGATGTTGCATAGCGAGATGTGAGGTTTCGGTAGAAATCCGTAGCGGCAATACGCCGTTGTATGTATGCGTTTTCCCCCTTATATTTGAGTGAGTACTCGTAGTCGGAACCGGACGAGGTTAGCTCCGCTTTGTGCGGTAGATGGTTTCCTTGGAGCACGGGAAAGACACGGTGCGAGTGGCAATTAGGGTGGGGAAACCTTTGTTTGTGCTGTGCTAAGGCGCGGCTATGTCTCCGTGGTCGGCTGGCTTTTCCGTGACGCGCAAGTCATGTGGGGAAAGTGTCCCGGCGAGACTAGCCCTTTGTGTGAGACTGACGAGAAGGCCGAGCGGAGGGCAAGCCCGGGCAATGTAGCCATGAGCGGGTGGGGTCCAGCAAGGCTTCTTAGAATCGGTCAGTGTGAGGCGGAACCCTGACGAGCGAAGTCAGATTGTGCGGGCAAGCCCTTGGGTTATGACCCTTGTGCGGGTGGGGCCTTTGCAAGGTTCCGTGTGACAGCGTGTGTGCCGTTAGGGACATGGTGGTTCCCTTTTGTTTGCGGCTTTAAGCCAATGCGGAAACGGAAGTACCCAGTGTTTGATGTTGTGCTAGATGCATACGAGCTAGGGTGCCTTGGGTGAAACCCGGGTTGCATTCATGTTGCATAGTAGGCCCCTTTCACTTTGTACAAAACATAGAGAACATGTATGTTGTATGAGACATCCAAGCCTGTTTTACCGCTTTATTATATATACTCTTTTGGTATACGAAGTGCTAACTTGCAGGTGGAGTGGAACCCCGAGGTCCGTTAGGGACGGCCGGGAGGAGATGTGTTTGTTACATAGTAGAGGTCAGCCTTTGCTGACCCACATTACTTCAAATCCTTACAGGGCAAGGATCGCATGCAGGAGCTAGCGCGCCGGGCGAAAAGCCCTAAGCCTCATGAAGTGTTGCTGTGCTTGGATTTTCCTTTCGTGTTTGCTACCCTTGTTATGTTTATGTCCGGCATGCATGACGAGGTAGCCTAGGAGTGCTTGGCACATTTATATTGTTGGACTATTTTTGTGTAAGGCCTTAAGGCCATTTGATACTCTATCGTTAGTGGATAACTTCTATCTGTTAGTATTCCGTTTCCGCTGTGTTTGTCTGGAGTTTTGAGATTGGGTAGTTTTCATATCATCTTTTAATACTAAAGCTGTGGCGTCCATATGTTGTGGGGCCCCGACCGGACCCATATTATATGGTCTTTACAGGGGAGGTGTTACAATTTGGTATCAGAGGGAGGTTAGCGTTCCAATGGGAAGTTTCGCGGTCGAAAGTATAAGTCGAGTCGCGTATAAGAAGTTATCCACATAGGAGTATCGCGGGACCATGAGTGTCCTTATGTTCGAGTCTTGCAATTAGAGACTGATTTGCATTTTCTTGCTTGTGTTTAGAGTGCAAGTAACGAGGCTGGGACCTCGAGGCCAAGAGAAGAGCTCTCGGCAAGTAGTGCGACTGCGCAAGGTCCTCTAGGGATGGGGGTCACACCGGCCGACTTATGCCGCATGCTTGCAGAAGCGATGGTGGCGGCCCAAGCTGCAGCAACAGCACAGGTAGCAGCTCCCGTTGCTCAGGTAGCAACTCCTGCTACCCCGGTCACGGCAGCGACCGTGCAGGTTGAGGAGGCCAGGCGGGCGGAGCCGCAGGCTGAGAGAGTGGTTGTCGGGCATGGGGACCGGCAAATGAAGTACTTTCTGAGTTTCCACCCTCCAACCTTCAAGGAAATCGGCACGCCCACAGATGTAGAGGATTGGTGGGCTAGGATTCAGGAGCTTCTGAGGGCGGTAGAGGCGCCAGATGAGAAAAAGGCAGAGTTCGCAGCCTTTATGTTGGAGGGAGATGCCAAGTTATTGTGGGTGAGCCACAGTGGCCGGCAATTTCTAGGACGCACACCGTTCATCGAGGAATTTGGGAATGCCTTCCTGAAGAAGTACATTCCTGCCTCAACGAGGTTAGCCCTCCAGAGGCAGTTCCTACATCTGGTGCAGCGAGACAAGTCAGTGGATGAGTATGTTCAGGAATTTACTCGCTTGGGTCGTTATGCAGGGACGACTATGGTAGACGATGAAGAGAGGGACAATCTCTTCTATCATGGACTGAGGGAGAATCTAAGACAACCCCTCATATCAATGAAGCGTGCGGGTTTCATCGAACTGGTGGAGGCGGCCCGAATTTTGGAGAGTGACATGGAGCGATCCCAGCGTCGCAAGGGCTTCACACCCAAGCAGGGGGAGGAGAAGAAGCCTGCTCAGTCCCATGGAAAGGCGGAAGGGAGCCGATGGAAGAAGAAGCCTTCCACATATAAGTCGGGCGAGAAAAGCAATTGGACGTCCGGAGGGTCACGTTCTAAGGGCCCTCAGACGTGCTATAGTTGTGTCAAGCCAGGCCACATAACAAGATTTTGTACCCAATGGGGCACTGAGCAAGAGCCAAGGCAGGAGCAAACTGTGCGCTCCGGCCCCAGTGCCGCGGAGAAAGGGAAGATGGCGGAGTCGAGTGCTTCTCGGTTTCAACCAGTGCAGCCAAGGGCCTACAACCTTGGGCAACAAGAAGCAATCCGTCAACCCGAGGTGGTGACAGGTACGAGAGTTCAACCTGCACCTTAGATTCCTGTCTTTCAAGCCTTTATGTTTGTTGCTTGTGTGTAGGCTTTATAATGGTATCTGGGTACCCCGCTAGGGTACTCTTTGATACGGGAGCGTTGCACTCCTTCCTTGCGGAAGGCTTTATCTTGAGGATCGGAGTGGAGTCTTTCTCGACGGACTCCGAGTTGAAAGTGCACATGCCCAATGGGTCATCTATGACTACCGGGGCTAGTGGCCGGATTTGTTGGAGACTCGAGGGAGTCGACTTCATATTGGTAGCGGCGATCTTGCCTTTGTCCGAGTTCGACGTGATTTTGGGGATGGATTGGCTAGCGGAGCAGCGTGCCAGTATCGACTGTTTGTCCAAGGTGGTAACCCTGAGGGGCGTGGGGCAAGCGGAAGTCAAGTTTGAAGGCCTGCATGGAGTGGCCTGTTCCCTAGTTTCGGCACTTCAGTTAGTGCGAGCTGTTAGCCAGGGAGGTGTAGCTCTAGTAGCGTTGTTGGAGATTAGCCTTTCCAGGCTGTCTCTTGAAGAAGTGCCCGTGGTGGCGGAGTTCGGAGATGTATTTCCTGAGGAGCTACCAGGAGCACCTCCTCGGCGGGAGATTGATTTCTCCATCGAGTTGGTGCCCGAGGCTAGACCAGTGTCGCGTCCACCCTTCAGGATGGCACCAAAGGAGTTGGCCGAGCTCAAGGTTCAGTTGCAGGAGCTTTTAGAGCAAGGGTATATCAGGCCCAGCTCTTCACCGTGGAGTGCGCCGGTGTTATTTGTAAAGAAGAAGGACGGTAGCATGCGTCTGTGCATAGACTACCGAGAGTTGAACAAAATGACGGTTAAGAACAAGTATCTGATTCCTCGGATAGACGACCTTTTCGACCAGTTGGTGGGGTCGGTGGTGTACTCCAAGTTGGACCTGAAATCCGGATATTATCAGTTGCGGATTCGTGACTAAGACATACCCAAGACCGCGTTTGGTACGAGGTATGGTCATTTTGAGTTCTCGGTGATGCCGTTCGGGCTGACGAACGCACCGTCCGTGTTCATGGACTTGATGAATCGAGTGTTTCGCGAATATTTGGACTGGTTCCTAGTCATCTTTATCGATGACATTTTGGTGTATTCCAAGTCGGAAGCGGAGCACGAGTCGCACCTGCGGATAGTGTTACAAGTGTTGAGAGAGAACCAGCTCTATGCGAAGTTCTCGAAATGCGAGTTTTGGTTGGAGAAGGTGGCGTTTTTGGGCCATGTAATCAGTGGGGACGGGGTGGCAGTGGATCCAACGAAAGTAGAGGACATCAGAGAGTGGCCAATTTTGAGGACCGTGACGGAAGTCCGGAGTTTCTCTTGGACTAGCCGGGTACTACCGAAGGTTTGTGGAAAACTTTTCGCGGAAAGCTCTACCCCTCACTTCACTAACTCACAAAGATCAGAAGTTTGTATGGACTCAAGAGTGCAATCAGGCATTTGAAACCCTGAAGGAGAGGCTAATGACGGCGTCGATCCTAAGTCTACCAAAGGGGACCGAAGGATTCCAGATTTTTAGCGACACATCCGGATGCAGTTTAGGACGCGTGTTGGTGCAGCAAGGTAGTGTGATAGCCTTTGGGTCGAGGCAGCTGAAGTCCCACGAGAGAAATTACCCCGTCCATGATTTGGAGTTGGCGGCGGTAATTTTTGCTTTGAAGTTGTGGAGGCACTACGTTTATGGTGCAAAGGTGGAGATCTTCACGGACCACAAGAGTCTGAAGTATCTCCTAGATCAGAAGGACCTAAATATGCGGCAGCGCAGGTGGGTCGAGTTCCTTGGGGACTACGAGGTGGCGATCCAGTACACTCCAGGGAAAGCCAATGTGGTGGCAGATGCTTTGAGTAGGAAGTACTCGGGGCAAGGAAATTGGATTGAAGCTCACGATGAGCGGTTAAGGCGGGACTGGGAGTCCCTTGGTTTGGAATGTGTGGCAAGAGGCGAGTCTAGCGTGGCTCGACTAAATTGGATTGAGATGCAGAGTGACTTATGCGATCGTATTCGGGAAGCGACCCATGTAGATGCGGAGTTCCAACCTTGCGTGGAGGAAGCTCTAAAGGGCGAGGGTAGCGCCTGGGAGATGGTTGATGGGATTCTGAGGAAGGGCGGAAGGATTTGTGTACCGCAGTTCGGTAAGCTCCGCGAGGAGTTGATGTTTGAGGCCTACTTCACCAAGTACTCCATTCACCCGAGTAGTACAAAGATGTACTTGGACTTGAAGAAGTCCTATTGGTGGCCTGGGATGAAGCGGGACGTAGCTTTGTGTGTGAGTCGGTGCCAAACTTGTGCCTTGGTGAAGGCCGAGTGTCAGAAGCCGGGCGGGTTCTTGAAGCCTCTTCCAATCCGCGAATGGAAATTTGATGACATCTCCATGGATTTTGTGCATGGGTTGCCTAGATCGCAGCAGGGTAATGATGCCATTTGGGTGATTGTGGACCGCTTGACCAAAGTGGCACATTTCATCCCAAACCGGAAGGAGGACGGTGTGGAAAAGTTGGTGGAGTTGTACGTCCGTAATATTGTACGACTTCATGGGATTCCGAAGAGTATTGTCAGCGACCGGGATGGACGTTTCACTTCTAAGGATTGGCGGTTGGTGCAGAAGAGCTTGGGCATGAAACTCAAGTTCAGTACGGCCTTTCATCCTCAAACCGATGGGCAAACTGAGAGAACGAACCGTACTTTGGAAGATATGCTAAGGATGTGTACTCTCGACTTCGGCAAGAAGTGGGAGGATCACCTCTTCATGGTGGAGTTTGCTTATAACAATAGCTACCAAGCTAGTATCAAGATGGCGCCATATGAAGCTCTTTATGGGAGGCGGTGTCGAAAACCGATGTCTTGGACAGAGGCGGGAGGCACAAAGCTTTTGGGGAAAGAAGTGGTAACCGACGCTAGTGAGCTAGTGCGGACCATCCAAGAGCGCATGAAGGTAGCTCAAGATCGACAGTCGAAGTATTTCAATGCTCGCCACAGGCATGTGGAATTCACGGTGGGCGACTGGGTGTACCTTAAGATCAAGCCGTTCAAAGGCATTTCACGAATTCGCCGACTCAAGAAGCTGAGTCCGAGATTTTTGGGACCATTCAAGGTCATCGAGCGAGTGGGAGAGGCAGCGTACCAGTTGGCGTTGTCCACAGAGCTAAGTGGATTGCATGACATTTTTCACATCTCCGTTCTGAGGAAAGCTTTGTTAGAAGCCAGCGTGGTGATTGAGCCGACGGCGGTGCCGGTAGAGGAAGACTTGAGGACGCGAGTTCGTCCAATCGGGATAGAAGATTCAGAGGTTCGGTAATTGCGGAACAAGGTAGTCAGACTCGTAAAGGTCCGTTGGGACAACTGTGGCTGCGAGGAGCTCTCATGGGAGCGAGAGCAGGCCATGCTGGAGGAGTACCCCGAGCTTTTCTCCTCAGGTACCGTTTAGAATTTGTGTACTTTACATGTTTTAAATTTTGGGACGAAATTTCTTTAAAGGGGGGGGGGGGGGGGGAATTGTAACACCCCAAAGCTTGGAAGAGGGATCGACGGCGTCGTTTTGGCCAAGTTTGGGTTTTGGGGGTAGGCACACGGCCTGTGACATGGCCGTGTCACAAGCCGTGTTGCGCCTGGGTCGTCGAGCCGTGTTGAGCCTGGGTCGCCGAGCCGTATTGGTCGACGATCGGCAAGAAGGCACACGGCCTTGGACACGGGCGTGTCCCTGGCCGTGTCCTTCTCGGGCTGTTCGCAGAATTTATTCTGCTAGGCGTGACACGGGTCACCACACGGCCGTGACGGGGCTGACACGAGTGTGTCGAGGGTCGTGTCTTTGGCCGTGTCTTGGGTCGTGTCCTTCTCTGGCTGGGATTGTTGGTCGGTAGGGGGAGTGACACGGGCCTCGACACGGGCGTATCATCGGCGACACGGCCGTGTCGGAAGCCGTGTCAAAGGCCATGTCAAAGGCCGTGTGCTGGTGTTCGAATCGGTCGAGACGGCGAATGGCTAACACGGCCACGCACACGGCCGTGTTGCAACCCGTGTTCGGCCCAGATTTTCTATTTTGGGTTCCGATCGTGGCCGTTCGTTCTTTTCTTTGGAAGATCCAACGGTGGGGAGCCTCCCTGGGTGGTTTAAGGCCGGGAATAGGGTTTCAAACCCTCATTTTCTATTTGGCTTTATCTCTCTTGATTCTAGAGAGAAGGGAGAGCAAGGAGGAGGAAGGAGGCCAAGATCCGGCCGCCGACGAAGCTTCGGAGGTCCGTTTCGCGAGCGGAGTTCAGATCCGCGAAGGTGGGAGCGTTGCGGTGGTGTTCAATCGAGCAAATCTTCTCCATGGCTAGGAAGAGGGGACGAAAGGTAACGACACTTCTCCTCTCGGTTTTTAGGATTTAGGATGCATGAATAGCATCCCCTTCCTTTCGTATTTTTAGCATCGAATCTCTCAAATGAGAGGGATTCGTGTAGCCTAGGTTCAAGAGAAACCTTCGGGTTGAGTATGTTCATCCCGGCATGCTTTGTATTAGAGATCCGCTCTGTTAGCGGATTAGGCATTATGGGTGAAGCCGTGGTCGCGACCGTTAGTCCGACCCGGTGATGTTGCATAGCGAGATGTGAGGTTTCGGTAGAAATCCGTAGCGGCAATACGTCGTTGTATGTATGCGTTTTCCCCCTTATATTTGAGTGAGTACTCGTAGTCGGAACCGGACGAGGTTAGCTCCGCTTTGTGCGGTAGATGGTTTCCTTGGAGCACGGGAAAGACACGGTGCGAGTGGAAATTGGGGTGGGGAAACCTTTGTTTGTGCTGTGCTAAGGCGCGACTATGTCTCCGTGGTCGGCTGGCGTTTCCGTGACGCGCAAGTCATGTGGGGAAAGTGTCCCGGCGAGACTAGCCCCTTGTGTGAGACTGACGAGAAGGCCGAGCGGAGGTCAAGCCCGAGCAATGTAGCCATGAGGGGGTGGGGTCCAACAAGGCTTCTTAGAATCGGTCAGTGTGAGGCGGAACCATGACGAGCGAAGTCAGATTGTGCGGGCAAGCCCTGGGGTTATGACCCTTGTGCGGGTGGGGCCTTTGCAATGTTCCGTGTGACGGCGTATGTGCCGTTAGGGACATGGTGGTTCCCTTTTGTTTGCGGCTTTAAGCCAATGGGGAAACGGAGGTACCCAGTGTTTGATGTTGTGCTAGATGCATACGAGCTAGGGTGCCTTGGGTGAAACCCGGGTTGCATTCATGTTGCATAGTAGGCCCCTTTCACTTTGTACAAAAAATAGAGAACATGTATGCTGTATGAGACATCCAAGCCTGTTTTACCGCTTTATTATATATACTCTTTTGGTATACGAAGTGCTAACTTGCTGGTGGAGTGGAACCCCGGGGTCCATTAGGGACGGCCGGGAGGAGATGTGTTTGTTACACAGTAGAGGTCAGCATTTGCTGACCCACGTTACTTCAAATCCTTACAGGGCAAGGATCACATGCAGGAGCTAGCGCGCCGGGCGAAAAGCCCTAAGCCTCATGAAGTGTTGCTGTGCTTGGATTTTCCTTTCGTGTTTGCTACCCTTGTTATGTTTATGTCCGGCTTGCATGCCGAGGTAGCCTAGGAGTGCTTGGCACATTTATATTGTTGGACTATTTTTGGGTAAGGCCTTAAGGCCATTTGATACTCTATCGTTAGTGGATAACTTCTGTCTGTTAGTATTCCGTTTCCGCTGTGTTTGTCTGGAGTTTAGAGATTGGGTAGTTTTCATATCATCTTGTAATACTAAAGCTGTGGCGTCCGTATGTTGTGGGGCCCCGGCCGGACCCATATTCTATGGTCTTTATAGGGGAGGTGTTACACCCCTTATTTTTGATTGAACAAGGGCTATATGCCAATGTTCGCTCAAGCGAAAAGGACCCACCCGATCCGGACAATTAGCAAATCAAACTAATTTACGCGCAAACATTCACAAGGCCAATATAAGAATATCTGGACTAAAGAAGTGATTTAAAACTAAGTCCAAAATAATCCCCAAAAATTAATTAACAAGAGGGTTGCTTACCCGCTCCAATTTACATAAAAATATTCGGATGATTTAGGCTTGAAATTTTAGATTTTAATTAAGCACAATATTCAATATAAATCAGAACAATTTACCAGCCTTCTAATTCCACCAAAATCTCACAATAATAAGAAGAAGCACACAAGGAAGAGTTTAGAAATCGTTACCCAAAACCCAAGAGATCCGTCCACAAAAATGAGTGGAGGATGCACACACGAAGGTGGCGAATTCTCTATTTCCACGCAAGTCCTCAGATCCGCACCGAACGATGAAGACGCGAGCCATTTTACTTTTGCAAGCCCTAGGAGAGGGAGAAACCTTGAAAGTCACAAATATTGAAATAGGAGAGAGGAAAGGTGGTGGTCAAATTTTGAAGGGCAAGGGGGAGGGCTCGGGTTTGATGTGGGGGAGAGAAAAGAGGAGAAGGGTGAAGCTCTCACTAGGAGGAGAGGAGGAGGAAAATGAGAAGTAGAGGAGAGGGAGATGGACGACGGCCAAGAGGAAGGAGGCTATAGGGGGAGGGGGGCGAAATTCGAGAGGAGGAAGAAGGAGGGGGAAAAGATCTCAAGGAAGATTTTAGGGGATTTCAAATTGTTTTCTTCATTCACTAATTAATCCTTCATAACATGGCTATATATAGCCTACACCACTCAATCTCCCTCCAATAAACATTAAAAATTCAAAATTCAAAATGAAAATTATGATGGTTATATGCACCCATCATAATACAAGAAATGAAATAATAAAAACAACCTATGATGGTTATAAGCACCCATCATTACATGAATTATTTAAATGCAATAAACATAAAGATACTTGAAATAAAATTGCTTAAAATAATAAAATTATTAAAAATATATAATTATAATTATATATTTTTATAAAATGGCGGCGGACGTCGAGCAAAACATGTGGCGGAGGTGGCAGTGGCGTCGTGAAAGAAAAGCCATCCTCAAGCTTGCGGCAACGATCATCCCAATCCACAAACTCTCTCCGATGTGGATCAATGGAGGCCGTATCATCAATGTCTCCATCAATCCTCCCCCACTCAAAAGTACTCATCACCAATGAGTGGCCCATGGGTGAAGAACCGTCAAAAGCAGTAGCAGCATGGGGCAAATATGGCCCCGCTATCAGTGTCGTAGTACACAAGTATTGGATCGAGTTTTATCTCCGGTTCTTACGATTATGGCCTATGACGTTAAAGTTTCCCATTTAGACTATTGGTATGATAAATCCATGGTTAAGCCTCCCCCTAGGCAACGCCACATTAATCTTACCTATGACGGTTTAGGGTATCCTAAAAATTTTAGGGATTGGCTTAAGGAGATAGAACTTCATTTTGACTGTCGCGAATGGGATGACCTCCAAAAGGTTCACTTTGCCTGAGAGCGGTTAATAGGTCGAGCCCAGTCATTTTGGATAAACGAAGAGTGTCGTGTTGGCAATTATAAACACACTTGGTGGGCGATGCGTAGCCTCCTATCTGATCAATTTGATCCCACCAATCTCCGTACTCTAACGCCAAACCCTTGAGTGAGTATCGTTATGGCGCTAGTTCCATACTAACCTTTAGGACTGACTATAAACCTAATACCAAGATCAAATGGCATATAACTGATGATTTGGCTCCCCTTCACCAAGGGAATAAGTCGGTCTAAGAGTACATGCAACTCTTTAAGGATATGATGGTTAGGAGCGGTGTGAAGGAATTACCCGAGATGACCCTCTATAGGTTTCGTAGGGGGTTAAACCCTTACATCCAGAGTAAGTTATTGTGTTATTTGCACACCGACCTAGACAACACCTTCGTACAGTGTTGGAAATTGAGAAGCATCATATTACTAGGCCTAAGGTTTCCTTGTTTCGGACGACCACTACTTATGAGTCTAGTGGCATATCTGATTTTTGATCTATTGAGCGATCTCCGCCGATTATGCCTGTAGACCTTTTTGAGTCTCCCCCGGAGTTGTCTAGTCTAGTTGTTGACTCTCCTGTTGAGTCTAAGGTAATGTCTAGGATCGTGCCCGTCACTGAGGACGAGGCTGTTACCTTTGACGATTATAGCGACGATGAGGATATTGGTTACCCTAGTGACCTGGATGAGGATTTCACCTCTGAGGAATCCTCTCCACTCCCCGTCGACGATATTTTTGAGCCATCTCCCTTGGTTATTATGGAGTCAGTAGAGTCACCTTACATTGAGAGTTTACCCAGTAGTGACATAGAGGATGACCTGTTCGGACTCGAGCTGGTTCCTTTTAGACCGAGATATGTTGAAGGTTGTTCTGATGACCCTGTTGTATTGGACGTTCCGACTGATTGGTAAGATTTAACATTTGTGAATGACTTATGTTTTGATAATTTTAGCGCCATGAGCCCGAACGATAGTTCCTTGATGAAAACACCTTTATTTGAAGTTCCTGAATTAAAATTTCCATCGGGCTTGATTTTCCCCTTTTATTAGACCATTACCGATTCTAAATTAATCGACGAGACTAGCGTGTTTGACGAAATGGTAAGTGAGGAAGTGGTATTTTTGGACGATTATGTAGTCTTACCCCAGGTTGAAAGTTCATTGAAGTTAGCTTCGATTGATAAAATGGATTCTGATTTGGATTTTTCGGGTTTGATTTCGCCAACCCTTCCTCCTATTTTTGTGCCCACTTTCGTAGTTGTTTTAGGTAGTGGAATAGGATGGCCAAGACTGATTTGTTGTGACACGCCCACTGTATTAGCTCCTGTATTGACGATGTTTCCGTGCTTAAGTCTTAGTCAGTTGAGCGCGCTAGTTTCTGGTGTGTTCACAGATCTGCGTAGATCCGACGACGCATCACATTTTACTATGCTTTTCTCTGCGTGTCCGGCTATGCCTCTACCCACGTGTACTCCTCATTCTTTGACTATTTTGACACTGGAGGTGGTATCACTGTAACACACTTATATTCCACACCCGGTCGCGCGAATTTACCCCCGCCATTTGATGACCCTTTTTTCCACTCATTAGTGACCACGGTTAGGCCACATGAGTTGTATCGCTCGCACCTGTTGCCATACCCGGGAGCGTACAGCTTTACTAGTATTTATGATGAGCGGTTTCCCTTGGCATATCTTCATGCCAAGCGTGATTATATTAATTATAAAAGTAGAACTGTGACGCTCGCGCCTATGAAAATCATCTTTGATTTTAAATCTCCCATCCCTCCGGACTTAACTCCTTTATTCTCTGAATTTGGGGTGTGTCACATAGCGCATGGGTTCACACCACACGGTAGCAAGTTATCTAGGCTCATTTTAATTGAATTAATCACTATGGTGGCATCTCATTTGTAAGACCCCCCTCCCGGAACACAACACACGGCACGAGGGGAGTCTTATGCCCGAAATAGCCGCCTTGCGGTAGCACTAACACACGGTTTAGCCTTTACCACAAGACGCCTATTCCGCCGGCTACAATCCATATCACAACAATTATGCCAACCCAACCATAACAGAAAAGTAAAGCTAAAAGCAGTTCAGTTCACAGCTAAGTTAAAGTCCAAAAGTAGCGGAAGATAACAAGCACAACAGGCTTGTACAAATAAACAAGAGTCTAGAAATGTTTTGCCAAACGGCTACATGAAAACACTCACTACTGTCACTGACGGTGTCGATGGCACCACCACCTCAGGTCCTATCATCCGGGCCTGGCTGTCCTGCTGCATAGTCCGTTGCCGCTCTACCTGCGGGGTTTCCTCCTAAAAAGGAAGACGTAGCAACCGTTAGTCATAAGACTAAGTGGCTTCACATCCGCTCCCCCGGCGACTCCTCGGCACCGGGTGGAGAAAGGAACGAGGTACAATATATATATATATATATATATAAGCAAGTAAACAAGCAGGTGACAATAAGTATGGTGAAGTATAAACTACGCTACACAACTAGCAGTTCTACGAATATCAATAATATATAAATGACAGCAGGTATAATTAATCAGAATAGTAACTTAACTTATAAGAGTGCCCATACAAACTTATAAGTTAAGGATCGGCTTAACAGTAAAGTAACTCATCGTATAAGAGTGCCCATACAAACTTATACGATGAGGATCTTGTGTATGCAATGAATGACATGTTATGAATGTTATGTTATGACCGACTCATGCGCACGCACATGCAAGTTGCTATGTCGACACAGACTAGAAGTTCCCACTTTTCGAGCAGGTAGCTAACCTCTCAGGCGTCGTCCGTCGTGGCCAGACGGCGACAGTGGAGCGGGCGTCTCCACTACTAGGTGGTATCACACTACCTATCATAGGCCCCCGTACGCCTCAACGCTAAGAACACAACAGCGGAGCTCACATGCGTACTACGGCTCAGAAGGGGTCTTGGGTAAATGTGCACCAAGAACACAGCCCAACCTGGCCTTGATTTCGAACCGGATGGAACCTCGGAAACGCACGAGGTGCAAGCCCAACCGTTCTCATGGCACGGAGGAGATCTCGGGTTATGGACACCAAGTATCTAACCCTACCGCCCAAGGTCTACTCATTGGCTCCCATCGGTGTGACGACTGGCGAACCTGTAAACCTGCCACAATCATTATCTCAACACCGCGACACGATGAATCGTCGCACATCACATGCCCCAAAACAACTCACTCGATGCTACCCGTAGGGAGACTTCAACTCTAAGCATCGGTTGTTAATAAACCCCTTGGGCCCGGATTACAGTTACAAAATACTCTTCACATAGTGTTCATCATGTTCACGCCCACCTATTCAATGATTTCACCTCAACACTACGTACATTAGATATGTTCAACGCCAATTTGTATAAATATATCCTTTACCAATAGCAACTCCTAATATCTAGCCTTCCCATCCAATCCATTTCTCTACCATTGCATGGTTATCCCTTATTACATAACCAAATGAGTAACCATACTAAATTATAGTAACAACGACATTATAGTTATATGGGAGCAAGATATCACATGAGCAAATCACAATTATTGCAAGAGTGCTAACATTATAATTTAACAAGTGCATTAACATAAGATAGTCCAATACTAAAACTGGGATTCCTGGAGCTACAGGAATCCGATCACAATGCACAACCCCTCGTTGGAAAGGTATTCGCGAGGGCTACGACTTTCGTGTTGAGTCGATCGCCCAGATCTAGTCGCAACATACCAGAAATTCAACTCGAATACGTACAGGAAACAGTTTCCTGTACAGGAATTTTCCCGAACGCAGCGGACTCGAACCAGCTTTCCCGTGGCTACAGGTATCGCATGGAAACGAGTAACCCCTCGTTGGAAAGGTAATTTCAAGGGCTACGACTTTCGTGTTGAGTCGATCACCCAGATCTGGTCGCAACATACCAGAAATTCAACTCGAATACGTACAGGAAACAGTTTCCTGTACAGGAATTTTCCCGAACGCAGCGGACTCGAACCAGCTTTCCCGTGGCTACAGGTATCGCATGGAAACGAGTAACCCCTCGTTGGAAAGGTAATTTCAAGGGCTACGACTTTCGTGTTGAGTCGATCACCCAGATCTGGCCAGAACATCTCCGAAATTGGCCACGAAGGTCGCCGCGTGCAGAAATCAGATTTCTGCACGCATCTTAAGGCGAGATGAACGGCATCCGTTCATCTTCTTCCTTGCAACGACCTCGCATAAACTTCTTCAGAAATCACACCCAACCTTATTTCTCCTTTCAAAGCCAAACCCCCAACGAAAACCCCTCTCATCTCCACTTTGAAGGATGAGAAGGTTGAGGGAGACTAAGCCTAAAACCTAGGCATGGCTTATCCTAAGAACTCTCCTCCTCACCATCAAGACTCTATGGAGTCGATGTCTCTCCTATAATAACTATAGATCTAGCACCAAGGGAGAGGGGAGGAAGCTCACCTCAAGTCCAGCGGTACCACCATGGCCGGCCATGAGCCTCGCACTCCTTCGCGGCGGCATTGTTTTTCCCTTGACGGTGGCGGCGTTTTGATTCCTCCAAAGATGGCTCCGGCAAGCTCTTCCTCCTCCTCCAGCCAAGAACCCTCTCAGAAATTTCGGGGCAGAAGAAAGGAGATGAAATGCTAGGGTTTCCCAACTTTTTTCCTTTTTATACATCGCAGACACGGGTAGGCACACGGCCGTGTTCCTACCCGTGTTCAGGTGACACGGCCGTGTGGCATGCCGTGTCTAGGGCCGTGTTCCTCCCAGAACCACTTTCTGCCGGGTCAGGGTTGCGGCACACGGGTAGGGACACGGCCGTGTCCCGACCCGTGTCCTTGGCACACGGCTAGGGACACGCCCGTGTCCCAATGCCCGTGTACCTCTCTGACTGGTAAACCTATTTTTATGAGGCACACGGGTATGGACACGGCCGTGTCCATACCCGTGTCAGCCAAAAATGTTGTTTCGCCTTGTTTTCCTCATTTCCCGCACGTCCGCACCTGTTCACCCACATCCCCATTGGGCTCACCACAGCCCCCTTGACTCAAATACGCAATCAAGGGGCCTAGCGCAAATTGGGACGTTACAAATCCTATAAACAAAATAAAAGATTTCGTCCCCGAAATCAGGGTAAGGCTATGGGAGTGAAACACATAAAAAGGGAACTATGCTTTCAAATAAAATTTTTACCTGGAGTAAATAATTCCGGGTAGCGCTCTTGCATCAAATCCCTTGGCTCCCATGTGCACTCTTCCTTCCCGTGATTAGACCATAGCACCTTCACCAAGGGAACACTTTTTCGGCGCAAGGTCCTTGTCTCGTTATCTACGATCCGCACCGGCTCCAGTCGCACAGACCTATCAGACGCCACGGCACCATCCGCCGTGGGGATATGCTGTTCAGGTCGCAACAAAGCCTTCCGAAGCGACGATACATGGAACACGTCGTGAAGGTTCTCCAGCTCCGGTGGTAACTCCAATCGATAGGCCAGAGGGCCAATCCTTTCCACTACAACATAGGGCCCAACATACCTTGGGCTGAGCTTCTTGACTCCACGTACTCGTGACACTCCGTGCATCGGTCGAATCTTCAGGAACACCTTATCACCCACTTGAAACTCTACCATACGGTGCCTTGCGTTGTAATATTTCGCCTGTCGGCTTTGAGCCTCTAGCATTCGATTCCGGATCAACCTAACCACCGCGTCCGTGTCATCAATATACTCATTTCCCAATGTCTTCGGATCTTCGTCTTGCACCCAGGACAAGGGTGTTCTACACCTCCTTCCATACAAAGCCTCATGAGGTGCCATTCCAATACTAGCTTGATGACTGTTATTATAAGAGAACTCCACGAGAGGTAAGAGCCTCTCCCATGGTTCTCCTTTATCTAGCACACACAACCTCAATAGGTCCTCCAATGTTCGGATGGTTCGTTCAGATTGCCCGTCCGTTTGTGGGTGAAAGGCTGTGCTAAAGGCGAGGCGCGAGCCCAAATAAGCCTGTACAGCCCTCCATTCTCTTGAAGTAAACCGACCATCTCGGTCGGAGACAATCGTCTTTGGCACACCATGGTACCGCACAAATTGTTCCACAAAGAGACGCACTAAGACGCCCACTTGCGCCTCCTTCTTCATTGGGATAAATCGGGCTACCTTGGTCAACCGGTCAACTATCACCCACACAGAATCATTCCCCGAGCGCGAGCGAGGTAACCCGTGGACGAAGTCCATGGAGATGTCCTCAAATTTCCATTCGGGGATGGGCAACGACTGTAGCATTCCACCGGGGCTTCGGCACTCTGCCTTCACCATTTGGCAGGCCACACAATGAGTAACAAAGTACTTGACATCCCTCTTCATGCCCGGCCAACACATCGTCTTTCTCAAATCGGTGTACATCTTCGCGATCCCCGGGTGCACCGAGTACTTGGAGCAATGGGCCTCCTTTAGAATATCCTCCCGAATGTTGTCACCTTCGGGGATGTAAAGCCGGCCACGAAAATGGACGAGGCCGTCTTTTAGGGAGTATTCTTCCGTAGTCCCATCCTCCATTGACTTGAAAGCCGGGGTTAAAGCCGCATCCTTCTTTTGTTCCGTACGGATCCGGTCTCGTATGTTGCAAACTATACTCATCGCGGCCAAATATTCGGTATACTCTTCCGGTTGATTCTTAAAGACCAAAGTGATTTCCATCTCTTGCAACATCCGGATTAACTCCATCCTCATCAAGCGGGATTCCGTGCTCGCTTCCGGCGCTTTCCGGCTCAAGGCATCAGCTACGGAATTAACCTTCCCGGGGTGGTAGTTCAAGGTGAAATCATAGTCGCACAAGAACTCCAACCACCGCCGCTGTCTCAAGTTTAACTCCTTTTGGGTGTGAACGTACTTCAGATTTTTGTGATCCGAGTAGATCTCGCAGTGGACGCCGTATAAATAATGCCTCCACATCTTCAAGGCGAATACCACCGCTCCCAACTCTAGATCATGCACCGGGTAGCTGGCTTCATGCTTCTTCAACTGTCTTGAAGCATAAGCGATCACATGCCCATTCTGCATCAACACAGCTCCCATCCCTTGATACGACGCATCCGTGTAAACTTGAAAGCCCTCCTTCCCAGATGGAAGAGCTAGGATGGGTGCAGTCGTCAATCTGTCTTTCAACTCTTGGAATGCAGCTTCGCACTGGGGTGTCCATTCAAACGGCACACCCTTCTTGGTCAGCGTAGTAAGGGGAAGGGCGATCTTCGAGAAGCCTTTCACGAACTTGCGATAGTACCCGGCAAGTCCAAGAAAGCTTCGTATGTCGGCCGCTGACTTCAATGGCGACCACTCCTTCACGGCCCGTACCTTGGCCGGATCTACTGCTAGCCCCGCCCCACTAATCACATGGCCCAAGAACGCGACCTCTCGAAGCCAAAACTCACATTTGCTGAACTTGGCAAACAAAGTGTGCTCCTTTAGTTTCCTCAGCACTAAAGTTAGATGTTCGGCGTGTTCTGCTTCAGTCTTGGAGTAGACTAGGATATCATCGATAAACACGATGACAAAGATGTCCAAATAAGGGCTGAACACCTTGTTCATCAAGCTCATAAAGGCGGAAGGGGCGTTTGTGAGCCCAAACGGCATCACGGTGAATTCATACAAACCATATCTCGAACTGAACGCCGTCTTCTGAATGTCATCTTCTTGTATCCTCAGCTGATAATATCCCGAACGCAGATCTAACTTGGAGAACCAATACGATCCCACCAATTGATCGAATAATTCATCAATGCGCGGTAGGGGATAGGTATTCCGCACCGTTAACCGGTTCAACTCTCGATAATCAATACATAACCGCAAGGTGCCATCCTTCTTTTTGACGAACAAAACGGGCGCTCCCCAAGGCGACGAGCTTGGGCGAACGAACCCTGCTTCCACCAATTCCTGAAGCTGAACTCTAAACTCTGCAAGTTCCTTCGGAGCCATTCGGTATGGAGCTCGCGAGACGGGCTTGGCACCCGGAATTAGCTTGATTTGGAAGTCCACTTCCCTATGCGGGGGTAGTCCTGGCAATTTCTCGGGAAATACCTCGGGAAATTCTCGCACCACCCGCACATCCTTGACCTCTAATGTCAATTTCTTCAACTCGAAGCAAATTACATAGACCTCGTCCCCTTCCATATGAGATTTCATAACTTGGATTGAAGATAATAATTTACGGGGTGCGAATTTAATACCTTGGAAGATGACTTCCGAGTCTCCATGCCTCAACATAACTTGCTTCTCCGCACAATTGATCCTGGCGTGGTGCCAGTCCAACCACTTCATGCCCAGGATGAGATCGAACTCCGGGATTCTTAACACTGTAGCCGGAGTTTCAAAGAACTTTCCTCCAATAAGGGTGTCGAAGTCGCAACTTGCTGACGACGTCATCTCAGAGCCGTCCGGAAGGCGCACCCTTTGAGTAATGCCCGTGAAGTGTTGCACTCCCTCCAAGTCCTTCACGAAGTCCTCCGAAATGAACGAGTGAGACGCACCCGTGTCAAATAACGTATAGGCGGGTCTCCCGCTAACCACGACAGTGCCTAGGTTCCAAAAGGGGTAATCACTATTCAGAATAGCGCGTATCATTTGTATCATAAATCCAACAAGTCATATAATATTAAAACAATTTTGCACGTACCGGTGATGACTTCCTGCGGATTTCTCTCCTGAGTCATATCCAATGCGAATACATGCTCCCGTGCATGTCCTTGATTTCTCCCTGGTGGTCCTCTTCCTCGGCCACGCATGTGCCCTCGTCCCCGTGGAGCTACTGGAGGGGGAGCAATAGGGGCACCCCCTATCAGTCGCGGGCAAACTCGTCGGACATGCCCCGGTTGGTTGCACTCAAAACATATCATCTCACGTCGGCCCCCAGGTTGTTGATAATATTGCTGCTGCGGTGGTGGTGGTAAAGGTAGTGGTTGCGGAGTTGGGTACTCCACCCGATAGTTCCGGTTGACCCACCGACCGCCTCTGTGGTTTCCCCTTCCTCTGCCATGATCATTCCGCCTTCTATTACTAGGGCCGACTTCAATTACTCCTTCCGCAGGTCTCTTGCCACATCCCATGTGGTCCGCCTCCAGTCTCTTTGCCATGTCAATGATTTCTGCCAGGCTTCCATCGGCTATAAACAAAAGGGCCTGCCTCAGGGGGTCCCTTAACCCTTTGTAGAAGCGCTTCGCGTAGCCTCTATCGTCCAACTCATAGGAATCGGCAAACCTAGCGAGGTGTTGGAACTCCCTCTGGTACTCCGTTACCGAATTCGATCCCTGCTTCAGCTGCAGAAATTTTTCTTCAAGTCCATCCCGAGCAGAAGAAGGGATGAAGTGCTCCAAAAAAGCCTCGGTGAACTCGTTCCAACCGATGTCCGTGTACAACCGCCCTTGGAAGATGGAGCCCATGAGGGACTTCCACCACCTTTTGGCGTGCAGCTCTAGCAGCGTCACTACCAATGTCACCGCCATGCTGTTCGGACATCTTATGCCAGCCATCAATTCCTGCACGGTATCAAGCCATTCCTCGGTGCGCACCGGCGATTCTGTCCCAAGATAGGCAGGAGGGGACAGGGCACGGAAGGTGCTCAACCAGTTGGAGCTTGGCGCTTGTTGTTGCACCGGAGCTTGTTGGGCTTTAAATGCATCCAATATGGCTGACAGCGTTTGTCCCAGTTCCGACTGCTGGAATTGTGAAGGGACGGAAGGGGTAGGAGTGCCCCCAACCGGCTCCACCTGCGCTGGGACCTATACGCAAGGTACAAACTAGGGTCAGGTTGGCTAAAACTAATGTCAAAGTTGGACAACTTAGTGTGAATTACATATGGGCACACCACTGCTTCCGCTAAGTCGGTTTGTCCCCAAACCGACTAATCGAACGGGAGTGGCCCATTGTTACCTGACTGCTGTAGGTGAAGATCGGCTTAGTCTGATACCATTTGTAAGACCCCCCTCCCGGAACACAACACACGGCACGAGGGGAGTCTTATGCCCGAAATAGCCGCCTTGCGGTAGCACTAACACACGGTTTAGCCTTTACCACAAGACGCCTATTCCGCCGGCTACAATCCATATCACAACAATTATGCCAACCCAACCATAACAGAAAAGTAAAGCTAAAAGCAGTTCAGTTCACAGCTAAGTTAAAGTCCAAAAGTAGCGGAAGATAACAAGCACAACAGGCTTGTACAAATAAACAAGAGTCTAGAAATGTTTTGCCAAACGGCTACATGAAAACACTCACTACTGTCACTGACGGTGCCGATGGCACCACCACCTCAGGTCCTATCATCCGGGCCTGGCTGTCCTGCTGCATAGTCCGTTGCCGCTCTACCTGCGGGGTTTCCTCCTAAAAAGGAAGACGTAGCAACCGTTAGTCATAAGACTAAGTGGCTTCACATCCGCTCCCCCGGCGACTCCTCGGCACCGGGTGGAGAAAGGAACGAGGTACAATATATATATATATGCAAGTAAACAAGCAGGTGACAATAAGTATGGTGAAGTATAAACTACGCTACACAACTAGCAGTTCTACGAATATCAATAATATATAAATGACAGCAGGTATAATTAATCAGAATAGTAACTTAACTTATAAGAGTGCCCATACAAACTTATAAGTTAAGGATCGGCTTAACAGTAAAGTAACTCATCGTATAAGAGTGCCCATACAAACTTATACGATGAGGATCTTGTGTATGCAATGAATGACATGTTATGAATGTTATGTTATGACCGACTCATGCGCACGCACATGCAAGTTGCTATGTCGACACAGACTAGAAGTTCCCACTTTTCGAGCAGGTAGCTAACCTCTCAGGCGTCGTCCGTCGTGGCCAGACGGCGACAGTGGAGCGGGCGTCTCCACTACTAGGTGGTATCACACTACCTATCCTAGGCCCCCGTACGCCTCAACGCTAAGAATACAACAGCGGAGCTCACATGCGTACTACGGCTCAGAAGGGGTCTTGTGTAAATGTGCACCAAGAACACAGCCCAACCTGGCCTTGATTTCGAACCGGATGGAACCTCGGAAACGCACGAGGTGCAAGCCCAACCGTTCTCATGGCACGGAGGAGATCTCGGGTTATGGACACCAAGTATCTAACCCTACCGCCCAAGGTCTACTCATTGGCTCCCATCGGTGTGACGACTGGCGAACCTGTAAACCTGCCACAATCATTATCTCAACACCGCGACACGATGAATCGTCGCACATCACATGCCCCAAAA
This sequence comes from Platanthera zijinensis, assembly GCA_039513925.1. Lineage (NCBI taxonomy): Eukaryota > Viridiplantae > Streptophyta > Magnoliopsida > Asparagales > Orchidaceae > Platanthera > Platanthera zijinensis. Next base: position 108,640,990 of record CM077089.1, read on the forward strand.
CAACTCACTCGATGCTACCCGTAGGGAGACTTCAACTCTAAGCATCGGTTGTTAATAAACCCCTTGGGCCCGGATTACAGTTACAAAATACTCTTCACATAGTGTTCATCATGTTCACGCCCACCTATTCAATGATTTCACCTCAACACTACGTACATTAGATATGTTCAACGCCAATTTGTATAAATATATCCTTTACCAATAGCAACTCCTAATATCTAGCCTTCCCATCCAATCCATTTCTCTACCATTGCATGGTTATCCCTTATTACACAACCAAATGAGTAACCATACTAAATTATAGTAACAACGACATTATAGTTATATGGGAGCAAGATATCACATGAGCAAATCACAATTATTGCAAGAGTGCTAACATTATAATTTAACAAGTGCATTAACATAAGATAGTCCAATACTAAAACTGGGATTCCCGGAGCTACAGGAATCCGATCACAATGCACAACCCCTCGTTGGAAAGGTATTCGCGAGGGCTACGACTTTCGTGTTGAGTCGATCGCCCAGATCTGGTCGCAACATACCAGAAATTCAACTCGAATACGTACAGGAAACAGTTTCCTGTACAGGAATTTTCCCGAACGCAGCGGACTCGAACCAGTTTTCCCGTGGCTACAGGTATCGCATGGAAACGAGTAATCCCTCGTTGGAAAGGTAATTTCAAGGGCTACGACTTTCGTGTTGAGTCGATCACCCAGATCTGGTCGCAACATACCAGAAATTCAACTCGAATACGTACAGGAAACAGTTTCCTGTACAGGAATTTTCCCGAACGCAGCGGACTCGAACCAGCTTTCCCGTGGCTACAGGTATCGCATGGAAACGAGTAACCCCTCGTTGGAAAGGTAATTTCAAGGGCTACGACTTTCGTGTTGAGTCGATCACCCAGATCTGGCCAGAACATCTCCGAAATTGGCCACGAAGGTCGCCGCGTGCAGAAATCAGATTTCTGCACGCATCTTAAGGCGAGATGAACGGCATCCGTTCATCTTCTTCCTTGCAACGACCTCGCATAAACTTCTCCAGAAATCACACCCAACCTTATTTCTCCTTTCAAAGCCAAACCCCCAACGAAAACCCCTCTCATCTCCACTTTGAAGGATGAGAAGGTTGAGGGAGACTAAGCCTAAAACCTAGGCATGGCTTATCCTAAGAACTCTCCTCCTCACCATCAAGACTCTATGGAGTCGATGTCTCTCCTATAATAACTATAGATCTAGCACCAAGGGAGAGGGGAGGAAGCTCACCTCAAGTCCAGCGGTACCACCATGGCCGGCCATGAGCCTCGCACTCCTTCGCGGCGGCATTGTTTTTCCCTTGACGGTGGCGGCATTTTGATTCCTCCAAAGATGGCTCCGGCAAGCTCTTCCTCCTCCTCCAGCCAAGAACCCTCTCAGAAATTTCGGGGCAGAAGAAAGGAGATGAAATGCTAGGGTTTCCCAACTTTTTTCCTTTTTATACATCGCAGACACGGGTAGGCACACGGCCGTGTTCCTACCCGTGTTCAGGTGACACGGCCGTGTGGCATGCCGTGTCTAGGGCCGTGTTCCTCCCAGAACCACTTTCTGCCGGGTCAGGGTTGCGGCACACGGGTAGGGACACGGCCGTGTCCCGACCCGTGTCCTTGGCACACGGCTAGGGACACGCCCGTGTCCCAATGCCCGTGTACCTCTCTGACTGGTAAACCTATTTTTATGAGGCACACGGGTATGGACACGGCCGTGTCCATACCCGTGTCAGCCAAAAATGCTGTTTCGCCTTGTTTTCCTCATTTCCCGCACGTCCGCACCTGTTCACCCACATCCCCATTGGGCTCACCACAGCCCCCTTGACTCAAATACGCAATCAAGGGGCCTAGCGCAAATTGGGACGTTACAAATACTTACCTTCTAGTTTGTCGGCGAAACTCACTCCAGATTATGCTCGTTATGATCCCCTCTTATATAAGCACAATAGTAAAGCGCTAGCCATTCCAATTATTTCGTAACATATTCATGCTAGCTTACATCAAAGGTGATTTAGTTTTGGTGTGTCTCGTCCCTAAACGGATGCCTTCAGGAACTTTAGAAAGTTGGCGAGTTGGTAAGCTGAACCCCCTTTGGTTATTAATGACATTAGGAGAATACACATTTCATTTGAAATTAACCACTGATTGGGGTTTTCCCCTTATTTTCGATGTTTCTAATTTAACGCTATATGATTCTCTGCCACTTGAATTTTCTATCTGTCCGTGTGGGTCCATTATGTTCTCTTTGGGTATTAGTTGTGAGACTGTACTTGGATTGTTTTCTTCATCGGTCTTCTCTTGAGGTACGTTGGTTGTGGACGCTGAATTTTGTTTTCCTTTATTGACTAATGTTCTTCCAAGGTTCCGTAGGAACATATTTATGCTTGACAGGATACTCCAGGTTGTTGTGCTCTCCTCTCCAAGTGGTCCTGTCTGCCGCCCCGAGGTTCTATTGGACGATGCTTTCCCGCTCCGGTCCTTTCAGGCCAACTCATCGGTGCTGAGTATTTTCAAGTGGGGAGGATTGATGGAGAAGACAGCCCTCAACAGGTTGAAGATGAGGACGGTGCGCTTACGGAAGATATTTCTCCATCTCCAAGTAGTGACGTGCGACGCCGTGAAGACTATGTGGCGCTTCGCCCAAATATCTGCCCTCGGTGCAAGCCTATATTTAAATAATTAATAATAATTATTACTAAAATTATTATTAATTATTTATGCATTTTGGTTCTATTTTATTTAAGCATTTTATTTAATTTTCATAATATGTGGCATGGTTATGTTTTGAACCATGAATATTTGTATTTTAATTTTGGGCTGCATGTAGCCTTTTCCCTTGTTGTTTGATGTAAGCCTATATATAGACATGGATATTTTCATTTTGAGGTATTGATTGATGAAATAAAAATTGAAACCCTAATTGCCTCCCTCTTGAGATCTCTCTCCCTTCTCCCCTTGGCCGAATTTCTCCTTTTCCCTCCTCCCTCTTGGCCGTCGGCCTCTTCCCACTTTCCTCCTCCCTATTCTCTTCCCCTCACCCTCTCCTTGTTAAGAAAACTGCCCCATATCCCCTCCTCCATTTCGGCCACCATCCCAAAAGCCGTCAACAACTTCCTCCCTCCTCACCAAGTTCGGCCACCCCAATCCCTTAGCCGCCAACCTCCACCAACCCAAGCCACCTCCATCTCTCCTCTCAAAAATCCGGCCACCTACATCATCACCTACAACTCCCTTTGTGGATCTCCAACACCGACGTGAAGCAATATTGGCGAACGAGGTTCTCATCTCCTTCCGGCGCGACTCCGGCGGAGCCGTTGGAGAACAATCCAAGTCGAGATTAATCGGAATCACCCATTCCGATTGGGTAATGAAATACTTCCACTTTTTGTGAGATTCTTTTCTTTAGAAACATTCAAGTGGTGGTTTTTATCCGTAGCGTTAACGATTGAAATATTTGGATTTCATCGTGGTTGATTTTCTCTGTTTGTTATTCTCTTTATTGTTATTTTTCAGTCAAGAGGTTTGGCGAACCTTCGCAATCTTTTCATTGGGAGAGATCTACCCATTCCGAATCGAAGTTTTTTGGTAGATCTCTTTTGGTACAACGCCGCTCGGTCGGACCCAATATTGGTCCTCTTAGCACGATCGAACATTGGACTTATAGCCCTTGTTGGATCCAAACCGGTTTGGCTACCCGTATGCTAGCATAATATTGATAGATCTAATTGCGTGGTGTCGCGTATAGAGGTTGTGCGAGTGTAGGGATTGGATTGAAGAGTGGAGTGGCGTTAGACTGTAGTTCTATTCGGTGTGAAGCGTACAAGCCTACATCATGGATATCACTCGAGAGGGTCTACCCAAAACCCGAGCAGATCCTCTATCTGGCTCTCACCTAGCTGGCAAGGCTATATGACATACGAATGAGTCTACCAAGACCCCGAGAAGATCCCGCTGTCAGGCCCTCACCAAGCTCGCGGGGCTGGATGTCACTCGAGAGAGTCTACCCAGACCCCGAGCAGATCCTGCTATCAGGCTCTCACCTAGCTAGCAGGCTAGATGTCACTCGGGAGAGTCTACCCAGGCCCCTTGCAAATCCCACTGCCAGGCTCTCACCTAGCTAGTAGGGCTGGATGTCACTCGAGAGAGTCTACCAAGACCCCGAGCAAATCCCGCTGTCAGGCTCTCACATTGCTGGCAGGGATGGATGTCACTCAAGAGAGTCTACCAAGACCGCGTGTAGATCTTGCTGTCTGGCTCTCACCTAGCTGGCAGGGCTGGATGTAACTTGAGAGAGTCTACCCAGACCCCGAGCAGATCCCGCTGTAGAGCTCTCACCTAGCTGTCAAGGCTGGAAGTCACTCGAGAGAGTCTACCCAGACCCCGAGCAAATCCTGTTGTCAAGCTCTCACCTAGATGGCATGGCTGGATGTCACTCGAGAGAGTCTACCCAGACCATGAGCAGATCCCGTTGTCAGGATCTCACCTAGCTAGCAGGGTTGGATGTCACTCGAGAGAGTCTACCCAGACCCTGAGCAGATCCCATTGTCAGGCTCTGATCTAGCTGGCAAAGCTAAATATCACTCAAGATGGTCTACCCAGACTCCGAGTAGATTCCGCTGTCAGTCTCTAACCTAGCTTTTAGTGCTGGATTTCACTCGAGAGAGTCTACCAAGACCCCGAGCAGATCTCGCTGCCAGGCTCTCACCAAGCTGGCAGGGCTGGATGTCACTCGAGAGAGTCTACCCGGACCCCGAGCAGATCCCGCTGTCAGGCTCTCACCTAGCTGGCAAGGCTAGATGTCACTAGATAGAGTCTACCCAGACCCCGAGCAGATCCCGCTATAAGGCTCTCACCTAGTTGGCAGGGCTGGATGTCACTTGAGAGTCTACCCAGACCACGAGTAGATCCCGCTTCCAGGCACTCACCTAGCTGGAAGGGATAGTTGTCACTCGAGAGAGTCTACCCAGACCCCGAGCAGATCCCACTGCCAAGCTCTCACCTAGATGGCAGGGTTGTATGTCACTCGAGGGAGTCCTACCCTCTTTGGATGTTACTTGAAAAGATTGGCGTTTTCTCTAAGGATATGGGAGAGAAAGTCCTCCTTGCTGGATGCCGAGGACTAGGTTCACCACCCTTCTGCTGAGCTGAGCCCGCGAGCCCTGACTTGGAGGTAGCGATCCCAGCACGGCGCGTGGTCCACCTCCGGATTGCCTAGGGTGGACTAGCTCTCAAGGTCTACTAACTGTTATGAGTCCTAACGTCCATTCCAGCGGCGAGCTCTATCATAGTGAGATAACTCAAGGGGTAAAAGCTCGCAGGCAAACACTTCATAATAAGAACATTCAAGAAAAAGAATCCCGGGTCATGATCTCCTCGCAAATCTCCACGAGCACACCCTTATCCTTCATAATCAGCAGGGTGCATTCGGCAGACTCAATCAAGTTGATCTGCAGCCGTTCAGCAACCTCGGCCTCGTCGAAGATCTTTGGCCTCTTGTACGGGAAGGGTGGATCACTGCCACCCGGGGGTGAGGAAGGCATCCGCTTGGCGGATGATCTCGCTATCGAGCCCTTGTATCTGGTCCTTCATCTTTTCGTTGTCCGCCTCCAGCCCAGCGACACGAACTTCCAGCTCAGTGGCGCGGGCACGCAGCTGGGTGTTTTCCTCCTCCATCCAGATGGCGTGAGCCAGTAGCTCTCTAGCGGTCTTGGCATCATGTGAAACAAAAGAGCAATCAAATCTATTGCAGGAAATGCAAAAAATCTAAAGCAAAAATAGAAGCTGCCCAGTACTTACCAACCCACTAGCGGCTTTGGCAAGTAAGTCCTCAGCAATGCCGAGTTATCTCACTAGTTTGACGACCTTGTCTTGGGCGACATCGCACTTCTGCTCAGCTTTTTGCAGGAGGTGACTGAGCTTGAAGCCGCGGCGCACCATCTTGTGGTGAGGCTCTACGGCTCGTAGGTCGGCTTGCAAGCCCTCATGGCCAAGTTGGCAAAGGGTCATGCCCTTGTAGGCCTCAGCATCCTCACGCCTATAGAGGCCGAAGCCCAGCGCGTAGGCGTGACTGGTGGAGAGCTGGCATTCTGAGCAGGAAGGATGGAGGGTGGAGATGGAGACTCGGTGGCCCAGCTCGTCCCACTGAACCATAAGCTCACCGGCCGAGTCTTTCCAACTTCCCCCGAAGCCGAAGAGGGGGTGACTCTTCGGAGTGCTCGGCTTGCGGGCCGCCTTCTTCGCTATAGGGGGAGAAGAGGACTCGCCACCCCTACCAATTGTCTGCTGTCTCCTTAACCAGGCTCTCCGACGATCCATCTCGGGTGGTTTCGGGCGAGCTCATGTACTTTTGTTTTTGTTGTTGTTGTTGATGCCTCGCCCGGAGGACCTCCACTGCCTTCAACTTCTTTTTTGAGGGTTGACGGTGAGGCGACCTGGACCCCGCGAGATCAGTCCGCTTCTTGCTGGATGAAGCCAGCTCATCTCGTCAAGCAGCTGTGGCTTCCCTCTCGCGCGCGAGTGGTTTAGGGAATAGTCCCGAGTCTGCAAAGGGCGTGTTCTCGGTAATTTAACATGAAAAACATGGTTAAAAATTATTATTGATCCGACGAGCCGGGCAAGAAGAAAAAGTGAGAGGTATACCTTCGCCGGGATGGATGGGTAGGAGCGAGTCGAGGCCCCTTCGGAGGAAGGCGACCTCGAATTCTTTGTGAAGGAAATATTTGTGGAGCTCAGCGTTGTTTCTAGATACGGAGGGGGGTCGGTACACCTCCTCTCCCTTCTACTGGGGAAAGTTAGGGACATTGCCGAGATCGCTCTTGATGAAGACGATCTTGGTCATCCAGTTGTGATGTTTGTTCATGATCTCGCGAACCTTGATGAAGGAGCCCCCGAAGTAGGCGACGCCATCTGGAGTCGCCTTGTAGGTAAAGAGTTTCCTGAAGACAGTCAGGTTGAAATCTATTCGCTCCTTGTAGAGGATGCACGCGAACGCCATCATCATGGCGATGGCATTCTGGTTGAGCTGCGCGGGCTCCGCGCCATAGTACTTCAGGATCTGGCGGACCTCCGACAAGAGTGGTAGGCGCAACCCACCTCGAAATGTAAGATGTGGAAGGCGAGCTCGTCAGGGTAAAACGTGTTGATGGACTTGCCCTCCCGGGGCCGGCGCGCCTCAAAGTTGGGGCGCACATAGCCGGTAATGAACTTCGCGAACTCCCCCTTGGTTATATTCTCCTCAATTAAGCAGTGGTCGGTAAAAGTGCTGAGCACATTTGGAGCGGCTGTCAGCATCGGGGTTAGTCTTACCCATGCTCATAGGAAGGTTAAGGCGCGAGTACCGGTAGGAGAGAAAGCGAGGAGAGTGTGTATAAAAGCAATAAAGGCGGTGGACCTGGGTTGGTGAGGGGGGCCTATTTATAGAAAAAGAAGTCTAGGGCCGAGCCGTCCGATCAGTCAAGCTTTCCTAACTTAGCTTGCCAACCCCAGCTCGCCGACTACTGAGACATGTCCATCCACATGCCGAACTTAACCTAAAATGAAAGTATATTCGAATAGCGAGCATTGAAATCCAAAAATATTCTAAGTTATTATAGACCAGGGGGAAAAGATAGTTCAAAGAAATCAAGTGCAGAAGAAGAAAAAAAGGAACAAGTTCAATATGCGTGAGCTGAGGTGGCATGAGGCGAGTGCCGGTAGGCTCAGTAAGGGGAGTCATTTTTATCTACCCTGGCCTCGCGTCTTCTTCCCCGCAGATCGCTGTGGGATATGGAGCTCGCGAATCTGCCCCAAGTTCCTTTGGGCAGTCTGGTGGCTCTTATCAATCTCGTTTAGGAGCTTAGAAGGGGGCATCGCCTCGCCTGCTGGGTTGCCTCTCACCTCATCACCGAGCCACACGTAGTCATGCTGCAACGCCTCGTTGTCCTCCTACACCTTGTGCAGCCCGTACACCAGCTTATTGAAGAGCCCGATCCCCCTCCTCAACAGCTTGTCGTTCTCCACTATAGAACCTAGAAAGGAGTCTAGCGAGCTTGGAGAGGGGAGGGGCGAGTAGCGAGTTGGCCCCAAAGATTCTTCAACCTCAGATTGACTGGGAAGAGCTGCAAAGACAGTTGAAAGGCGAGTACCCCAGGAAAACTACGAGATAAGAACCGTTAAAGGTCAGCTTACATGATGAGCTCAGTGCCTCCAAGAAAGTGCGGCCTGGGGGCAGGCTCAGATTCTTGCTGTGGCCCAGACGGTGTGTCCTTGACGGGAGGAGGTTGAAGCCCGACACGTTGATGGCTTCAACGCCTCTCCCCGCAGTCCCGGCAGGATGTTGCTGTTGTGGGGGGATGTGAGCTGGCGACCCCAGCCTCTACGAGTCCAGCCTCAGGGTCCCGAAGGGGGGTGACGTGTCTCATGGGCAGTTCTGTTGAGTTTTAAGCCGCGAGTCACCGAGGGAGGTCCTTACTCGCAAAGAGGAGGCCTTGACATCATCCCGCTGGCTATCCGGGTCAGCACAAAGATCGACGATATTTTTATCCTTTTTAGTAGCAGGGAGAGTAGAGGAGCCAGCCCTGTGCTACAGAGTAGATTTCAAGTCATTGAAGATGGGCTCGGCCGCTTGGGGAAATGGTTTCGCCCTCTTGGCGGGATTGGGCTTTGCCGAACCACTCAGGGGGTGCTATATGGAACCACGGTCAAGCTTGCAAAGCGAGTAGAGGATACCTCGCGAGCTCTGGCAAAGCCTCTCTTGATCTCCTTGGGGATAGGCTTCTCAACAAGTATAGAACAAAGGGAATGGCAAAGGTTACCCAAGTATGCAAGGAATGACAAAGGTCACCCAGGTACGCAGGTGCATATATATATATCCGCTGGTGGACCCCACCAAAAGATTACCCCCGGCTCCTTCCGCACTTGTCGAATTGGATGTTTCTTTCCGAGCTTCTGCCAAACTCGCAAAGAGTGGGGATTGTGTACAACCTCATATCCAGCGAGTGGGATCGGCAGGAGCCAGACCGGCCAAGTCCAGCCCAAGACCCAAGCGATCCGGGCCCCTGGAGTTGAGTCCACTCGGCTCCCTCAGCCTCGACATCGAGTGAGGCGAGCTAACTCTACACCTTCAGCCTAGGCGTCGAGTGAGGTGAGCTCACTCGATGCCATATTCCTCGTCGTTGAGTGATGTGAGCTCTGTTAACGTTTTTTGAAAGTGAAGGGATAGATACTACTCTAGAGGGGGGGTGAATAGAGTTATCAAATTTTGCACAGACAAAACTTAATAGTCTACCCAACTCCCTTGGAGTGAAGTGCAGAATGAAAAGATTATAGATATTGATTTAACCTTAAAGCCTAACACAAGTGATGTGTACAAACACAAGCTAACTGTAATTACAGTTAAGCTTGGAAAAACCTAATCAGCAACTAGCAACCTAGTTATATCTAATCACAGCCACAATGCAGGAATTAAACAATGGAATCCAGACGACACAAGGAAGTTTATAGTGGTTCCCCAAACAACTTGGGTACGTCCACTCTTCTACCCACACGGTAGGAATCCACTCAGGTTTTTGATCAGGTGCCCTGCCACCAACAGAATCTGCTTCAGGTAGATTCAGAAAACCTTTAGACTTTTGATCAGGTGTCTAAAAACCAAGCACAGGTTTTTGATCAGGTGCCCTGCCACCAAGGGATACTTTTGAAGGGAGTAATAACCCTGTACAGGAGGGGGAAGAAGGTTAAGATGTCTTCTCTATTTTTCAATAGATTAGAGAAGCACAAAAACTTGCACTGAGCTAGAATGCTCTAAATAATCAAGGCTCCCCCTGGCTCAAAGATGTCCAGGTGAAGTCTTGCTTCAGTGCAGAAAACTCTTCAGAAAATTCTGAAGGAAAAGCTACAGGAAGAAAATAAATAACAAAAAGAAATCTCTTCAAGCAGCTATTCTTCTTCTTATTCTTCTTCAAAGGATCTCTGAGTTTGAACTTCCTGAAAGCAGGAGAACTCAGGTTGAAGAAGAGATGAGGATCTTAACACTTCTCAGTTAGATGGAGTTTGCTGAGAGCAGAAAGCTTGAAGGCTTGAAAGCTTGAATGAACAACGGTTGGCTATTAGCTTCTGTTAACTAGCTTGAATCCTTCTGCAAAGGGTTCTTTATATAATCATCAGCAAGCAACGGCTCTCTTCCATTTGAATTATTTGTCTTCTTCTGAGCCTTGAGACCTGGGCTGTAAATATCAAGAAGACAGAAATATCTCTGCAGCAAAACATTCTACAAAAAGGAATAAACCTCTTTCTAAGAAACTGCAGGCTTAAATCAAATAATCAGAAGGACTAAATAAAGTCACATCAGAAATAATCTCTTTATAGCAAAAAGAGGACTTTTCAGTCCAACGGCTATAAAGGGCTGTCAGCGGATAAAGTAATTTAAAGAGACAGCTAATAAGACAAACAACTTTATCTTAAAAGATTTGAACTCAGGCAAAAAGAATAGAGCAAATAATGCCTGGAAACTTTATCATACAGCTTAAAATAAAGTGCCAAAAAATGTATTAATTAATTAAATATAATAAATAAATACAAAATACAAAGGCAGACAGAAAGCGTCGAACGACCTTCGGAGATCGTCGACCGACGCACGGAGATCGTCGATCTATCGGGCAGATAGTCGAACGATCCAGATAGTCGACCTATCGAAGAAGATAGTCGAACTACCCCGGCAGATAGTCGATCTATCTGAGCAGATAGTCGAACTATCAGATAGTCGATCTATCAGGACAGATAGTCGAACTATCAAGCGCACAGAGATAGTCGACCTATCAAGCAGATAGTCGACCTACCTCAGAAAACAGATAGTCGACCTATCAACAGATAGTCGACCTATCAACGCAGAACAGATAGTCGACCTATCAACAGATAGTCGAACTATCAGCGCAGAACAGATAGTCGACCTATCAACAGATAGTCGAACTATCAGCGCAGAACAGATAGTCGACCTATCAACAGATAGTCGAACTATCAGCGCAGACCAAAGCGTCGACCAACTGATAGACGATCGTCGATCAGTCGATAGACGATAGTCGAACGGCGTTCGACTATAGTCGAACGAAAAACCTACTTAACCAAATTCTCAATTTGGAAAAGCGAGGACTCTACAGCTAGACTCCTAACCATTGACCATAGATATTTCTTGGGTCAAGGAGCACAAAGGAGAGGACTAAACTCAAATCAAACTAGGGTACCAACATTTTTCATTCTTGACATTGAGTGACATCTCGGCATCCGTCGGCTCGCCCAGGTGGGATGGAGTAGAGCAGTCGGTAACTGGGATAGCAGGTCAACAAGAGCTTAGTAGTACGGCTTGCCTAAGTGGGGTGGACCGTTTGAGTGGCGAGTGGAGCAGATAGGCTCGCACTCGCCCTTGGGAGATCGACAAGTAGCAGTCGAGTAGGGCTAGCCGGGCTCATACTCGTCAAAGGCAGGGATTAACCTGGAACTTTTCAAATTCTTTCTTTCTGTAAGCTGACATGGTAGTAAAACCAGTTATATCTTTTCCTTCTGCTCCAGCTTTTCTTATCTGAGCTGCTCCTACAAGTTCTTGAAAGCGAGCCATCCTAAAGTTAGGATCGAGCTCAGGATTTTCATACACGGGCTCAGGAGAAGCAGCATCAGCTATTTTATCTAGATAAGACATTAGAGAATACTTAGCAGAGAGGTTCTTGCTATATATTTTAAAACAAAGGTGAACTATTTACCTTTTGATACAATTTCCTCAGACTGTACTGGAGTTGGAGATGAAATTCTCTTCTTTGGAGAAGGAGGTGGGGAAAAGGTTGGTCTTTGAACCACAGTCTCCTTCATTTGTCTTTGAGAACCATAAAATGATTTGCCTTGAGAGCTTTGATAACCTTGTCTTGGCTGGGGCTGAACAGACGCAGATTTTCCAGAGGAGGCAGTAGGATGAGCTGAAGGGTTCCCAGAGGCTCCTGCACCTGGAGGAGGAGGAGGACCTCTGGGAGTCAATCTTGAGACAGGACTATCATACCTCTTGGTTCTTTTTCTTTCTTTTTGCTGATTTTTCGAAAACCACATCCAATGCTTAAAATCCTTGGATTTAGGGTCAATGCCCTTCAAAATATAATAGGGAATATCATTATCCTTGCTAGGAGGTGGAGGAGGAGCAGCTTTTCTTTTCTTTGTAGCAGATTTCTTTTTCTTTGACTTCTCAGAAATATCAGAATCATCATCATCAGACTGAGATGAGGGAGGATTTTCATAAGGGTCATAGGCTTCTAAAACAACCTTTTCTTTAAGCTTAAGAGCAGATTTTTCTCTTTCTTCTTCCATGGCATCCAGAGCCATAAGGGAGTCTAAATCCAACCCTGGAGAGTCATCCCAGATGGTTGACTTTTCAATTTGCAAATCTTTCTCTTTCTCTTCTAACAAAGATTGAACTCTTAAATCCCATGCTGCTCTTGCTTGTTCTTCTTCCAAACTCAGAACAGGAGAGTCAACTTTGACTTCCTCTTTCTCAGACTCATCTTCTTTATTATCTAAGAAGGATTCCAACTCAGGGTCTACTTGAGTAGCAAGAATACTTGGGTCAGCCTCAGAAACAACTGCTATGATTTGAGCAGCTAAATCTTCTTTAATAACATCTGAAAAATTATGAATATAGATCTGCTAAATAAACAGAGATCATTCCTTCAAGGTATTCACAGACTATCAAATTAATAGACTCATCAACAAAACGAATGAAAGAGTTACCTTCATACTTAACCATCTCCCAGCAATCATTCAGATATGAAGTTATAATTCCTTCCAGGAATCTAACAATCACAGGAGAGGTAAGATCTTCTAAGCAGACTTTAACTGCAATCTCAGATAATAAGATTCCATCTGCTATTTCCTTCTCAGACAAAACTGGAGCTAATTCTATCTCAACAGGGGCAGGCTCTTCCTGAGCAGTCATTACAACATCTGGAGCTATTTCTATTTCAGCTTGGGCAGCCATGACTGAATCCTTTAAAGCTGGAGGAGAGGCAGGAAGGACTGAGACATCTTCATGGAACATCTCCCCCTGCCTGATTTCAGTGGCAACTGAAACCAGGCCCCTAGAGGAAGATGGCTCAGCAGATTTTGAAATGGATTTGATGGAGGCAGTTAGAAGATCAATGGAGGCTGCAAGGGGAGCGATTGCCTCGTCAATCATGGTTTTGATTGACGGGGTAATCAGCTCCACAATGCGGGAGATAAGCTCTAGAGAAATTTCAAAAGATGATGGATGAGAGGTGGATGGAGCTGCAGCAGATATGGAAGTGGTGCTGGGATGAGAAATGATGTGGACAGGGGATCGAGCAGGAGAGTTAATAGGGGAATGAATGGGAGAATGAATTGGGGAATGAACGGGAGATACAGGAGGAGTAAGAATTCTCTCTAATCCTAACAGATCAAAGCTTGGAGCAGATATCCTAGCTAGATGAGTAGGTAGAGGAGAGGCTGGAGGGGAAAGAGGAACAACCGTAGTTGTTTCAAGGGCAGTAGAGGAAGAAAGTCTTACTTCAACTGAAGTTGATGGTACTTCAGCTGAGGCAGACGGCAATGCAGAGGAGGAGGAAGGAAGAGCTGAGCCAGCTTCAACAGGTTGAGGAGCGACTGATGCAGTCCTTGTGTCCTCAGATGTTGCTGGAGCAGATTTCACAAACGTCCTCTTCCACTTTGAGAACAGATGGGGATCCATCTTCTTGCTGGCGTTGATGGTTGTTGCAGTGGAACTCAGCAGATGGGGGAATCTTTCCTTCAGGAAAATACCGATAACCCTTCCTAGGGTGACTTCCTTCTTTCCATTCTTTTTCCTGATTAAATCAAACAGAACTGCAGCCCAATCTATCCTTTTACGATTAACAATTGCACACATGAGTGCGAATTGCTGCCTTGTTATGTTATCGTGGGCAGAGTGCTTGCCCAGGAGCACTTTTCCTACTATCTCAGCCAAAAACTTGATTTTGAAAGGAAAATTTACCTTGAGCAGCTTGGTGGGAATGCCCTCGGCATGTCCCAGCTCAACGAGCATTCTTCCAAACTCCTGAGCATCTTGCTCATAATCCTCATCACCAATAACTAATCCAAAAACATCAGATAAGACGGCCGGAGTCAGGATGACTTCTTCTCCGCCTATGGTACCAGTCATCGATTCGTCTGTGGAAGACGACGTGAAAGCCCATTCTTTGATTTCTGGAATGTTGATCTTAATCCTTTCAGACATTAACTTCTCTAAACCTTGATCCCTGCAGAGCTGGAGAACTTCCACGATTCCGGCATCGCAGCTGCTGAAGGCTTCGAAATCCACACTGAATCCTGCATCAAACTTGACGACGGCTAGAACAGCTGGGGAAACCGCCATTGAATCGCTGGAGAAAGCTCGAGAAAGGACGAAGAAGACAAAGGGGACGAAGCGGCAGAAAATCGCAAGCGGGAAAGCAGAATGCGAAAGGGCACGCTCCGTCGACGATAAAGCAACAGATCTTTTGACCTAGGTCGACTATCGGCTTTATATCAGACCGGATATAGTCGGTCTATTAAAAAGATCTTGACCCGATGGTCGAACGGTCGTTCGACGATCGGCTCAGAAGCAGAGTAGTCGGACAATCGTTCGACTATTTCTGGCTTCTCAACCAACAGGCTATCCTCATCCAGAGATCAACGATGAGCCCAACCTGTTCGACGATGGTCGAACGTCGATCGACGATCTTCAAACAGATAAGCTATCATTAACCAGAGGTCGACGATAGGCTTAAACCGTTCGACTATCTTCGAACGTCGTTCGACTATCTTCAAACAGATTTCAACATAGGCAGATAAAGTCACACTTAGTCTCGTCCATTGATCATGCCTAGTTGAACTAAAAAGAACAGATGCTTCTGTTCATCTAAAGGCTTGGTGAATATATCACCTCTCTGAAACTCAGTGGATATGAACTCAAGACAAATCTTGTTCTTTTCCACACAATCTCTCAGGAAATGGTGCCTAATCTCAATGTGCTTCGTTCTAGAGTGGTGCACTGGATTTTGTGCAATTGAGATAGCACTGGTACTATCACACATGATCTTGGTGTTCTTGTGTGAGTAACCATAATCCACAAGCTGGTTTTGAATCCACAGGATCTGTGAACAACAACTAGCAGCCGCTATATATTCAGCCTCTGCAGTTGAAGTTGAGACAGAAGCCTGCTTCTTACAGAACCAAGAGACCAATCTCTCTCCCAGGAACTGGCAAGTTCCTGAGGTGCTCTTCCTGTCAACTCTGCAACCAGCATAATCAGAATCAGAATATCCAATTAATTCAAACTCTGACTCAGCTGGGTACCAAAGTCCTAGATCTGGACATCCTTTCAGGTATCTCAGGATTCTCTTTAGAAGAATCAGATGAGATTCCTTGGGGTTGACCTGAAATCTAGCACAAAGGCATGTAGCAAACATTATATCTGGCCTACTTGCAGTTAGATATAATAGGGAACCAACAATGGCCCTATAATTCTTTTGATCAACTGGCTTGCCGTGATCATCAGAATCAATAATTACATTAGTAGCCATGGGTGTAGGCATTGCTGAAGCATCAGCCATCCCAAATTTCTTTACCAATTCCTTGGCATATTTGGATTGGGAGATGAAGATACCATCAACATCTTGCTTAACTTGGAGACCAAGAAAGTAAGACAGCACACCCATACTACTCATCTCAAACTTAGAGTGCATCAGGTCAGAGAACCTTTTGCAAAGTTTGGGATCAGTGGAGCCAAAAATAATATCATCTACATACACCTAAACTAACAGGATTGTGTCCTTGTGATGCTTGACGAAAAGGGTTCTATCAACTACTCCCCTAGTGAAGTTGTGCTCTAACAGGAAACTAGCTAAGGTCTCATACCAGGCCCTAGGAGCTTGCTTTAGTCCATAAAGAGCTTTCTGTAACTTAAACACATGAGAAGGCTGAGTTGAAGAAACAAACCCTTGTGGTTGTTCAACAAACACCTCTTCCTTAAGCTCACCATTCAGGAATGCACTTTTGACATCCATTTGGAACACCTTAAACTTCATGAAGGCTGCATAGGCCAAGAAGATCCTTATTGCTTCTAGCCTTGCAACAGGAGCAAAGGTTTGGTCATAGTCTATACCTTCCTCCTGTCTGTAGCCCTGAGCTACAAGCCTAGCTTTATTCCTTACTATGATTCCATTTGCATCTAACTTGTTTCTATACACCCACTTGGTGCCTATGATCAGTTGGCCTTTAGGTCTTGGAACCAAAGTCCAAACTTTACATCTCTCAAATTGATTGAGCTCCTCTTGCATTGCAATGATCCAGTGGGGATCTAGCTCTGCATCTTTAAAGGTGAGGGGCTCAACCTGTGAGAGGAAACAAGCATGCATCACATCCTGTCTTAATTGATGTCTTGTTTGTACACCAGCTGATATGTCTCCAATCACTTGAGATGTAGGGTGATCTCTAAGTGTGACAATATCAGCAGGTGGGATGTGATCTTCAGCAACAGTTGGGATTAATTCCTCAGGAGGAATTTGATCTACTGTTGGTGGAACAACAACAGCTTCAACAGCTTCAGCAATGTCTTCATCACTGTCTGATTCAGTGATCTGAAGAGTTGATAGTTGAAGGATTTCTTGAGGGGCATCATGTACCTGCAAAGAACTGGAGGAAGGAGAATTTTCTTTCTCCTTGTAAAACATCTAATGCTCATCAAATGATACATGCACAGATTCTTCTATCTTACAGGTTGATTTGTTATAGACCCTATAAGCTTTGCTTACTTGGGAATATCCAAGCATGATTCCCATTGAAGCTTTTGCTTCAAATTTTCTAATATATTCTTTATTATTATTATGAATATACACAATACAGCCAAAAACTCTAAAGTAATTAATTTTTGGTTTCTTTCCTTTAAGCAACTCATAAGGAGTTTTACACTTAAGTTTGTGTATCAAACTTCTATTCAAGACATAGTTGGCTGTACTAACAGCTTCTGCCCAATAGGATAGAGGCATGTTAGCATCTGCCAACAATGTGCTAGCAGCTTCAATTAGTGTTCTATTCTTCCTCTCAACTACCCCATTTTGTTGAGGAGTTCTAGGAGCTGAGAAGCTATGTTTGATACCTTCTCTCTCACAGAATTCTTGCATGAGAAGAGAGTCAAACTCAGTACCATGATCACTTCTGATCAAGGCCACATGAGTAGAGTACTCAGTCTGCACACATAGTAGAAAGTCTGTAAGGGCTTTGAAGTTATCAGACTTAGTTCTCAAAAAGAAAACCCAACTGAACCTAGAGAAGTCATCTACAATTACTAATGTGTAATACTTCCCTCCTAAACTCTGTACATTTATTGGGCCAAAAAGGTCCAAATGTAATAAATACAGGATCCTAGGAGAATCACTTTTATTTACAGATTTAAAAGAATTCTTGGTTTGCTTGCCTAGCTGACAAGCCTTGCATAGGCTCTCCTTCTTGTAGGGGCAAGAAGGTAAACCTCTAACAAGGTTGTGCTTAGATAACCTAGATATATTTTTAAGGTTTACATGACTAAGCCTTTTATGCCAAAGGGAATTATTATTAAGGGTTACTTCATTAAACAAGCAGATTTCAGAATGAGGTGAATTAAAATCTACTAAATATATATTACCTATTCTAATACCTACTAAAACAACATTATTATTTAAAGTAATATTACAAGAGAAATTAGAAAATGAAACCTGGTAGCCAGCATCACATAGCTGGCTGACTGAAATCAGATTATGCTTTAGTCCATTGACATAAGCAACTCTCTTGAATGTAACTGCTCCAATTGTGATCTTGCCATAGCCTTCTGTCTGACCACAGCTGGAGTCTCCAAAGATAACCTTTGGGCCGAGCTTAGCTTTGAACTTGGACAGTAGATCTTTATTTCCTGTCATATGCTTAGAGCATCCACTATCCAAATACCACTTATTTTGAGTGATTGGATAGGCCTTCACCTGCAAGACAATCATTTAGACAGAGTGGACCCAGGTAACCTTGGGTCCCTTGTTTTTCACATAAGAAAAACTGGAAATATATGAGAATGCAGGCTGAGGGTGATAACCTAGTGGGTGAGATCTCCTAGGTGGGATTCTCCATGCTGATGATGGGTCAACAAACCTAGGGTTTCTATTCTCATTTAGGTTTCTATGAAATTGATTGTTATTTTGAAAATCATATTGAAAACGTCGATCGATGTTCGACGATGGGTGCTCAGATCGTCGACCTTCGTTCGACCATGGAGCTTCCGATCGTCGAGCTGCGTTCGACGCTCTTTGCATTTCTTTGAAAAACTTCTTTCTCTTTTCTCTCTTAGCCTTATTTAATGTTTTATTTACCAGATTTACTTGCTCAGTGTTCTTCTTTCCACTAGCTGAAATGAAGTTCACTGGAGTTGAAAGGTTATTTCTAAGAAGGACTGGGGGTTCACTGGGAGAAGCTCCTAAGCCTAGTTTATCATTACCTGACCTAGTGTTAGTCATGCTGGTAATTTCTAACAGCTTAAGGCTTCTACCATTAAGGGATTCTTTTAATCTCTTAGACTTAGCTAACTCTATTTTAAGAAATTTGATTTCTTCACTACAAGTAGTGAGTTCTTCCTTTAACCTAATGTTTTCAGAGGCTATTGATTCTGAGTCAGCTAACCTATTTCTAAGTTCTTTTATTTCTTTTTCTGAGCTAATTAAATCTAAACATAAAGATTTAAATTCTACTTTAAATTCTTCTGAAGTAAAATCATAAGTAGAAAGTACCTCATCTTCTGTAGGCATCTCTTCATCAGAATCAGAACTCTCTGCAGCAAAGTGGTTGCTGCAGGCATCTATTGCCATCAGGCAAACTTCTTTTGCCTTCTTCTCTTCCTCATCTTCACTGGAGCTTGATGAGGGGGATTCTTCATCAGAATCACTCCAGGTTTCAGCAATGAAACCTCTCTCCTTCTTCTTGTTTTTGTAGGAGGATGGCTTGGAGTGCTTCCTGTGTTGTTCTTTGTCTTTTCTCTTTTCCTTGTTCTTCTCCTCTGGACACTCTAGCAAGATGTGTCCAGGCTTCCTGCAACCATAACATATAATTTCTTTAGCAGGAGAGCGATCATACCTTGGTTTGTCTTCATAACGTGAAGACTTCTTTCTGAACTCTTTTCTCCCCATCTTGAGAAACCTCTTGGCAAACATTGCCATAAGTTCCTCATTAGATTGGCTGCCTTCAGAAACATCTGCAGCCTTAAGAGCTAGAGATTGCTCTTTTCTTGTTGGAGTGGGGGTCTTGGCTTTAGCTTCTGCTTCTCTGGTCTTCAGCACTTGCTCAAAAGACTTGAGCTTGCCGAGGAGAGCTTCAGTGGAGATCTCATTAGTACTTCTGGCTTCTTTGATGGGCCAGATTCTTAGATCCCATGTGCTAGGGAAGCACATAAGAATCTTATCATTGACCTCTGTCAATGATATGTCCTTGTCCAGGGTCCTCAGCTCATTGATGATTGAGCTGAGCCTGGTGTACATAGCTTCAACTGATTCAGCATCAGTTTTCTTGAAGTTCTCGTACTGTGAGATAAGGTTGGACCTTCTGTCCTTCCTTTCATCAGCTGAACCAGCTACAATCTGGTTCAGTGTGTCCCACATGGCCTTAGCTGAGGAGCAGTCAGCCACCTTCTGGAACACCTCATCAGACATTGTCTGAGCCAGTATGTTCATTGCCTTGGCATCAGCAATTTTGGCCTTCTTGTATTCATCATTATAATCTGGAGGAGGCACTGCACTCATATCAGATGATGAGGCAGTGGCAGCAGCAGGTGCTCTTGGGGGACCTGACAAAATAGAAGCAAAAATACTTTCATCAATAGAATTCATATAAAGTATGATCCTTGCCTTCCAGATGCCAAACTTAGCTAAGTTGCATGCTGGAGGTCTGGTGCTTGAATAATCCTTAGACTGGGCCATGATAGTGAATATATATAAGCTCTTGGTATCTATCAGGATCTTGTGACTTAGGTGTTAGCCTATACAGTCAGTCAACCTCCCTCTGATACCAATTGAAAGTGAAGGGATAGATACTACTCTAGAGGGGGGGGTGAATAGAGTTATCAAATTTTGCACAGACAAAACTTAATAGTCTACCCAACTCCCTTGGAGTGAAGTGCGGAATGAAAAGATTATAGATATTGATTTAACCTTAAAGCCTAACACAAGTGATGTGTACAAACATAAGCTAACTGTAATTACAGTTAAGCTTGGAAAAACCTAATCAGCAACTAGCAACCTAGTTATATCTAATCACAGCCACAATACAGGAATTAAACAATGGAATCCAGACGACACAAGGAAGTTTATAGTGGTTCCACAAACAACTTGGGTACGTCCACTCTTCTACCCACACGGTAGGAATCCACTCAGGTTTTTGATCAGGTGCCCTGCCACCAACAGAATCTGCTTCAGGTAGATTCAGAAACCCTTTAGACTTTTGATCAGGTGTCTAAAAACCAAGCACAAGTTTTTGATCAGGTGCCCTGCCACCAAGGGATACTTTTGAAGGGAGTAATAACCCTATACAGGAGGGGGAAGAAGGTTAAGATGTCTTCTCTATTTTTCAATAGATTAGAGAAGCACAAAAACTTGCACTGAGCTAGAATGCTCTAAATAATCAAGGCTCCCCCTGGCTCAAAGATGTCCAGGTGAAGTCTTGCTTCAGTGCAGAAAACTCTTCAGAAAATTCTGAAGGAAAAGCTACAGGAAGAAAATAAATAACAAAAAGAAATCTCTTCAAGCAGCTATTCTTCTTCTTCTTCTTCTTCAAAGGATCTCTGAGTTTGAACTTCCTGAAAGCAGGAGAACTCAGGTTGAAGAAGAGATGAGGATCTTAACACTTCTCAGTTAGATGGAGTTTGCTGAGAGCAGAAAGCTTGAAGGCTTGAAAGCTTGAATGAACAACGGTTGGCTATTAGCTTCTGTTAACTAGCTTGAATCCTTCTGCAAAGGGTTCTTTATATAATCATCAGCAAGCAACGGCTCTCTTCCATTTGAATTATTTGTCTTCTTCTGAGCCTTGAGACCTGGGCTGTAAATATCAAGAAGACAGAAATATCTCTGCAGCAAAACATTCTACAAAAAGGAATAAACCTCTTTCTAAGAAACTGCAGGCTTAAATCAAATAATCAGAAGGAATAAATAAAGTCACATCAGAAATAATCTCTTTATAGCAAAAAGAGGACTTTTCAGTCCAACGGCTATAAAGGGCTGTCAGCGGATAAAGTAATTTAAAGAGACAGCTAATAAGACAAACAACTTTATCTTAAAAGATTTGAACTCAGGCAAAAAGAATAGAGCAAATAATGCCTGGAAACTTTATCATACAGCTTAAAATAAAGTGCCAGAAAATGTATTAATTAATTAAATATAATAAATAAATACAAAATACAAAGGCAGGCAGAAAGCGTCGAACGACCTTCGGAGATCGTCGACCGACGCACGGAGATCGTCGATCTATCGGGCAGATAGTCGAACGATCCAGATAGTCGACCTATCGAAGAAGATAGTCGAACTACCCCGGCAGATAGTCGATCTATCTGAGCAGATAGTCGAACTATCAGATAGTCGATCTATCAGGACAGATAGTCGAACTATCAAGCGCACAGAGATAGTCGACCTATCAAGCAGATAGTCGACCTACCTCAGAAAACAGATAGTCGACCTATCAACAGATAGTCGACCTATCAACGCAGAACAGATAGTCGACCTATCAACAGATAGTCGAACTATCAGCGCAGAACAGATAGTCGACCTATCAACAGATAGTCGAACTATCAGCGTAGAACAGATAGTCGACCTATCAACAGATAGTCGAACTATCAGCGCAGACCAAAGCGTCGACCAACTGATAGACGATCGTCGATCAGTCGATAGACGATAGTCGAACGGCGTTCGACTATAGTCGAACGAAAAACCTACTTAACCAAATTCTCAATTTGGAAAAGCAAGGACTCTACAGCTAGACTCCTAACCATTGACCATAGATATTTCTTGGGTCAAGGAGCACAAAGGAGAGGACTAAACTCAAATCAAACTAGGGTACCAACATTTTTCATTCTTGACATTGAGTGACATCTCGGCATCCGTCGGCTCGCCCAGGTGGGATGGAGTAGAGCAGTCGGTAACTGGGATAGCAGGTCAACAAGAGCTTAGTAGTACGGCTTGCCTAAGTGGGGTGGACCGTTTGAGTGGCGAGTGGAGCAGATAGGCTCGCACTCGCCCTTGGGAGATCGACAAGTAGCAGTCGAGTAGGGCTAGCCGGGCTCATACTCGTCAAAGGCAGGGAGGAGGCGACATGTTCTAGCTCTATTGAACACTCGCCGCCCAGGGAGAATGGAGATTTTCAGGGACCACTCGCCTAGTGATCCTATGAAGTATTTTTACCATTTTTCCCATGCTGGCCTTCCCATAGCCAGTTAGAACAGTGGAGTTACTCTGTTGGAAGACCCAGTTGGGCTGAAAATAACTGTTAAGAATAATGGAGGTTGGATATTTGCAGGCCATTTTCAGAAATCTATAAATAGGACCCAAGGGGTACCTCCGCCGGTATGCTCACTTGTCTCCCAGTCTTCTAGCGCTTTCTAAGGTAGCCTTAGCTCAGCTTTGGCTAAGGAGGGGAAGCAC
Organism: Platanthera zijinensis; assembly: GCA_039513925.1. NCBI lineage: Eukaryota > Viridiplantae > Streptophyta > Magnoliopsida > Asparagales > Orchidaceae > Platanthera > Platanthera zijinensis. The sequence goes on from CM077089.1 coordinate 108,663,697, forward strand.
TCTAAGATCTTCCAGGTGTGTGGTGGGACCTCCATGTCGAGCCCTTGGGTCAGTTTTATTTTCTTTTCCTTTGTTGTTTGGCTTATAGGAGAGAAATAGGTGTGCGATCACCCCTTCCCCAAGGGCGAATTCCACAGAGAACGAATTTTCGGTTTCAACAGCAGGTATAATATCCGTTATAATTCCAAAAATATTCTCATCAGTTTTAATTATAGAATTCTACAACCATTTAAGAGATCCTAATTTCACTGAATTGAATGGGGGAGTGAGATCAAAAGTCCAAGGGCAAATAGTTGAAATAACTCATAATGTTTTGAGAGATGATTTTGGTGATAGAATGAGATTACGTACTGGATGTAGTTGAAAACTATAGGAAGGATAGAGATTGGACACTTCTGAACATGGTTTTACATGGAAATTCCATGCAAAATGTGATCCAATCAAAGGCCACACACACCCCGGATGCACATTTAGTGCATGAAATTTTGAGAAATAACATTATGCTCAAATCCGGAGACATAATAAAAATAACGACTCAATTAATATATGTGACATACATGATCTTGGAGAGGGAGCTGTTTTATGTGGCAGACTTGATTTTGTCTATCATCCATTAAACATATAGACTGAAAAATCCTATATGGATAAAACTAAACACACTACCGACGAGGGCTATCATCCAACGAATCCTATATAAGAAGTACAGTTGGAAAGACCAGGGTTTTACTTTGACGATTGTGCACCTACAGTTTTCTATACGAGTACCAGACATAACAGTACTCGTACATCACGAACATGTAGTAGTGTACCTTCATCAACCATTAGAAATCCACCACTACCAAGAGGTGGATCACTACGAGAAGGATTAGATGACTTGTGCGATTCATTTGAGTAGCATAAGAGAGAGGTGAAAAAACACCATACATGTATGCAGAAATTCTTCAAGTTTTTGATAAAGAGACTCAAGCATAAGGAGCTGGCTTTAGCAGTTAGAGCTCGATTGAGGACAAGGAAGAAACTAGTGTTGGGGACAGTAGAGACTTTTGGTTATGTTGGGCATAATTCGACATCAAGAAGATATCGCCAGACGATACCCAGTATCGTCAGGTGATTGTGTATTTCATATATTTTCCTATTTTCTGTGATGAACTGGTATTGTAATAATTTTGGTAGACTATGATGTGACACTTCTGAGTTTTGTTCAGTATAATTATGATTCAATATGTTGGTTATTTTAATATTAATTTATTTATTAATTTTTAATTTAATTTTTTTTTCATAATATTTATGTTAATTCATCACCTTGAAATGTCTAGGATTCCTAATTCTTGTTTTAGCATTAAAAAACAGGAATCTAGAAGTGGTTTTGTGAAAATATCCACAAGCTCTGAATCTGTGTTGATAAATTTAACCTTTACTGAATTTTGTTTTATGTGGTCTCTAATGAAATGATGATAAACATTTATATGTTTAGACCTAGAGTGATAAACTGGGTTATTAGTTAAATCAATTGCACTTTTATTATCACACCTTTGTTCTATTGTTTCTTGATTTATTCCAAAGTCTTATAAGGTTTGTTTCATCCAAAGAGCTTGTGCACAATAACTACCTAGTGCAATGTATTCAACCTCAGTTGTGGATAGAACAACAGAATTCTGTTTCCTACTCAACCACAAAATAAGTGATGGGCCAAGAAAGTGACAAGTGTCACTCGTGCTCTTATGATCTAAAGAACATTCAGCATAATCTGAATTAGAATAACCATGTAAAATTAAAGTATCATCATGTGGATATCACAAACCTATTCTTGAAGTACCAATAAGATATCAAAATATATGTTTAACTTCTTTTAAATGCAATTCTTTAGGATTATACTGAAATATAGCACACAAACAAACTGCAAACATAATATCAGGTCTAAATACGGTTAAATATAAAAGTAATCCTATCATCTCTCTATATAACATCTGATCAATAGATATTCCACTTTCATCTTTTCCTAATTAAAAAAACCCTCATAGGTGTAACATCCCTCAGACTTCTAGACCCCTAGGATTGTTTTTTCAAGACTGGGTCATGACAAAACCCTGGGAAGTACTAATTGGTTTGGGGGAACATGTGAATTACAGTATGAACCGCCTTGGGCTGCAAATAGTAAGTATCAATTACCATATATTTAGATATCATAGAACTGGTAGAATTCGTAGAAAAAAGGAATTCATCGAGTTCAGCAAATATTCATCAAACGGAGTAAGTGCTAAACTGGGTTCAGAGTTCATTGAACAGAGTTCGATGAACAGAGCAGGTTGTTAAACTAGGTTCAGTGTTTGTCGAACAGAGCTCGACAAATGGATTAAGTGTTGAACTAGGTTCAGAGTTCCTCAAACAGAGTTCGATGAACAGTGGATTTTGCTAAACTAGGTTCAGCGTTTGTCGAACGCAGTTTGACGAATGGAGAAAGTGCTGAACTGGGTTCAGAGTTCTTCGAATAGAGTTTGACGAATGGAGCAAGTGCTGAACTGGGTTCTGAGTTTGTCGAACTGAGTTCGTCAACTGAGTTCGACGAATAGAGAAATTTGCTGAACTGGTTTCAGAGTTTGTCGAATGGAGTTTGACAAACGGAGTAAGTGCTGCACTAGGTTCAGAGTTCGTCGAATTGAGTTCGACGAATAGAGCAAGTCGCTGAACTGGGTTCAGAGTTCATCGAACAGAGGACGACAAATAGAGCAAGTTGTTGAACAAGGTTCAGCCTTCGTCGAACGGGAATATTTGTCAAACGGAGATCGACGAATAGAGCAGATTCATCGAGCGGAGTTCGACGAATAGAACAAAATTCGTCGAACTGAGCTTATGGAATTGATGATTTTGAGGAGAGAGAAAAGCTTGAGATTAATGGCCATCATGGCCATGGAGGCTCCATAACAACCACTTTTATGGGGCTTTTATTCCTATAAGGGAGAGGAGGAGTTTCTGGAGGTGACCGACCATTAATTTGGTTCAGCCCCTTAATTTGGTTGAAACCGAAGGGGTGGAGTAAATGGTCATTAATGGAGTTTAATGACATTTGGGAGTTATAAGCCTCCTCTCCCAAATTCGCTCTTTTAGTACCTTCACCAGGTCAAGGGCAATCGTTTCCCCCGATTCCTTTTCTTATCTGTTGATGTTGGTGTAAAGGTTGTATAGGATCCAAATTTTGGCAGCCGAAAATGGCGAGGAGGAAAAGCATACGTCTTCAGGCCGCAAATCAGGTCCTCCTCTACTCCTTTTTCATGGGTTAGATCTTAGGAATCTTTAGAGATATGAATCGGGCTCAGTTGAGCCCATTCCAAGCTTCAAATTCCGAGAATTTTTGGATTTGGGCTTCCCCTCGGGTTCGATGGAAACCTCCCCTCCGGCGGCCGTGCCACTGCCCGGCGATAGACCCCACCTCAACAGAGGTGGTGGCGGTGGTAGCCAGCCAGGGAGGTGGCCGGGTAGCCGTCAAATGGGCTAGGAATAAGCTCTAGGTCAGGCTGATCTCAGCCATTGGATAGAGGAAGAAGAAAACCAGGAGCCACTCGATTTACTTTAAGATCTATGCTAGATCTAGTATATTAAGTTTGATTTATGGTTTTTCTATCACAGTTATTGGGCTGTTTTAAATTAATTATTAAAAATAATTTGGGTACCCTACAGTAAAGGTGGTCTACATGGAAGTTGTATCCCTATGAGTCTAGTTTATTTAACAATTGGTTTCAATAAATTTTGAGTTTAGATCAGACCACATCACTCATTTTGGTGAGGTCTACCTAGGCTAGGTCAGAGATTTTTTTAAGTGCCCCCTCAATCAAGACATCCAAATGACTTGAAATTTTGGATGGGGGTCATTCTTGCCTATACCGAAAACATATACAAAAATGGTAATTTTTGGGAAACATTTTCCTAAAGTTTTGTAGAAATACAATAATCCATGTATGAACTATTTAAGGGGTCTAATGACCTCTAAACCCACCAAAATTTTTGTGTCTAGCTCTTAGGGTCTTGCATGACAAAGATAAAAATATCAGTCCAATTGGGTTAGATTTGAATAGGTTTTGGTGAGACCAAAGTTTGGCCCCTTAAGGATAATTTAGGGCAAAGAGTGTTTGGGGCATAGAGGGGCCAATTCTCACCCAAAGGAGTTGGGACTTGGGCCAGAGCTCCATGGTTAGTTTAAACACCCTCACATGGAGTTTAGGGTGGATTAGGGTGGATTTGCCCTAGAACCCTAGTTCAAACCCTAAGGTTGAACATTGAAGGTTTGTGAAGGACATGGGGTGATATGTCCTTGCATGGGCTTGGTGTTTATACCATGAGATCTTAGGGTGGTGAAATGCCTTAGAAAGAAATTTGGTGATACTTAGACTTAGGCACACAACTTAAACTAATTAGGGATAGTTTAGGTCTATACCCAAAGGGAAAATATAGGAGGGTCATATGATCTTGGATCTTCATGGGATTTTGGTAGAAGTAACTTTATAGTGCTATTGAGCTCTGAGATTTATTATAGGATGTTTAGGAAACAGTAGCTCATACTTGGAGGTATAATCTCCACCTTGCCATTTTTGATGATTTTGAAGTAACCATGGTTAGATTAACTTAGAATGATATGAAACTCTGACAAGGTTAATTAAATATCATTTAGAGGCATCATTAAATTATTTGGATCATTTGGGCATTTCCTCTTAGTACTTAATGTGTTAAGTGAACTAGTACACCATACTTTGATAAATAAATAATAAATATTATATCTTGCTAGAAAATTGTGTTACATGGCCAGAGAACTTTTTAGGGCATAATGAAGTTATAAAATTTATCACATATCATTTGGATGAGTTTATAAGAATGTTGCTTCACAAAATGCACTTTAATGGAATTATTTGAAGTATTTTTATATATGGCTCAGTAATCTTGGAATTTCATGAAACTTAGTCAGTAGTGTTTTATGATTGTTATAAGGCTCTAGTAATTTTTATATAATTTTTGGTACTCCCTTCATTAACTCTAATTATTTGGATTATCTTTAATTAATTATTTAGGGGCTAATACTTTTATGAATGTTTTGAAACTTAGTATTCTCTTTTATTTTGGAATCATATAGTGATCATGATTTTTGGGTGGCCATAACTTAAGGAAATCTAGTACTTTATGTTCAAAATTACCCATGACCTAACTTTTGGGAAAATCTAATAAATGCTAAATTAATTAGTAAAATTACAAGTCTCTGGATTTAGGCTTAATGTGTCATGATAGACCCACAATAATTATCTTAGGGAATTTGGATGAAAATTTGGAGTACCTCCTATCATGTACATCATATCGCTTAGGTTGGTCTACATTTAGTAAAACTGCGAAAATTGTGATAACATGGGGGATGGTCATAGGATGTGGGGAGTAATGTATGCTGATTTGGTAGGATGAAAAAGTGAGCTTCATTAAGAGTCATGATGAGGGGAATTTTGGGTTGGCTAGTGTTAGGTGGTGCTCGGGATCGACGAAGGTCATCTTTCCTGTGTAGAGAAAGAGAGTCAAAATACAATAGGGTTAGATCCAGTATAATATAAAAAGGGATCGGGAATTGGGTAATAACCAATAATAATAAGTGCATTGTGAAAGAGAATGATGGACATCATATACCATCATAGTTCCTAGTGCCCTGTGAGAGCCCTTCAGCGGGAATACCTAGGGCAGTCCTAGGCTAACCTAAACCGTAAGAATAGTCAATGTTTAAGAGTAACTAATAATACTAGGATTTCACTTTAACTCACACTCCTCGGTGTTGTGGGAGATAGGTGGGTCACGCGAGCAGTAGGCTAAGTGGTTTTTGTGATGGGCAGGTTAGCCCGGCGATCCGATGGCTCGGTAGATATTTGTGACGGACGGGTTAGTCCGGGGAGATTTGGCTCGATGGAAAAGTATATTAAGGTTGCATGTGTATAAGATATAAGGTGGTGGATATCCGGTATTGGAGAGTCATTACACCAACACTAATATGTTGACTCGACAAGTGTGGTTTAGCACTTGGCCAAATAAAGTCTAGTGCACAACCGACAAGAGTACGCAGGAGCTCCGCTTAGTGCACCAGTGTTGTGGCGTACGATATGTCTGATTGGTAGTGTTGATACCAGTTTAGAGGTGGGTGAGGCCCAACCCACCACTTTTGTTTGCCACTACGGAGGTATCTTGGGAGGTAAGGATCCAGAAAGGGGGAACTAAAGGTCTGTGTGCAAGAGTCGAGTGTGTTTGTTGCACTTGCATGATCCACATCATAGCATACTTGTATGTCATAGCACGAGAGTTTAGCCAGTAGGGATAGTGAGCCCTGATCATTAGTAGATATTATAGATTTCCTTCCGCAATTGAGTGATTTGTAGTGAGGATTTTCATGTATCGGGCAGGAGCCCTCTTTAGTACTTTGCTTTATCATTTCTGTGGACTCTCCCTTCATAGAAAATTATTTATATATATATGATTCTTGTGGACTAGTATTGAGTTTCATTTTACTCATGTACTCTTATATTTATTCTACTCTTCTACGATCGGTATAGCCGGCAGGATCGGTGTTTTGTAGTGACGACCTCCCCGGGTGTGTTGGTGTCACCACAAAGTGGCAGTTCTGCGCATAAGACCCCGGTGGTTTAAAAGAAAAAAATGGGGTCTTACAAACTGGTATTAGAGGAAACCTTGATTGGAAGAATAGAAATCCACTAACCCTGGGTCACCCCCGCTCGAGTTTACTTAGGGGACAAACTAAGCAGCGGAAGTTGTGGTGTGCCCATATGGGGGATCACTTGTAATTGTCCACTTTTAACTAGGTTCGGGTAATATTTCTTACAATTGGCCTTTGTTATGCAGCCCCTGACACATCCTACACCGCAAGACGGAGTTCAGCAAACTCCCATTGTTGCACCACCTCCCACAGCTCCCACTCCGTTTCTACATTCGGAGATGGGGCAGACTCTGACGGCCATTCTGGAGGTCTTCAGGGCCCAGCATGCTCCAGCTCCATAACCGAACTCGGGGGCCAATTGGTTGAGCATCTTCTGGGTACTCTCTCCCCCATCTTACATTGGGACGGAGTCGACCGTACGAACGGAAGAGTGGCTCGATATCATGTTTGAGATGCTGATCGGGATACGATGCTCGTAGGAAGAGAGGGTGTAACGACTCCATCCGTTAAATAACATATAATAGAAGGTCCAGTCGGGGCCCCACACTATATTCCATAAATAGGCAGGGAGGTTACAGGTTAATACCAAACAGGTACGCATCCTAACACAGAGCGTACGAGCGGAAGATTTTAATATTAAACTGAACTCAAACCATGAATGTTCACTATATATAAATAACCATATATATATATATATACTCATGAAGGAATGTGCAACAAATACTCAAGAGTTTGGCCTTAAGGCCTTACAGTTGCGCTTTACAAGTGTTGATTACAAACATCGACGGGCAGGCCAACCACACATGAACACAACAAAAGTCTTGGATTAACCTTCGAGGTCCACCACCATCAGCAGCAGGGGCTTCAGCCCTCTATTTACCGCTTGGCTCTCCAATACCTGCACATCGACAACCCACCATAATGGTGGCAAACAAAGCAATGGTCAACATTCAGCTGACCAATTTATAACAACCCTACCCCTTTCCCGAGGGAGTGGTATTCCTTCTCTGCAGGCCTAACATTTCACAAGAAGATATTTCATACAATGTGCACTCAAATTTAGAATAGACGGTTGATCCCATTAGTTGATCGAACAAGTAATCTATCCGTGAAATCAGATACTTGTTTTTCTCTGTCAGCTTATTCAATTCACAATAATCAATACACAACCGTAGACTACCATCTTTCTTTTTCACAAACAGAACAGATGCGCTCTAAGGTGACATACTTGGGCGTATATAACCTTGTTTCAGCAACTCTTGTAATTGAACTTTCAGCTCTACCATTTCATTTAGCGCTACGCGATATGGCGAGCGGGCCACAGGTTTTGCACCTGGCACCAACTCAATAGAGAAGTCGATCTCCCGATGGGGTGGTAACCCAGGAAGATCTTTAGGAAACACATCAGCAAACTCCGACATAATTGGAACATCATTCGCACTGGCCTTTGGATCAACAACCTGAATAAGCGTGAAGAATAACTCCGCGCCTTCCGAAAAACATTGATGACTTGGAGAGCAGACATCAAGGTCCCTCCAACTCCTCGTATACCAGGGAACTTAGTCTCAAGCTCGGTATTCTGGCCTAGTGTGATCTCCTTTGAATTACAATCAATAAAGGAATGCTCCTCCGAGAGCTAGACCATGCTAAAGATCACATCAAATTCTGATATCGGTAGCGCAGATTCGCTTAAGCAAAAATCTCGACTTCCTATTTGAACTTCCACGTCGCAAGCCCTATCCGCAAGCATCACACACCTATTCAATAATAACACCTTTACGCTATCTGTTGTCACATGAATAGGTACTCCAATTCGAGCTACAAAGTCCTTAGACAGAAATGAATGCAAAGAACCCATATAAAACTGTGCTCTCGCCGGATTGTTTCGAATCAGGACAAATCCTTAGACAAACACATCATACACAAGCTACACACAAGTTATGTAATAAAAAAGCAATCAATATCTTAACTCGTACCTATGACGACGTCACTTTGCTTTATGGCCTCTTCCTGGACAAGATTATATACTCGAGGCTACGCTTGTGATGCAAAGGACTCCACCACATCTTTTCCCTTCTCAGCATAAGATGGTCCCATCTTCTTTTCCACCTTTGGCGGACCAACCTGATAGTCATGGGCTATATGTCCCACTTTGCCACATGTAAAGAAGGTATGAGACTCTTGCCTTGCCGTTTCTCCCGACGCAACTGAAGGAGCCTGTCTAGAAGATTTGGATCTCTTGCTGCACTTATTTTTATAGTTTGATTTTCCAGGATGGGGCCCTTTGAACTCAGACTTCATCATAGCCAAGTCCCTCTTTCCTTGCACCCGCTTCATATAATTCTCCAGCACACAAGCAGTATCAACCAACGCCTGAAATCCTTGGTTCACCAAACTCAAGAGAAGGAATCTCAACTCATCCCGCAACCCTTCGTATAACCTATTGGTTTTTCGTTGTTCATCAGCAAAGATAGACCCCGCATAATGGCCCACCTTGTAAACTCATGCAAGTAAGTATCAACGCTACTTTCTCCTTGTGTTAGACGTGGGAACTCATTTTCCATGGCGATGCGTTTTGCCGCTGGTAGGTTCTTTACAAAAAATAGTCGTGAAAACTCCTCGATCGAGACTTGTGTTAATTGTCTGTCAGCTAGGTGATGCACTCTATCTCGTCCCACCAGATCCGAGCCTCTCGTTCTAACAAGAAGGTGGCCAAGGTGACCTTCTGATCTTCCTTCGCCCTTATCGCCGTCAATATACGCTTGACGCGCAACAACCAATCCTTCTCCTGTGCTGGGGTTCCCATACCCGTAAACGTCAGAGGATTGAAGCTCACAAAATTCTTCAACTGCCGCTCATTTGCTCGAGGATCAACAGCCTCAACAGGTTATGGTCTTACACTAACCCATTCTGGCACCACAGCCGGTTGCGCTTGCCCAATATGCTGTGCATGAATTATGGCAAATAGCGCCTCAACAACTAAGTGGACTGTTTCCGGAGAAGGAGAAGGTGTGGGAACCTCAGCTGGTGCCGCACTCTCATCAGAACGTTGGGGCTCAGACTGCCCAGCACCACTGCGAGTCACTTATATGTGAACAAGACACACTTTAGCGACCTTGCAATGGCAATCAAAACAATATAGGAACGCGCAGGTTCCTCAAACAAGAGTATTTGCATTCGATAGTTGATATTCCAAAGTTCATTAATGTTAAAGCGGGTCGCACTGACACCTGCTCGCCACCCCACAAAAGCATTCAACCACTATCCCTCTTATACCAATATATAACGACTCCATCCGTTAAATAACATATAATAGAAGGGCCGACCACACATGAACATAACAAAAGTCTTGGCTTAGACTTCAACGGCCAGCAGTAGCAGGGTCTTAAACCCTCTATTTCCCGCTTGGCTCTCCAGCACCTGCATATGGATAACCCACCATAATGATGGCAAACAAAGAAACGGTCATCTTTCAGCTGACCAATTTATAACAACCCTACCCCTTTCCCGGGGCAGTGGTATTCCTTCCTTGCCGGCATATCATTTCACAAGCAGATATATCATACAATATGCACTCACGCACGATCAACATATCACAACTGTCAGCCACATTGCCCGATGATCCGTGCATTCAGGGCACATTCTTGGTGTATCGGTGAACCAGGGTCCTACCACCATTCAAGGTCCGAAACCCAACGGTATTGAGCATTCAGTCTTAATGGCGCGCAGGCCTAAGACTCTCATTATGCCCTCCAACAAGACCAATAACTAGGTCTACCAGTCGGTGAGACATAACGCGGTCTGGTTCAACCAATTCCATTGCTCAAATCATCCAAAATGATGCGGGTCAGCTTTCCCCTTATCCGTTCGGCACAAAGCCTTCAAGAGCTCGCAGCTCATAATAGCCACACTGTCCACCAAGGACTGGCTTCATAATCCAAAAAAAGGAGTTTGTGCCAGCGTTCCACACGGTCGCTTGGCGGGTTCAGCAGAACTCTCTTTCTGCACCAAAACTAACCCCAAATATAGAATACAACACAAGAATCATGAGGGTATTTTCCTGGAATTCCACTCCAGTACTTCCTATTACTACCCTTCACAGGCACAACCCATTGACTCCTCAAACTATACGTTTATACGTGGAGTCTTCTCTGGTGTGCAAAATACAATATCACCAATCCAAACCAACCTGTCCAGATGGGCTTCACACAGCATGCCTATTCCATACTACCCATTTTCGGATCTATATGCAAGACTGGGGATTTCAAGAATCCACCCAAGGAAATCCCTCAAAAGCCACCCTTTGGTCGGGGAAATTCATGCACAAGCCAAAGAAGGACTTCATATGTCCAAGGAATAAAGATCGTTACCCTTGACGATATCTTTGAAGCCATGGAAATCTAGCCAATTGCAAAGCACCGCAACGCTCTTGCCTCCACAAATCTGGACTCGGCTCACAATTTCGAACGCAGAAGCTCCTTAGCGGCCGGATCCTCTTCCTTCTCCTTACTCTCCCTTCCCTCTATCTCTTTTAGAAAGATAATAGCCAAGATGAATGAGAATTATCTTCTCCTCAATCCGAATGGGTCTAACCTTCGTCGTTAGCCCAAATTAGACCGGTACACGATCATTTGCAATCACTTGAGCTGGATCTTTCACGGCTTTTCGAAGCACTCATATGTGGAACACATCATGCAATCCACTCAATTCTGCCGAGAGAGCTAGCCGATAGGCAGCTTCCCCAACTCGCTCCACCACCTCAAATGGACCAAGATATCTCGGACTTAACTTTTTCAGATGTCGAATCCTTGATACAACTTTGAAGGGTTTGATCTTCAAATAGACCCAATCGCTCACCGCAAACTCAACGTTTCGGTGCTTGGCATTATAGTATTTGGCTTGTCTATCTTGGGCTACCAGTAGCCTCTCCCGAATAGAGCATATCGTCAAATTATCTTCTTCCACTTCTTTATGCCCTTATTGATTAGATTCTCCTATTTATGCCCAAGCTAACGGTGTACGACATTTTCGACCATACAAAGCTTCAAACAGAGCCATACTTATGCTCGCTCGGTAGCTATTATTATAGGCAAACTCTGCCATATAGAGATGATCTTCCCATCTCTTACCTAAATCCAAGGCGCACATTCGGAGCATGTACTCCATCGTTCTGTTGGTCCTCTCAGTTTAGCTATCAGTTTGGGTATGAAAGGCCGGACTGAATTTTAACTTTGTGCCCAACAGCCGATGGATTAGCCTCCAATCATTTGAAGTGAATCGCCCATCACGATCACTTACGTTGCTACTGGGAACACCGTGCAAACTGTTGGAACACCCTATTACTAATTTGGGTAAGGATCACTATGTGATTAGGATTTTGTTTTGACCTTGCTGTATAGTCTGATAGGTCAATTAGAATGAGTCTTAGGGTTAGTACTTAGGTTTGAAAGCTGCCCTCGAGACCTTCTATAGATAAGAATTCAAGTGCTGAGACAAAGACAATTTTCGTCGAGCTCAGGTCAACGAAACGTCAAACTCAATTCGACGTTCTTTGAGCTCAGTTCGACGAGGCGTCGAACTCTGTTCGACGATCGTTGAGCTCAGATCGACGTTCTTTTTCCTGCTATTTTTCAAGTCGCTGAGCTCAGTTCGACGATTTCTGTCTTTAGTTTAAATCCAATCTCTGAGCTCATTTCGACGATCGTGGAGCTCAGATCGACGATTTTCTAAGAGATCGACGATTTCAGAATTCAAATTCAGGACAGTTATGGAATTCATTCAGATTTATTTTCAGTATTTATGACAAAGGATTCTGTAGACGTTTCAAGCAATCTGGAGCAAGTTTCAAGGAAGAATAATTGGAATGTTACTTAGGACTTTCCCTAGAGACAGTTGTCAATTATGGAAGTCATTTATGATTGAGTAACGACCATCTAAAGATAGAATCTAATATACTCCTTAGAGAATAATTTTCAGATGAGAACAGATAAGATTTGAAAAAGATATACAGAAGAGAGAACAAAAATTCACTCATAAGAATTCATCTTCTGAGAATAGATTATGTTGACAAAAGCTTACAGAATTATTGAGTCAGAATTCTTCAAGAACACAAGGAACATCATTGTGAAGGAGATCATCTGCTGTTCTACTCATTCAAGCTTCAAGTGTTCAAAAGCTTCATTATCAAGGACTCCAGATAACATACATTTCAGCATCTGATGAAATCATCTATTGCTGGAGATCTGAAGCAACTTAAGGCCTATCACCCTAAGCAAAGCTCATTTTCCTGAACCCTTACAGATCTTAGGGGGAGCTTTGACAATATCTTCCACTTGTCTTCTCTCAGATTGTTGATAGAGAAGAACAACTCAACTAATTTTCTTTTTCCTTTCTCTCCTGTAAAAGGGTTTCTCAAAACTCCCTTTAAAAGTTTTGTGGCTGGTTTATGAGACCTTGTCAAAACTCAGTGGTGGCAAGACACCTTATGAAAAATCTAGTTTCGGTTCTTGAGCACCTTATCAAAAGCTCATTGGTGCCCAAGACACCTGATTACCTATTCCTGTAGTGGATTCCTACCAAGGGTAGTAGAAGAGTGGATGTACCCAGGTTGTTGGGGAACTACTATAGCTCCTTATGTCATCTGGTTTGTTGTGCTATTTACTTTGCTGTGTGTTGTGTGATTTCCTATTTCTTGCTTACTTAGATTTTCTTTTTGCAATCACCTTACACATATACATAAATCAAGACTTCCACTTCTTTACAGTTTTTAAATGTAAATTATTTTAAAATACTGTATTCACCCCCCCTCTAGAGTTAAGGTAGATCTTTTACTCACTTTCAATTAGTATCAGAGCGAGGTTGGTTACTTAACATCTGAATTTTCAACAGATTGGTTGAACATGCTAGCACCTGAACCAAAAGATCTCTGAAAAGATCAACCCTCTATAGAGGATAGTTATTTCTTTTGTGTATTATATATTTATTTTTAAACAAAAACATGGAACAGAACAAAGATTATGGTAGTACCAGACCTCCAGTGTGCAACCTTTCTAAGTTTGCACTTTGGAAGGCAAGGATTAGGCTTTACATGAATTCTATTGATTAGGACATCTACAATTCTATTTTGACAGTTTGTCCAAGACCCCCAATAATTACAAGTACAAGTGCTGTTCCACCTCCCTCAGGAACAGATGCAAAAATAAAGAAATGGAAAGTTAAAGATGTAAAGGCTATGAATATCCTTGCTCAGACTATGTCTGATGAGATATTCCAAAAGGTGGCTGAATGCAGTTCAGCAAATGAGATATGGGAGAAGTTATCTGAAATTGTCTCAGGATCTGCTGATGAAAGGAAGGACATGAGATCCCATCTCATAAGCTAATATGAGAACTTCAAAAAGGGAGAAACTGAATCAGTGGCTGACATGTACAACATGCTAGGCCTAATAGTTAGTGAATTAAAAACACTGGACAAGGAGATCTCTCTAACTGAACTAAATGACAAGATCCTAATGCGCTTCCCTAGCACTTGGGATTCAAGGATCTGGCCAATCAAGGATGCCAGAAGCCTAACTGAGATTACTACTGAAGCTTTGTTGGGCAAGCTCAAGTCTTATGAGATTCTCATCAAGAACAGAGAGGAAGAACAAAAGTTTGCTTCTCCAGCTATCAGGAAGTAGAAGACAATAACATTCAAAGCTACAGAAGATCTGCCTTTAGACAAGGTCACAGGCAATGAAGAATTGATGAGCCCTCTGGCCAAAAGATTCTATAAGATGGATAGAAAAGATTTCAGAAAGAGGTCATCTAGAGGGCATGAGAAGCCAAGGTATGACAAGTCAAATAATAAAGAAATAATTTGTTTTGGATGCAGGAAACCAGGCCATATTGTGCCTGACTGTCCAAGAAATCAGAATAAGGACAAGAAGGACAGGAAAGATAGGAGAAAAGACAAGGACTCTAGGGGAAACAATTACAACAAATCCTCCTCCAGCAAAAATAAACATACAAGGAAGGGATTTGTAGCAGAAACCTGGAGTGAAACTGAAGAAGAATCAGAGGCTTCATCAAGCTCAAGTGATGATGAAGATGATGCTGAAGAATAGGAATTCTGTATGATGGCTATCAATGCCTCCCAACAAAATTCTGATGCAGAACAAGAGTCAGAGTCTTAATCTTAAACTCAAACTGAAGAAGACCCGGTAATAGACTCCTTTGATTTTGATTCAGAGGACTTTAGATCTGAATTTAAGGCACTTTGTTTAGACCTGTTAAAGTATGAGAAAGAGATAATCTCTCCCAGAAATCAATTGTCTAAACATAGCACCTTAAAATCAGACAACCTCAAACTCTCTGAGGAGTTAGAATGCGGTAGGAAGGAGATAGCTTCACTGAAAAGTGAGCTATCCTAGGCAAAGAAGTTTGAAGAATCCCTTAATGGGGAAGCATCAGACTGATGGACATCACAAGCACATTGAACTCAAGATTCAACAGTACACTGGGCTTGGGTGCTTCATCCAGCCAACCTATAGTATTAACAACCCCAATTAAATTTATTTCTTATAAAGGAAAGGGTGTTGTAGAGGTATCTAGGAAGAATCCTTATTTATTTAAGGAAAACAAAGTTCAACAGAAAACGTCGAACAGAGCTCGACGATCGTCGAACAGAGCTCGGCGATCCAAGGCTGAATCGTCGAACTCAGGTCGACGACTTCTGAACTCTGAACTCTGGTATAGTCGATCTTCGAACGGAGCTCAACGATCTGACCCAAGATCATCGAACTCAGCTCGACGATCGTCTAACGGAGCTCAGAGCTTTGAACATTCTTTTAGAGGTAAATTTAAAATCAATCCTAGAAGTCCCTCATCCCAAAGCTTCAACCCTTATACTGAATGTATAGTGCCTCCTAGGAGATACAATCCTGAAGGTTATAAGAGTCAGCCAGGGATGTCTTTTATTTCTGAGTTTAAAGGTTATCAACCTAGACCCAAGGTAAACTGGGTCAAAAACATATAAATTGTTTATGTGCAGGTAAAGACCTATCCAGCAATAAACCAACAATGGTATCTTGATAGTGGGTGCTCAAAGCACATGACAGGGAGCAAGGAGAATCTAACATCCTTCAGAACCAAACTTAGACCCAAAGTAATATTTGGAGATTAAAACTTTGGTCAAAAAAAAGGATATGGTGCTGTTCAGATTAGATCAGTCACATTCAAGAAGGTGGCTTATGTGGAAGGACAAAAGCACAACCTAATCAGCATCAGTCAACTCCGTGATGAAGGCTATCAAGTGATATTCAACAAATCCTTATGCAAGATCAAGTCAGAGGATAACACAACAGTGTTAACAGGTAAAAGGAAAGGTAACATTTATCTTGTAGATTTCCTTTCAACCAATATAGATATCTGTTTATTTAATTCAGTTTGCAAACCAAATGATCTTTGGCATAAGAAACTAGGGCATATAAACCTTAAAGCCATTGCTAGGCTATCCAAGGACAACCTTATTAGAGGACTACCTTCTGCCCCCTACAAGAAGGAAGGACTTTGCAGTGCTTGTCAATTAGGAAAGCAAACTAAAAATAGTTTTAAGTCACTTAATAAGAGTGATTCACCTAGGATCTTGTATCTGTTACACATGGATCTTTTTGGACCCATTACAGTACAAAGCTTAGGAGGGAAATCTTACACTTTAGTGATTGTAGATGACTTCTCTAGATTCAAATGGGTATTCTTCCCGAGGAAGAAGTCTGATAACTTTAAGTGTTTGACAGATTTTCTCAAATGCATACAGATTGAGTTCAATACTCACATTGCCCTGATCAGAAGTGATCATATGACAGAGTTTGATTCTCTTCTTATGCAAGAGTTCTGTCAGAGTGAATGGATCAGGCGTACTTTCTCAGCTCCTAAAACTCCTCAACAAAATGGGGTAGCTGAAAGGAAAAATAGAACTTTAATTGAATCTGCTACTATATTGTTGACAGATGCTCACCTCCCTTGATCTTTTTGGGCAGAGGCAGTGAGCACCTCCAACCATGTGTTGAATAGAAGTTTGATACATAAACTGAAGGGAAAGGCTCCCTATGAATTGCTCAAAGGGAAGAAACTTAAAGTAGACTATTTCAAAATTTTTTGTTGCATTTGTTATATTCACAATAATGACAAGAAGTATTTAGCAAAATTCCAAGCTAAAGATGATGAAGGAGTGTTTCTGGGATACTCCATGATCAGTAAAGCTTATAGGGTATATAACAAAACTTCTCTTAAAATTGAAGAATCTGTTCATGTATCTTTTGATGAGACTAACATGTTTTACAAGGAGAAGTCTACTTCTACCATAGAACCATTGTAGGTACACTCTCTTTCAGAAAATTTGGACAGGTTACATATTGTAGAAAAGGATTCAATATATCCACCTACCCAACAGAGAGAAGAAATCAGTGAAGATGAAGAGGATACTCAACATCTTGGTGTTCAACATCTTGGAGAAAACCATCTTGAAGAGCAAGTTGTTGTTCCACAAGAGGAAACAACAACACAGGTTAGTGAACAATCAACACCCCCTGTTGATTTAGTAACAACAAGAAATCATCCAGTCTCCCAAGTGATTGGAGACATCTCAGCTGGTGTGCAAACCAGAAATCAGGTCAACCAGAACCTGATGTACACCTGCTTTCTATCTCAAGTTGAGCCTCAATCCATTCAAGATGCAGAACAAGATCCACACTGGATCATTGCTATGCAAGAGGAACTATATCAATTTGAGAGAAATAAAGTTTGGGAGCTAGTACCAAGGCCAAAGGATCACTCAATTGTTGGAACAAAGTGGGTGTTAAGAAACAAGTTGGATGATCAAGGAGTTATTGTAAGGAACAAGGCAAGGCTAGTTGCTCAAGGTTATTCTCAAGAGGAAGGAATAGATTATGACCAGACCTTTGCACCAGTTGCAAGGTTAGAGGCCATAAGAATATTCCTAGCTTATGCAGCTCACAAAGGATTCAAGGTCTACCAAATGGATGTGAAGAGTGCATTTCTAAATGGAGACATCAAAGAAGAAGTCTATGTTAGACAACCCCCAGGTTTTATCTCTTCAACCTATCCTGACCATATTTTCAAATTACATAAAGCATTATATGGTCTCAAGCAAGCTCATAGAGCATGGAATAAGACCTTAGCATGCTTTCTTCTGAAAAATGATTTTATACGGGGTAGAGTAGACCAAACTCTTTTTATTAGAACTCATAAGTCCCATACCCTACTAGTACAAATATATGTAGATGATATCATATTTGGGTCTACTGATTCAAATTTGTGCAAAAGATTTTCAAATCTGATGCATTCTAAATTTGAAATGAGTAGCATGGGTGAGCTTTCCTTCTTTCTAGGATTGCAAGTCAAACAACATGCATAAGGCATATTTATTTCTCAAACCAAGTATTCAAAAGAATTGGTTAAGAAATTTTGTATGTCTGAAGCATTTTGTATAAAAACACCTATGCCTACCAATGCTGTATTAGATGCTGATGAACATGGAAAGCATGTTGATCAGACAACATATAGAGCAATGATTAGCTCTCTATTGTACCTTACAGCCAGTAGACCTGATATAATGTTTGCTATATGTATATGTGCTAGGTTCTAAGTAAGCCCTGGAGAGTCACACCTAACATTAGTTAAGAGGATTATTTGGTATGTAAAAAGTTTTCCAAATCTAGGCCTCTGGTATCCAAAAGACTCAGGATTTGAATTAACTGGATTTTCAGATGCTGATTATGCTAGATGTGGAGTAGACAGGAAAAGCACCTGTGGAACTTGCCAGTTCCTTGGTGACAGACTTGTCTCGATGTTCTGTAAGAAACAAACATCTGTGTCCACTTCAACTGCTGAAGCTGAATATATGGCAGCAGGCAGTTGTTGCTCACAGATTTTGTGGATTCAAAACCAGCTCCTAGACTATGGCTATAACTTAGAAGGGTCAAAAATATTTTGTGATAACACTAGTGCTATTTCTATAGCACAAAATCCAGTCCTCCATAGTAGGACAAAACATATAGAGATTATGCATCACTTTCTAAGGGATAATGTTGAGAAAAATAAAATTGAACTTCAGTATATCCCAACTGATTTGCAAAGGGGAGATATTTTCACCAAACCTTTGGATGAAAAGAAACATACCTTCTTCCTAAATCAGTTAGGAATGTTAGATGGAGGAAGTTTAAAATAAATCCCAAGATTTAAAAACTCTAAAAACAGACCAAGACTAGGCTAATTTTTTTTTTCTAGTGTTTGTAGGCTGCTTTTAGTCTCTGAACTGCGCTCAATGTTTTTCCAAAAAGCGTCGAATGGAGATCGACGATTCCCAAAATCGTCGACCGGAGTTCAGCGCCGTCAGATAGTTTTAAGCTATCTTCTTTGTGTTCAGCGATCGTCGATCGGAGATCGACGCTCTCCAATATCGTCGAACGGAGATCGACGTTATTGAAGACTCTTCCAATTCCTTTAGAAGCCCAGATCGTCGAACGGAGTTCAACGATCTTTCCTTTCCGGCATCGAACCCTAATATAAAATCATTCTTTCGGCCGTCATTCTTCTTTTGCGCTTTCATACTCTCTGCAAACTTTTTCTTTCCCTCCAAACTCTACTGCACTTGGTAGTGTTTGTTCATCTTTGTAGGTACATAATGGCTGTGTCTGTTTCCGCCCTCTCCAAGATGAAATTTGACACAGGCTTTGATATCGACATGGACTCCTTTGAAGACAGTGACCAGGTTTTCAAAGATATTATGGACTTATTCAAGGAACAGAAGTTAGCACAGATTATGACAACGAGAATGAAGATTGCAGCCGATTAGATCAAATAATGGGTCTACACGGCGCACAATTTAGATCAGAACACGATTGTTGGTATAATAGCACGGACGCAGGTATACCTAACACCTATTCTCCTGACTGATGTGTTCCAATTGAGTACTGCAAATGATTCTATTGAGCTTTTTGGAGAGGAGTTTGCCTCAATGTTTGATAGAATGGGACATTCTACAGCTAACCCTAATAAGTTGTTGAAAAAGAACTTATCAATTGAGCATAGATTCCTTGCTGATGTTGTGGGGAAAGTGTTGTTGGCAAAGCACTCAGCACATGATACCATCTCTTGGTATCAGTTCTGCTTGATGGGCGCACTTGTGGATAAGAAACATTTGAACTGGGGAGAGCTCTTCTTTGACTTGATTAAGAAGAAAGTGAACAAAAGTTTGGTCAACTTTGGGAGGATAATAGGGTTATTCCAGCACTCCAGGTGCCCTGAACTGCTTGTATCAAGTGGGATGCACATCAATGCATCAAAGAGGCTGACCTGTGCCATGTTTGGGAAATGGGATAGGCAGATAGTCAAGCCAACTAGGACTACTACTACCTCAGGCACAAGGACTGTTGCAGTCTCTTCCCCTCAGGCCCCTGCCCTCATTGAAGAATTGTCTGCCTCCTCCTCTTCTCAACCTTCTCCAGCTCTTCCCTCAACCATTCCCTCATCCACTATAACCATCTCTACCACCATCTCCACCTCAACCATCTCCTCATCAATCTCCTCCCCCATTACAATTTCATCTCCTTTGTCCACTCCTTCACCTCCTCCAGCCACCACAGAACAACAATTCCATCCACTTTATTATTATCCACCTCTTGACATTCCATCTTTCAACATCATGGAAGATTCCTTCATGGATGATTCCCCCTCCTCACCTACTAAGCTTCCCTCCACTTCCTCATACCAACAACTACTCCATGACATTCTCACCCAACCATTCTTCACCCAATCCATCTCCACACCAATAACCTCTATCTCCACCATCCCAATCTCTCAACCCAACATCCTACCATCCCCACCCAACCCTCCTACAACCCATCCATCTCCAGCCACAGTCATTTCTTCCTCCACCTCTACTCAAGTTCCACTTTAGCAAGTGGATCTCTCAGCACTGGTAGATAAGATCTATGGGATACTGGCTCCCATGCTAGTAGCCCTACTGGAGACCTCCATAGCTCCACTCCTGTAGTCCATTAAGGAGTTATCTAATAGGATCTCCTCTCTATCTACTCCATAGGCAATCCATTCTATGGGGTGCCTTGATCCAGTTCTCACTGAATCAAGGCAGGGGGAGGTCCCCTATGAAGCTGTGGTAGTGCCTGTTGTTTCAGAGGAATTGCTGCCAGATATCGCTGCTGATGCTTCTACTCCAGCTCTAGTACCAGTACGAACAGTGAACCTAAGGTCACTGCTATCTGATTTGTACTTTCTTCACTCCAGCTGCTTACCAGCTCAGGGAGTTGAAGACTTTGCAAAGGCCATTGTGCATGTTGCTGTCTGTGATCCCAGCCTAATTACTTCTTATATCAGTTTTCTTTAGGCTGAGGAAGTTATTGTTTCTGTTTGCGCTGCTGCTACTATTGAAGTTGTTGAAACTGCTGATATTGATATGTTGCCTGTTGTTCCTGTTAATGCTGCTGTTACTGATGAACTTGCTGTTTACTTAGAAGAACCTGTTGTTTCTGAGGTTCCTCCTGCTGCTGCTACTCCAATAGTTTCTTCTCCTACTGCTGCTCCTGAGAAGTCAAAACAAAGAGAAGAGTATATCAAAAGAATTGATGATTTATATGACAGACCCTAGAGTTTAAATAGTGATCAATTCAACACTTACTTTGATGATTCTTATGGCACCATTGCCAAGAAAAGGAAAGAAAGAAGTAAGGCCATGATGAGAGTACCTCCTACAAAAGCCAAAGATTACAATGATATACCCTATTAAATTCTTCATGACTGCCAAATCACTGAATCTTCGATGCAGTACTCTAAGAACCAGCTTAAGGCCATGAAGAAAAGGAGAAAGCTTGACAAGTATGAAAAAGGATCATCTCAATTCCATAATCCTCCTCCTCCTCCCCAGATTCAGGATCTGGTGGAGGCTCAGCTTTTCAGTCCTCTGCTTCAAAGCATAGCTCCTCTCAATCCTCACAGAGATATCAACCCAGAGTACAATATCAAAGAGGATATCAGGCTAGAAGAGGTCAGTCAAGAGGAATACAAAGAGATTACAGAACTTACTCTAGACAAAAAAGGGAAGGACAAGGCCCTACTGATTCTACATCAGGACCTTTCCCTTACAAGTTAAGAGATACAGTTGTCACCAGGGCTCCTCTTGCCGATTTAGAGTCGATCAACAGATATGAACCCCCAGTTCCATTTGAGGACCCTGAGAACAATCCTTTATCATGGATAGCTAGAATGAAAGAACTTGCTGCATTAGATCAGATTAAGAAGGCTAAAGAGCAAGGCAGAGATACTTCTAATATCACAACCTTGTCAGAACATAGAAAGAAAGAATTAGAGAGATATGCATCAAGAAAATTCTTTGATCCAGAAGACTATATGAAGCTGCATCCTGAGGCTGTAGTTCAAAGGCCAAGATCTCAAACCTCCTTAGGTGCAGAAGATGATAGAAGATCCTAGAAGGAAGCCCTAAATCCCAACAAAGAAATTCTTTTCAAAAAGGGCAATGAGTAACTTATGTAAGCTGATACTCACAATCATTTTCTGACTGAATCTGTGACTCTTGCTGTGTTTCTGCAATGCTCAACATATGTTATCTGCATTGTTGTTTCTATTTTTTTGTTTAAATATGATGTATGCTTGTTATTTCATTTCCTGTCATGTAAATAATAATCCTAACCCAAATAGGGGGAGATTGTTGGAACACCCTATTACTAATTTGGGTAAGGATCACTATGTAATTAGGATTTTGTTTTGACCTTGCTGTATAGCCTGATAGGTCAATTAGAATGAGTCTTAGGGTTAGTACTTATGTTTGAAAGCTGCCCTCACGACCTTCTATAGATCAAAATTCAAGTGCTGAGACAAAGACAATTTTTGTCGAGCTCAGGTCGACGAAACGTCGAACTCAGTTCGACGTTATCTGAGCTCAGTTCGACGAGGCGTTGAACTCCGTTCGACGATCGTTGAGCTCAGATCGACATTCTGTTTCCAGCTGTTTTCCAAGTCGCTAAGCTCAATTCGACGATCGTAGGGCTCAGTTCGACGATTTCTGTGTTCAGTTTAAATCCAATCTCTGCGCTCATTTCGACGATCGTGGAGCTCAGATCGACAATTTTTCTAAGAGATCGACGATTTCAGAATTCAAATTCAGGACAGTTATGGAATTCATTCAGATTTATTTTCAGCATTTATGACAAAGGATTCTGTAGACATTTCAAGCAATCTGGAGCAAGTTTCATTGAGGAATAATTGAAATGTTACTTAGGACTTTCCCCAGAGACAGTTGTCAATTATGGAAGTCATTTATGACTGAGTAACGGCCATCTAAATTAGAATCTTATATACTCCTTAGAGAATATTTTTCAGATGAGAACAGACAAGATTTGAAAAAGATATACAGAAGAGAGAATAAAAATTCACTCGTCAAGAATTCAACTTCTGAGAATAGATTCAGTAGACAAAAGCTTACAGAATTACTGAGTCAGAATTCTTTAAGAACACAAGGAACATCATTGTGAAGGAGATCATCTGTTATTCTACTCCTTCAAGCTTCAAGTGTTCAAAAGCTTCATTATCAAGGACTCTAGACAACACACATTTCAGCATCTGCTGAAATCATCAATTGCTGGAGATCTGAAGCAACAGAAGGCCTATCACCCTAAGCAAAGCTCATTTTCCTGAACCCTTACAGATCTCAGGGTGAGCTTTGAAAACATCTTCCACTTGTCTTCTCTCATATTGTTGACAGAGAAGAACAACTCAAATCATTTTCTTTTTCCTTTCTCTCCTGTAAAAGTGTTTCTCAAAACTCCCTTCAAAAGTTTTGTGGCTGGTTTCTGAGACCTTGTCAAAACTCAGTGGTGGCAAGAAACCTTATCAAAAAATCTAGTTTTAGTTCTTGAGCACCTTATCAAAAGCTCATTGGTGCCCAGGACACCTAATCAACTATTCCTGCAGTGGATTCCTTCATAGTGTGGTAGAAGAGTGGATGTACCAAGGTTGTTGGGAAACAACTATAGCTCCTTGTGTCATCTGGTTTGCTGTGCTTTTTACTTTGTTGTGTGCTGTGTGATTTCCAATTTCTTGCTTACTTAGTTTTTCTTTTTACAAGAACCTTACACATATACATAAATCAAGACTTCCACTGCTTTACAGTTTTTATATTGTAAATTATTTTTAAATCTCTATTCACCCCCCTCTATAGTTAAGGTAGATCTTTCACTCACTTTCACAAACGTAAGATTTTCTTAACATAAAGCTTCGCCAAGACTTCCACTGAATCGTCCCTCTTGTTCGATAGGAAGTGAGCCACTTTAGTCAATCGGTCTACGATCACCCAAACCGAATCATTCCCGCGTTGAGATCTCGGCATCCTGTGCATGAAATCCATCGAAATATCATCAAACTTCTATTCTGGAATAGGTAATGACTTCAGGAAACCTCCGGGCTTCTGGCATTCTGCTTTCACCAAGGCACATATTTGACATTTAGCCACATAATGTGCTATGTCTTTCTTTAACCCTGGCAACCAGAACAGCTTTTTCATTTCCTTGTACATCTTTGTGCTCCCTGAGTGAATTGAGTATTTTTGTAAAGTGAGCCTTATACATCAATTCTTCCCATGACTTACCCATACTTGGGATGCACAAACGACCCTCTTTCCTTAAAAGGATGTCATCCCAGGATAATTGGTCATTTGAACCATCCACTACATAGCGTTAGAGACTTTCATAGAGTTCTGTTGCTCGCCGAACCCTGTTCGCAAGGTCATACTGTACCTCCATCTAGTTCAAGCATGCATCAGCTGTGGAATTCTTGTCAACACTAGAAATATCTAACGCTTCCAACTCCTGGATCAGATGCTCATCATACATCCGCAACAAATTTTTCCTTACTGGAGTCCTACGTCTCAAGGCATCTGCGACCACGTTTCCCTTTTCGGGAGTATAATGAATATCAAAGGTGTAGTCCCCAAGGAACTCCATCCACCTCTGTTGTTGCATATTAAGATCCTTCTGATCCAATAGGTACTTTAGGCTCTTAAGATCCGTAAAGATATCCACTTTTACACCATATAGATAGTGAAGCGGAAGCGTGGTGGGCCCATAATTGTCTAAGCCTAAGCCGCTCCGTGAAGCATCACTATAAATCTTATAGTCATCTTTACCACATGGCGATGTCAAAACAGGCACCGTGGTCAAACAAATCTTTAGCTCTTCAAAAGCTCGCGCGCACTCCGACATCCAAATTAATTTCTGATCCTTTCTCGTTAATGTGGTAAGAGGAAAAGCGATCCGAGAGAAGTTTTCTACAAAACGTCTGTAGTAGCATGCCAATCCAAGGAAACTCCTGACTTTGGCCACTGAAGACAACACTGGCCACTCTCGTATGGCACTTATCTTTGATGGATCCACCGCAATACCCTCTCCACTTACCACATGGCAAAGATAAGCCACTGACGACAGCCAAAACTCACACTTTGAGAACTTGGCATAGAGCTTATTTCTCCGCAGGGTATGCAACAACAACCGTAAATGGTTTGCATGATCAGCTTTAGATTGAGAGTACACCAATATATCATCAATGAATACGATCACAAATAGATCCAAGTACTCTCAGAACGTTCGGTGCATTAGATCCATGAACACCGATGGCGCATTATATAGCCCAAACGACATTATAGTGAACTCATTATGACCGTAGCGTGTTCCAAATGTTGTCTTGGGAATGTCACCTTCCCAAATCCTCAACTAGTAATAGCAAGATTGTATGATATATCATACAATGGTATAGCAGTTAGTGGGTTATCCCGTCCATGACTTGGAGTTGGCGGCGGTGATATGCACTCACGCAAAATTAGCATATCATAACTGTCAGCCATGCGACTCGACGATCCGTGCACTCATGGCACATTCTTGGTGTACTGGCGAACCTGGGTCTCACAATCATTCAAGGTCCGAAACCCAACGGTATTGAGCATTAATACTTAATGGCTCGCAGGCCTAAGACTCTCATTATGGGGTCCAATAAGACAAATAACTAGGTCTACTAGTCGGTCAGACATAATGCGGTCCGATTCAGCCAATCCCATTGTTCAAATCGTCCAAAATGATGCGGGTCAGCTTTCCCCTTATACGTTCGGCACGAAGCCTTCAACAGCTCGTAGCTCACAATAGCCACACTGTCCACCAAGAACTTGCTTCATAATCCAAAAAAAGGAGTTAGTGCCAGCGATCCTCACGGTCGCTTGCCGGGTTTAGCAGAACTCTTTTTCTACACCAAAACTCAACCCAAACATAGCATAAAACACAAGAATCATGAGGGTATTTTCCTTGAATTTCACTCTAGTACTTCCTGTTACTACCCTTTATAGGCACAACCCATCGACTCCACAAACTACATGTTTATACGCGGAGTCTTCTCTAGTGCGCAAAATGAGACATCACCAATCCAGACCAACCTGTCCTGATGGGTTTCACACAGCATGCCTATTCTGTACTATATATTTCTAGATCTATATGCAAGACTGGGGATTTGAAGAATCAACCCAAGGAAATACCTCAAAAGCCACTCTTTGGTGGAGGAAATTCATGCACATGCCAAAGAAGTACTTCACATGTCCAAGGAAGACAGATCATTACCCTTGACAATCTCTTTGGAGCCATGGAAATCTAGCCAGTTGGAAAGCACCGCAACACTCTTGCCTCCACAAATCTGGACTCGGCTCGCAATTCTGAATGCTGAAGCTCCACCGGTGGCTGGATCTCTTCTCCTCTTTCTTCTTCTTGCTCTCCCTTCTCTCTACCTCTTTTAGAAAGAGAATAGCCAAGATGAATGAGAATTATCTTCTCAATCCTTGGTCTTAACTCAGCAGGGAGAAGCTTGGACCATTGGATCCCAGATGAAGGAAATGAACGGCCACAAATCGCTCTGAAAGCTCTATTTTTTGGGTTGACATGGCTTGTGACACACCCGTGTAACAGGTCGTGTACCTTAAGAGGCACACGAACCAACTTATCTTAAACAGGACACGGCCCTGTGACACGCCCGTGTGCCTAGACATGACTTCAGACATGCCCGTGTCCTGCCCGTGTTCAATAGGCCTCACAAACTTGGCCAAAACACGAGGAGGACATGACCTATGACACGCCCGTGTCACAGGCCGTGTACCTTCTCGACAAATGTCGAGAGCATTTCGTCCAGTACTCGAGACAACACAGAGAAGGACACGGCCTTGGACACGCCCGTGTCCCAGGCCGTGTGCCTCACTCAAGACACACTCGAGTAAATAGAGCAGGTCACGGCTTGGTACATGCCCGTGTCCCAGGCTGTGTTGCCCTCTCGAAAAACTTTGAGTGAATTTCGTCGAGCACTCAAAAGGTCGTGTGTCAACTCGACAACACAGAGCAGGACACGACATGGGACATGCCTGTGTACCAGGCCGTGTTGCCCAACCTGAACTAAATTTTGGGATTTTGGGTGTTACAACCATCCCCTCCTTAAAATAAATTTCGTCCCAAAATTTGCATACAGTAAGGAAAAGAACAATCAAGATGTTATAACATCACAAAAGGTTGATAAAACTTTACACGCACTGTATAACAGTTTAAACAAATAGCTCGGGAAATTCAGCCCGCATGGTCTACTCCTCACGGTCGTAGTTATCCCACCGGACCTTGACCATACAGATTGTCTTGTTCCGCAATTGTATATCGGCTCTATCCTTGGTCTTAAATCAGCAGGGAGAAGCTTGGATCATTGGATCCCAGATGAAGGAAATGAACGGCCACAAATCGCAATGAAAGCCTTAATTTTTGGGCTGAACCGACTTGTGACACGCCCGTGTCACAGGCCGTGTACCTTAAGCGACACACAAACTGACTTACCCCGAACAGGACACGGCCCTGTGACATACCCATATCATAGGCCGTGTGCCTTTCTGAACTGCTTTGACTACTTGAATGGCAGACATCAACAACTTGCCCACTCCTCACATAACCGTGAATTTCGTCTCACGTTGAGTATTTTGCCCCAGTAATACTTCCCTAGAATTACAGTCGATGTAGGCACGCTACTCCGAGAGCCAGTCCATAATAGATATAACATCAAACTCTTAAATCCGTAGCACGGACGCTTCTAAACCAAAGTCTTTACTTCCTATCCGCACCTCCACAAAACAAGACCAATCCACATGCATCAAGCATCCGTTAGGTAGCAACACCTTCACAGTATCAGTCGCTACACGAGTAGGAACTTCGATTCGCAATACGAATGCCTCAGATAGGAATGAATGCGAAGCACCTAAATCAAACAGTGCACTCGCCGGATATTCCCGAATAAGGACAAAGCCTATCATAAACAACTTATAAACAAGCAACAATCAAGGTATTAAGTATGAAAAAAATTAAAAATTGAATCTTAACTCATACCCGTAACCACGTCTCTTTGTTTTATGGCCTCCTACTGACCAAGATTAAAGACTCGAGGCTGCATGTGGGATGCAGATGATTCCACCACTGCCTTTCCCTTTTCTGCATAAGTCACACCCATCTTCTTTTCTGCTTTTGGAGGGCCACTCCAAAAATCCCTAGCTATATGACCCACCTTACCACATGTATAACATATGCAAGGGCCTCTCTCCGTAGTTGCTCCTTAAGTAAACGTAGAAGGAGGCGGTGCAGATATTTTTGGCTTCTTATTCCACCGTTTGTACCCAGACTTTGAATAACTCGGTGTCTTGAACTCTGGCTTCTTCCCTGCCAAGTAATTCTTATGTTGTACGTGCTTCATATCAAGTTCAAGGGAACGGGCCGTATTAACCAAGGTAAGAAAACCCTGCATCATTGGTCCTTAGAAAAGAAGTCGTAATTCATCTCTCAGCCATTCATAAAACCGATTGTTTTCCGTTCCTTATCCGCAAACGTAAAGCCTACATATCTTCCCAATCTCATAGACTCATGCTAGTAGTCATCAACCGACCTCTCGCATTGAGTTAGCCTTTGAAATTGATTTTCCATCGCGATTCGCTGTGCCGATGGAACATATCTCGCCAGAAAAGGCCTTAAGAACTCCTCCATTGAGATCTCACTCAACAATCAACCAGCGAACTGGTGCAGGTCCAAATCGTCACACCAAAGTCTTGCATCACCATCCAACAAGAAGGTAGTCACAATGACTTTTTGCGACTCTTCTGTTTCAGGTGCTTTCAGGACCCTCTTTATTCTTGAGAGACAATCTTCGGCTTATGTAGGCATACCAGTACCCGTAAACACAGGGGGATTGAAACTCATCACGTGTTTCATTTGCTTCTCCACTGCTCGCCTTGTAGCCAGTAGCTCAATAGCAACTTTTCTCTCCGCCACGCGCTCGACTACGTCAACCGGTTCCTGAGCTGGAGGTTGTCTCTGACCTCCAGGTCATACATTCATCATTGCAAACACGACCTCAACAACTAATCATATAGTTTCCGCCAAAGGATGAGGTGTCAGAGCCTCCTCAGGGGCAATACTCTCCACCGAGCACTTGGGTTCTTGCTGCCCCACACCACTTCAAGTTGCCTACAATGTGAAACACACAATTAAACAACTACAAATATTTCCAAAAGCAATCACAAGAACAAATCAGTTCCGCAAACATGTGTTTTTTATTCCTAAGTGGACATTCATGGGTTCAATTATGTTATCACGGTAGCACACATACACATGATCATAACCCCTTAAAAGAATTAGACCATGAATTCGAAGAAGAAATACCAAAAATAGAATCTGATACCAATTTTGTAATGCCCCCATCCATCCTATAGCATATGACAGAAGGTCCGGCCGGGGCCCGATGCCATATACTACGGATAGGTAAGGAGGTTACTAGTTGAATTCCAAATTCATGTTCATTACGAATGTATCCTAACTCAGAGCATTCTAGCAGAAGTATTTAAATTATGAACCTAAACATAACAGGAATGTCCACTATACCATAGGAATGATATATACATAATAACATGTAACACATGTTTTGGTCGTAGCCTTATTACAACTGTTTTATTTAACATTAAGTGGCTTCATACGTCAGCACGCATGCCGGCCACACATGAAAATAGTAAATGTTCGCGTTTTTGGTCCTTTAAGGGCCAGCCAATTTGCAGCACATGGGCTTCAACCCACTATTTTCCACTTGGCTCTCCAGCACCTGCACAAAAGAGCTGGTGTCTGGCTTAAAGAGAGCTTAACTAGCAATCCTACTAGGAAAGTATACCTATCGAACTATTATTTTAGGGTTAAAGAGAAATCTAAATGCGATTAATAAAAGGGATATTGCACTAAAAAAATAACTACTAGTAGTTAAATAAAGAGCTATTAAAAATGAAAACAACGAAGGGTTAGAACAATGAAATGGAAAAGCACTCGATCAAGAATCACCTTGGTGAGAATTGACTAAAATGCTATAAGAAAAACCTAACTTAATAGGGTAAAGGTACTTGACCGTGGAGGTTCCTAAAGCTTGAACACGCTTCTCTCGAAGTCATGCCCAACTGAGTTTAGGAAGGTTCGACCGAACTCTCATCCAAATCGGAGGCCTAAAGCTCGCTTTACGTGGTGAACCCCACTATTGGATTTCACTAAAATCCGGGAGATTTAGACGTGTGCCTCTCTCGAGGGTTGCATGCAACTCTCTTTACTCTTGAGTGTTCACTTCAAAGTACGAGTAACTTGGCTAGCTAAGAGTGAAAACATAAATGGAAATTATATATCGATGATATAACTCCAAACATGAAAAATCAAGAGTAATTTGAAGGCCTAAACCCTAGAAAGAAAAACTAAATTCAAAGCATCATAACTTAATAAATTTGAACCTTGGATCATCAAGATCAAGTATAAGGAGGATTAGTTAATCATAGAGAAGTGGAGGAGGATGGATGAGTAGAAGAGCATTAAGAACACAAATTAAAAGGGAACTTTAAATTTATAATGAAAGAGAGCTACACTTGAAAGAAAAATTACAATTGCATGGAAATGAAACTATGCTAGCATTCTATTAAACTACTAAATCAATTACCAAAGCTATTACAAAAGCTTAAACTAAACTAGGGATAAGAAAAACTAAAATGAGAAAGAGAGAGAGGGGGAGAAAAAGCTTGAAAAAACACAAGTAAACAAAAGGCCAGCACCTCCCCTCTGAACACAAAACTCTTTTGGAATGCAAAAGATGGCCTTATATTTATAGGCAAAAATCTCGGGTTGGTCATGCCCAATAACACGCCCAGGGAGGGCATGTCAGGGGGCGTGACACGTACGGGGTTGACCTCGGGCTCTGGATTCTTATGGGAAGGATGATTTCCTCTTTATGATGGTGGACACGCCCTATGTCACGACCGTGTATGGGGGCATGACATGCACGTTGCGTCGAAACCATTAGTCAAAAATCCATCAGTCTTCAGAAAAGGTTGAACACGCCCGTGTAGGGGGGCGTGTACGTACTGTTGACGTGCAGCAATGGAAAATCTTTAAATACAGCTTCAGGCATCAGGATGAGGGTGACACGCCCTATGACATGCCTAGGGAGGGTGTGTAAGGGGGGCGTAACAACTGTTTTTCTCGTTATGTTGGCTCTGGCAGCAGACTTCCTCAGGATCGGGTCACACGCCCTATGACACGCCCAGGGAGGGCGTGTCACGGGGGTGTGTCAGGGCATTTTTGGCCAAAATCCCTGGAAACCTGCAAAAAGAGAAGAAAACATTAGAGGCAATAATATATACATAAGGAAGTCAAAATATAAGCTTACAAGACATGATTTGCACATTATAAACTAGAAAATACCCTAATATTTTAGACAACAAAACGTACTATCAAATTCCCCCAAGCTTAAACTTTGCTTGTCCCCAAGCAAAGATATAAAAACTAGAAAACCATAAAAAGTAACTAACCAAAAAGTTCTAATTATGCTTACACAAGTACTATGCGAAATTCTTAGTAGGGAGAAGGTGAAACGTAAACCAAAAAAAATTATTTAAACATGGTTTACAATTTATAAACTTTATTAATAAAAATAAATCATCCAAAATTTTAATAAATTTCTTTAAATAGATTTAAGCAAGCAATGAAATGAAAAAACGCATTAAGTTGTTACTAGATCAAAGAAACACATTATAACCATATCAATCAAATAACAAAAATCTAAATTTAAATCCAAAACTTTACTAATCTACCTTTCCTTTTTACTTAGCTAAAAAGAAATCAAAAGCATGAATCAAAAGAACTTAATAGGACCGAAATGTTTGGTTTAGGATTATGATTAGGAGTGGAATTCAAAGATAAACAAGGAGGCTTAAAAATCACACTAAACCAAACAAAGAGTTTCAAAAATTTTATAGGTAAAATATTTTTCTTTCATTTTCTTTTCCATTTTTTTTTTCATTTTGTTTTCTTTTTCCAAATAAAGGCCATAATTAATTTTATTTTAATTTTAAAATTGGCGAAACAAAAGTAAACACTTCTTTTGAGCACACTTTTTCAAAAACAAAACTTCACCAAATATATCACAAAATAACCCTATCACGAAATTTTTTTAAATGAAACTTAAAAAGGCTAGTGTGATTTATATAGGTTGGAAAATTTGGTTTTGGTGAAGATGAAATGATAAGTGGAGCTATCAATTGAAATTGGAAAAAGGCTCAAAAGCGGATAATTATGGGTAAAAGTTTTGAGATTGGCAAGAAGGCCCAAACGAAAACAAAAACGGCCTAAATCAGTTTCAAACTTTTAAATTTATCTAAAGCATAGTTTTGAAAAATTTCAAAA
This sequence comes from Platanthera zijinensis, assembly GCA_039513925.1. Taxonomy (NCBI): domain Eukaryota; kingdom Viridiplantae; phylum Streptophyta; class Magnoliopsida; order Asparagales; family Orchidaceae; genus Platanthera; species Platanthera zijinensis. The sequence goes on from CM077089.1 coordinate 108,696,228, forward strand.
AGCAAGTCCTATATAATAAAAGAAGATTGACGAAATTATCTTGAAAATAGAAATAATAGGTTACTTGGATCGTTCACATCTACTACGCTAATCAAAAATCGAATTTACAAAAATTATCCAAAAATGAAAAGGAAAATAGTGGATGAAATATTTTTAAGAAAGTAAAGAAAATAAAGAACGAAAACCATAATAAAAAGGCGAGTTTTAGAAAAAACGTTTCACGTTAACATACTACCGTGAATTAGAAACACAGCATGGCAAACATTTTACTTGTGAACATAATTAAAAAGGCCGATTAGAAAAATTATAGTTAGCTAAGTTGTTTATATGGGATTTTGGGAAAAACAAAACAAAAGCAAGGGGTACTATTGAAATACTATAATTAGCATAATAATTTTTTTTTTGATTTCGAAATAGTCTCTTTTTTTAGATTTTTAAAGATATTATCTTTTTTTGAGATTTTTAAAATATACACAAAAAGCAAAAAGAAGGAGGAAATCCTCCCCAAAGCTTAAAATGGACATTGCCCTCAATGGAGAAAGGAGGGAATAGAGAGAGAGAATTTAAAACAGAAATGAAAGTTCAGAATTAGAAAACAGGTACTTCCCCGGATTTATGCGTCACAAAAGTTGAGTGATGCTGCTCCACCATGCCTACGCTTTGGATATTCTTTGGACTACGTGATGGATACAACAGCGTTGGAGCAGACGATCGCAAAAGCTTCAGCTTGTCGGAGCCGTCCGGGGCAAAAATTTTAAAATAAAGAAAATAGAAAAGATAACTTGGGTTGCCTCCCAAGAGCGCCCTTTGTTTAAAACGTCATTTGAGCTTGATGCAACAACATAATATTATCCAAAAATATTTTATCCAAAAATAATATTCAAAGTTTTTAACAAAATAAAATAGTTCTAAGTTAGCTAAAGTTCATGCAGAAGAAACTTAACATTGTTTGGACTGAGATTAGCATCACCAGAAAAATAGAGTTTAAGACGCTGCCCATTCACTTTGAAATCACCCTTATCAGGGTGTGAAATTAAAACAACACCATAAGGAAAAACTTCTAAAACAGAAAACGGTCCAGACCAATGTAACTTTAACATGCCCGGAAATAAACGTAAATGAGAATTTTAAAGAAGAACTTGGTCGCCCGGCTTAAAGATTTTTGGGTTCCTTAAGTGCTTGTTGTGAAAATGTTTCGTCCGCTCTTTATAAAATTTGTTATTTTCGTAAGCGTAAGAGCGCTATTCATCGAGTTCGTTAAGCTGAAATTTTCTAAAATTGCCGACTAAGTGGGGATCGAAATTTAAAAACCTTAAGGACCAAAAAGCGCGGTGTTCTAATTCTACGGGTAAATGGCACAACTTTCCATAAACCAACCGATACGGCGTACATCCGATGACGGTTTTGTATGCTGTTCAGTAGGCGAGCATCATCTAATTTGGTTTACCAATCTTTTCTAGAGGTTGAAACAGTCTTTTCTAATATTCTTTTAATCTCTTTGTTCACTACTTCGACTTGTCCATTAGTTTGGGGGTGCTAGGCAGTTGAAAGTTTATGTGTAACGCCATATTTAATAAGAGATTTAGAAAACTGCGCGTTACAAAAGTGTGAAACCCTATCGCTAATGATGGCTCGCGGCGTACCGAATTGAGAAAATAATTTTTTCAAAAATGTAACTACAACTCAGGCATCGTTAGTAGGAAGAGCTTGAGCTTCAGCCCATCGAGAAACATAATCTATGACATCTAAAATATATTTATTCCCGAATCTAGAAGGAAGGGGGCCAACAAATTCAATTCCCCAAAGGTCAAAAATTTCGCACTCGAGGAAATAATTTTGCGGCATTTCATTTTTATTGGAAATATTGCTCGAACGTTGGCAACTATCACACCTACTCACAAAGACTTGCACGTCTTTAAACTGGCTAGGCCAGTAAAAACCCTCGCAAAGCACCTTGTGAGCTGTGCGAGCAGCTTGATAGTGACCACCAGTTGGTCCTTCGTGCAAATGTTTTAAAATATCTAATCCTTCTTCAAAAGAGACACATCTCCTTATCACTTGGTCCGCACAAACTCTGAAAAGATGCGTGTCCTCCCAAAAATAGTTCTTCAACTAAGAAAAGAATTTCTTCTTTTGATGAGAGGAGAAATCTTTTGGGAGCACACGAGCTACTAAATAATGTTTTATTTGTGCAAACCAAGGAAAAGGAGAAGTGCTAATTTAAAGCAGCTTTTCATCAGGAAAATAATCATTAAAAGATTTTTCATCTAAATATTCTATATACGGATTATCTAATCGTGAGAGATGGTCGGCGACCAAATTTTAAGCTCTTCGCTTATCACGAATTTCTAAGTCAAACTCTTGGAGGAGTAAGACCCAGCGAATCAGGCATAGCTTGGCATCCGTCTTAACAAGAAGATATTTGAGGGCCAAGTGGTCCGTAAAAACGATAATTTTTTAATGTGTAATATAAGGGCAGAATTTATCAAAAGCGAACACTATAGCTAGGAGCTCCTTCTCGGTTGTGGTGTAATTCTCTTGTGCCAATGTAAGTGTTTTACTTGCATAATAGATGGGGTGGAAGTTTTTAGAAATTCGTTGTCCTAGTACGTCTCCCACCGCAAAACTACTCGCATCGCACATAATTTCAAAGGGAAGGTCCCACACCGGAGCTATCATAATGGGGGCGTTAATTAACTTTTCTTTAATTAATTCAAATGCAGACAGAAAAAGGTCATCAAAAATAAACGGGGCGTCTTTTTCTAAGAGCTAAGAAAGAGGTTTGGTGATTTTGGAGAAGCCTTTTATGAAGCGACGGTAGAAACCAGCGTGTCCTTAGAAACTTCTTATAGCTTTGATGTTCGTAGGTGGTGGTAGCTTCTCGATAACTTCTATCTTAGCAATATCTACTTCAATTCCTCTCGCAGAAATAATATGACCAAAAACTAACCCTTCCCTCACCATAAAATAGCATTTTTACCAATTTAGTGTAAGGTTAGTTTCTTCGCATCATTCTAAGAATTTTTCTAGATTTTCTAATCAACTATCAAAGGTATCACCAAACACGGAGAAATCATCCATGAATACCTCCATAATGCTTTCTATGTACTTGTCGAAGATAGCGAGCATACATTGCTGGAATGTAGTTGGTGCATTGCATAATCCAAATGACATTCTTTGGTAGGCGAAGGTGTCGAAGGGACAAGTAAACGTAGTTTTCTCCTGGTTCTCGGGAGAGATGGGGATTTGAAAATACCCCGAGAGACCATCGAGAAAACAGTAAAAGCTATGGCTGGATAATCGCTCTAAGATTTGATCGATGAACGGCAAAGGGAAGTGGTCTTGCGGGTGGCATCGTTCACCTTACGATAGTTGATACACATTTGCCACCCCGTCACCGTCCGTGTCGGGATTAAATCATTATTTTCATTTACAACTACAGTTATCCCTCCCTTTTTCGGCACTACCTGTACAGGACAAACCCACTTACTATCGGATATTGGATAGATAATTCCTGCGTCTAAGAGTTTCATCACCTCGCCCTTTACGACTTCTTTCATGTTAGGGTTTATACGATGCTGGGGTTGGATTGAATTGCGTGAATTATCTTCCATTAAGATTTTGTGAGTGCAGAAGGATGGGATTATGCCCTTGATATCAGATATCTGCCAGGAAATAGCTCGGCGATGCTTACGTAAAACTAGCAGGAGTTTATCATTTTGCACTTCAGATAAGTAGGACAAAACTATCACTGGTAGTTTGGAATTTTTTCTAGGAAGGCATACTTAAGATGTTCTTGTAGTTCCTTCAACTCTAGGCTAAGGGGATCTTCATACGATGTTTTAGAAATTCTTTCTTTTTCAAATACTATGTCTTTGTAGACTTTTTTAAATGGAAAATTAAAAGGGGTGGGGCTAGTGGTCATGGCGGTTTCTTGCAGAAATTCCATTGGAAGATTTGAGGGAGGACAAAAATCAGAAAATTCATTTTCACTATCAGAAGGGCAGTAGTAATATTCATCACTTAAGGTATCTAAGAAGAAATAGGAGTCTTCATTCTCCAAGGTATTTTTCATCGAAGGGGTGATAGAGAAGGTCACTTCATTGTCGCCTACTCAAAGGAAGAGCTTCCCATTGCGTACGTCAATGATAGCTCGTAAGGTGGCAAGGAAGGGTTGGCCAAGGATAAAGGGAGCCTCAACGTCTTCTTCGATGTCCAATATGACGAAATTCACCGGGAAGATGAATTTGTCGACTTTGACTAGAAAATCCTCCACAATTCCTAACGGGTACTTAACTAATCTATCGGCGAGCTGGATAATCATACGCATGGGGTTGAGTCTATCAATTCCTAACTTCTTAAATAACAAGAAGGGAATTAGGTTGATACTCGCACCTAAGTTGTCCAATATATGCTTGACAAAAAGATCACCAAAGACACACGGAATAGAAAAACTACCCGGATCACTGATCTTCTTTGGTAAGTCATTTATAAAGACCTCAGAGCACTCGACATTTAGTGTGACATATGTCAAGTTCTCTAACTTATTCTTATTAGTCAGAAGGTCCTTAAGATACTTAGCGTAGTTCGGTATCTGGGAAATAGCTTCATGGAAGAGTAGATTTATGTGGATTTGCTTAAACATTTCTAAGAAGCGCGTATACTGATCATCTAGACGTTGTTTGTTAAGTTGGGAAGGGTATGGTGGAGTTGTATCATTTTTAAAAATAGGTGGTAGTGCGAGATCATTTTCTAAAACAAAGAGCGGAGTGATAACTTCTTTTTCATCGGGTGGTGGCATTTTCAAAACGGGAGTGGAGCTTGCCTCGGGCTCTTCGCTAACCATACCAGAAACTTGCTTTCCACTACGAAGAGTTATAGGTTTCGCTTGCTCTCTCAGGTTGGGCTCTGTATTGGAAGGAAGAGACCCCGCAGGTCACTCAGAAGTAATTTTGGCGAGTTGTCCAACTTGATTTTCTAAATTTTTAACGCTTCCGATTAAGGTTCTTATAGTAGCTCCATTTATGGTTTTATATTTAGAAAGTAACTCATCCAAGCTTGGAGGTTTTGGATAGTTTTGAAGAGTGGGAGGTGGTGCAGAAAAATTATTTTGTGGTGGCGGGCACAATGCGTTCGAAGGATTACTCCACCAAAAATTTGGGTGGTTCCGTAAAGCAGGATTATAACTATTCGGAAAAGAAAAACCAGGAGCATGAAAATTCGCAGTAGAAAAATTATTAAAATCATTTCTAGGCATATTATTAACATAATCTAATTGTTCGGGAGCAGGAGTTATAGATTCCCATACCTGAGGGGGGGAGGCAACAGTCATCTCCGTAATTTTTTTTACTTAAAATTTCCTCTTGCAGAGCTAGCTGAGAGATGTATTCAACTTCAAATATACCTGCAGGTTTGTTTGGGCGGGACTAAGTACATTCCACTAATAGGTATTCCTGGCCTTGTCCTCAAAAAGCTCAAGAGCTGCTTTCGAGGTTTTGTGGATTAAAGTACCATCGGAAGCTGCGTCTATCATTTGCTTTGTGTTTTGATTTAGCCAATTATAAAACGTCTTCACTTGTAACCTTACAGGCAGCGCGTGATGGGGGCATCATCTTAACTGTTCTTTAAATCTTTCCCAGGTTTCATTTAAGTTTTCAGAGTCTATTTGTCCAAAGGCAGAAATACCATTCCTAAGTTTTGCAGTTTTAGCTTGCGGAAAATACTTCGTCAGAAAATTTTTAGTTAATTGATCCCAAGTGGTGATGCTCCCTTTTGGCAGAGTCATCAACCATTGTTTAGCTTTGGTACTTAGAGAGAAAGGAAATAATCTTAGCCTAATAACATCATTTATGACACCATTTATCTTGAAGGTATCCCAAATCTCAAGAAAGCTTGCTATATGTGCGTTCGGATCATCATCTTGAAGTCCATCATATTGCACATACTGCTGCACCATTTGAATTATGCTAGGCTTTAGTTAGAAATTATTATTAGCTATAACAGGGCGCACTATACTGAATTCTGTTCCCTCTAGATTCGATCGTGCATAATAGGACATAGGCATATGCACGGCTTCCTCCACGTGGGGTTCTTCCATTCTTAAAGTGGAAAATGACTAGAAATCCTCAACTGGTATTTGGGGAGTTGGGCCATGAAATCGCGATCTTCTCCTAACAGTACGCTCAATTTCGTGGTCCATGTCCAAAATAATCGATGGACTCCCGCGGGTCATGAACTAGAAGAAGAGAAGAAAAAGAAGAGAAATAAACAAACTAGAAAAAGAGAAACCGAAAAAAATTTGAAATAGATTTTTATTTATGTTTTAACTCCCGAACTTCCCTAGGGCTACCCAATGAAGGGTTCGCAAGGTACTAGACAAGATAGTGGTATTTTAGCCATATTGCCCTTTTCGAGAGAGTTAGGTGACGTAGAAAAATTGTGGAGCGGGTTTCTATTAAGAGCGTTAATTTTTAAAAAAAATATATTTAGAAAGAGGATGAGAAAGAGAAATGATAAAAGTAATAGGTTCGTGTTTTCAAATTATAAATAAAAGTTGATCCCGACAATGGAGACAAAACCTTGGTATCTGGGAAATAAAGAGCCGAACTAGCAATCCAACTAGACAAGTATACCTCTTGAACTATAGATCGGGGACACAAGTGTCATATTAAAATCCGAGAACTGTTGAGTAAACCTACTCACACGAAAACTATTATTTTATCGAAGGATGATTTTAGGGTAAAAGAGGAATCTAAATGCGATTAAGAAAAGAGATATAGCGCTAAAAAGAGAACTACTTGCAGTTAAATAAAGAGCTATTAAAAATCATAACAACGAAGGGTTGGAACAATGAAATGGAAAAGCACTCGATAAAGAATCACCTCGGCGAGAGTTGACTAAAATGCGATAAGAAAAACCTAACTTAATAGGGTAAAGGTCCTTGACCGTGGATGTTCCTAAAGCTTGAACACGCTTCTCTCGAAGTCGTTCCCAATAGAGTTTAGGAAGGTCCGACCGAACTCTTGTCCAAATCGGAGGCCTAAAGCTCGCTTTAAGCGGTGAACTCCACTATTAGATTTCACTCCAATCCGGGAGATTTGGACGTATGCCTCTCTCGAGGGGTGCGTGCATCTCTCTTTACTCTTGAGTGTTCTCTTCAAACTGCGAGCCTCTCGGTTAGCTAAGATTGAAAACAGAAATGGAAATTATATATCGATGATATAACTCCAAAAATGAAAAATCAAGAGTAATTCGAAGGCCTAAACCCTAAAAAGAAAAAGTAAATTCAAAGAATCATAACTTAATCAACTCGAATCTCGGATCATCAAGATCGAGTACAAGGAGGATTAGTTAATCATGGAGAAGTGGAGGAGGAGGGATGAGTAGAAGAGCATTAAGAACCCAAATTAAAAGTGCACTTTATATTGATAATGAAAGAGAGCTACACTTGAAAGAAAAATTACAATTGCATGGAAATGAAACTATGATAGCATTACATTAAACTACTAAATCAATTAACAAGGCTATTACAAAAGCTTAAACAAAACTAGGGATAAAAAACTAAAATGAGAAAGAGAGAGAGGGTGAGAAAAAGCATGAAAAAACACAAGTAAACAAAATGGTAGCACCTCCCCTCTCAACCCAAAACTCTTCTGGAATACAAGGGGTGGCCTTGTATTTATAAGCATAAATATTTGGTTGGTCATGCCCTGTAACACGCCCGGGGATGGCATGTTAGGGGGGCGTGACACGTACGGGGTTTACCTCGAGCTCTAGATTCTAGCGGGAAGGATGATTGCCTCTGTACGATGGTGGACACGCCCTAGGTCACGCCCGTGTAGGGGGGCATGACACGCACATTGCGTCGAAATCATTGGTCAGAAATCCGTCATTCTTCGGAAAAGGTTGAACATTCCAAAGGACATGTCAGTGTAGGGGGGCGTGTCGGTACTGTTGACGTATAACAATGGAAAATTTTAAAATGCGGCAGAAGGTGTTGGGTATTGTATCCACAATTACCTGGATTTGAGGAAGCCACCTGTCTAGCTAAGATGAATTCACAATGTATTTGATGAACTATTTTTTAGTTGTGCTTGCAGTTATTCCATGCTAAGTACACACCAATGTCAGGGTGCAGTGGGTCAATATACTCGGGTTTGTGCAACGTAATCCCTCGTTGAGCAGATTAGTGTGTTGGCCTACGTGTACTCTCTCTATTGGGGTGTACTTAATTTCAAGTACAGGGCTATGATAAAGCAAGAGCAGACAAGGAGCAAGGATGGGCCAAAGACCTGCTCACGGGTGGAAAGACGAGAATTCGTCCAAGTATAACTTGTCGAGAATCAATAAGTGATTCTCGCCGATTCGTCGAGAATCACTAGTGATTCTCGACGAGTCGACGAGAATCACTAGTTGATTCTTGCCGGGTTGGGCCGGCTGTCTCGACGCAGTCAGAAAAACGTTCTAAGGCAGAATCGTCGAGAATCACTTGGTGATTCTCGCCGATTCGTCGAGAATGACTTTGCATTCTCGATGAGTCGGCGAGAATCCAAGGTGATTCCCACCGATTCTCCCCGGCCTCTATAACCTGTGCAGCCAGAATTCTCTAAGTAGAATTCGGCGAGAATCGTAAGTGATTCTCGCCGATTCGTCGAGAATCACTCACGATTCTCGCCGAATTTGACTTGGGCATTTTTCCAAGTCTGCCTGGACCGATCCACGTTATCATCGGGATTTTGAACCGGACTTTGGTCTTACCGCTGGTGGGGCCCACAACGGTCATCTCCTGACCTAGTGTATAAATACTCTGTATTTGTGAACAGTAAAAATAGGGGATCACAGCAAAACGAAAAAGAGGCCGCCGTCAAGCCCTAGATCGGAAGCGAGCTCGGCCGACCCGCTCCGCCTCTCGCTAGCTGCTCGCCACCGTTGATCGAGGATTTCGTTACCTCTCCCGGCGACAGAAGCCTAGTCGGGCACAGCGTCTCACACGTCTATCCAGAGATCTTTTGTCTCTTGATTTGTGATCAGGAAACATTTCCCATCCGAATCGATCGAGACGATCGATCCTAGTGTGACCGTTGGAAGACCTTGCCGATTTTGCTAAGAAGATTGGATCTACATAACATCACCGCCTCTATTGTTGAAGCCGTCGATCTAGAGAAGATTCTCTCCAAGTGAGATCTAGGTTGTGGACTCTTCGTTGACCTCAAGAACACGTCATCGAACGAAGAGGGACACCTTGGTCTCCATACGTTGTTTGTATACTTACAAGCTATTTTTATTTCATTGTAAAGGACCGTTTGGTCTCTAGTTGTAGGTTTGGGTGAAACCCGTGTTGTGGGAGTGTTGACTCCTACGTGTGGAAGGGTTCCTTCCGTTAGTGCAAGGATTGGATTTCAATCCTGTTGGTGTAGTGACCAAGTCGTCCCTGGTTGGGAGATAGGTCGAAGGGGGAAAGTGGACGTACCCAAATCGGGGAACCACTATAAATTGCTTGTGTATTTTTGTGCTGTGTTGTTTTGTTTTCTTGTGCAGGTGAAACATTAATTCCGCAAATTCGCTGCAAATACACCTATTCCCCCCCCCCATAGGTGTAAGTAGTTGACACTAGGTGGACTTTCAAGTGGTATCAGAGGGAGGTTACTTAGCAATAAGGTTAACGCCTTGAGTAAGATCCTGCCTCTTGTGTCAACTAGAAGACAAGACTCAAGCATGGAGCTGAAATTTGATGTCCCTCCTCTGAGACTCCCTGCGTGCACAACAGAGTATTATCCTATCTGGAAGATAAGAGTTATGTTTCATCTGGAGGCCATCGACCCTCGGGTGTCAATCATCTTGGAAGAGGGTCCCTTCATTCCCATGAAGGCTTCTAAGTCTGGAGAGGATATCCTTATCCCCAAGAGTCCCGAAGAGATGTCTGAGACCGAGCTCTCACTATACAACTTGGATAAGTTAATACGTCAGATCATCACTGACGTCTGGTCTGGTGTATCTCGTTCAAGTGTGGACAAGTGTAGGACGGCCAAGTCCATGTGGCAAACCATCTCAGACCTCATGGAGGGATCAGAGAAAGCTGGTACCGGTTGTCAGCAAGAGGATGAAGCCTATGTAGGAGTCCTTATTTCTGAAGATGAAGGGCATGATCAATATGTCAATATCAGGGCTCCTGTGTCCTTATCAGAGACTGAAGAAGAAGCTGAGGAAAGCAGTTCTGATGAAGCTAACTCAACAGTCTCTGCCAATCTGGATGATAACCATGAACAACAAAGTCTGAAGTAGGTAACTTCTTCCTCATGCCCCTCTCCTCTTGAAATTCCTGAAGACAGGAATAGTTTTGAGAGTAGTCCTTCCAATGATGCAAGGGATACACATAGCTTCAATCAAAAGATTGATAATCGTGATTCCCTTGAGAGTGCCCTTCAGACGAGCAACTTACTTGTTGAGGAACAAGCTAAGGAGATTGCTCAGCTGAAGATCTTGATGAATCTCCAATTGGAATCCATCAAAGTAAAGGACTCTCAAATCTCGGATCTAGAAAGTCATCTAGAGACCGAGAAGAGGATAGTTTCTAATTTTTCCAAGATTGATGCTATCAAGAGAAAAGCAGAAAATGGGTGGATCTCCCAAATTATTAAGTCATGGATAAATGGGGAAACGGTGTTCAGACCCCCCACCCCGAGTAGGAAGGACACTCATCATGCCTTCAGGTATGACCATAGGAATAACCATGGTCACTGCAAGAATGATCAGTCCTCTTGTGGAAGCACTCAAAATGCAAGGGCTGTCATGGCCACCCAGAAGAGAATACCTCTGGCTTCCACCAAGCCCTTTGTATTCTCGGCCACAGCCCCTACTCGTCATGAATCTGCCAGCATCAGCTCACAATGCACCTCTCACCTCCCTAGGACTCTGGAAAGGGGGGATAGAAATCATGTTGTTAGGACTCATGAGGTCCTTGGAAGGGGGCTGACTGAAAAGAAGGCACCACCTCCCAGGCCTCATGACACCTGCCATATGCATTCTTTCCACCCTTCCAATAGTCACGGTGGAAGAGATAATTCTGTGAGCATATCTGGCTCTATTCCGTTTAGACCTAGAACTATGACTACCTCTGTCATCCGTTTAGGTCACAAACGACGATACAACATTCATGAGTGTTGGTGTTGTGGCAAAGTGGGTCATTTTGCCATAGATTGTTGGCACAACTATTCTGTATCAATGGCAAGGGGACTTCCACATCCTCGAGGCAATGTTAGTCTTCCCACCAGGATTCCTGAGGGAAGGCAGTCCAATTATTATGCTGACAGGAACCTCGGACCCAATACATATTGGGCTCCTAAGGTAAGGTAATATTCTTTGGTGCAGGGTAGTCTAGACTTCCGTGTCATGATGGGAGCTAGACAGAAGATGTTCCAAGATTGGTCTGGAACAAGTATCTGGAACGAAAGAAGTACTATCAACAATGGGATACTCCAATTGAACACCTGGTATGCTCTAATCAGAAGGGCTGAATTATGAATCTTACAATTCCAGGTATCATTGATCAGCCTAAATATTTGAGTCATATTATGTCGACATTTACATATATATATATATATATATTTATATATATATACATATACACATCTATGTGTGTTATCCTAAGGACAGATCAAAACTGTAAAAATAACCCTTAGATACATTATTAAAGGTGTGTCAGTAAATTCTCTGATAGATTCGAGAAGGCACATCAATAGGCATACATTACAAGCTGAAAATTAAAGCTGACACGTCATTAGGAGTCACTGAGAATGACAACTAACATCAAGAATATTACGGTTATCGATCTCGACATAATCTATGAAATCTGCGAGCCAATGTTAGTGAGTTAGGAATCACAGAGTTGACGTGCCTCCTAAGCTGTGTGGTATGTTAATCCACACTTGGATTAAGAAATGATCTTTTCGAATTCTTTTCAACCCGTGACAAATACATAAAATTGATCTCTGCAATCCTCATCGAACCAAAGCTCTTATATAAATTGAATTTAACGTACAATATAAATCCCGCCGACCCTGATATAAATCCCGCCGACTTTTCATCTTCCTCTTCACGCGTTCATTCCGCCAATCCCGTCGACCTTTCACATTCCAGTTTCTCGCCGAGACACAGTCCCAGCTACGAAGGAATCCCTTCGATCCTCTCAGCGAACTCCTCCGTCGACCTCGTTGTGACCTAACGACCCTCCCAAAGACTCCCTCTCGCCGCCGGGGACACGCCCACACTCAGCTTCGGATCGGCTCGCCGCAACTCTGATAACGCATCGTAGTGCCGGAACATTCACTGCATCTCCTCACCAGGTAATCCCCTTCTTATCCCTAACCGTGACTTAAGCTTAGTATAGATTGTATCCTCAACCTCAAAGTTTCGGAGATCCTTAGACTTGGAAATTGATATTCCCCTTCTTCCTAGTTTGCTATGGCCCCACGGACTACTGCAGGCCTGGTCACTGGATGCGAGCTAGTGAGAAGCGGTTTCTCCCAGGCCTCAGACGAGTTCCGCAACATAATCATCATGCTCGAGGAAGCAGGACTGAAATTCGTGCTGGAGCACCCATGCAAGATTCTGGATAAAGAAGTGATGGAGTTCTTCGCAACCGCCAAACTTCGGAATGAAGACTCTATCATCAAGAGTAAGGTTGCAGGTGCAAGGATCAAGATGTCTGCCAGGAAATTGACTCAATGCTTGCAGCTCTCCAGTTCTGAGCACGAGGATTATCTGGAGGAACATGATAGAGCCAGGACCCTATTATTCTGTGGGCTAGCTAGGGGCACCAGATCAATAAAGAGAAAAGAAATGAATGAGGAAGGGAAACTCTTGTCCGACATCATTGGGAAAGTACTAATCTGCAAACCTGGATCCCATGACCATATTTCTGGGGAAATGTTCAAAACTTTGGTGGCAATCGTATGCCGAAAGCAGTTCAACTGGGGAGCCTTGCTGTTTGACAGGATTAAAGACTCACTCCGAACCCCCAGTTTTGGCAGAATCATTAGCCTTTATCTGAATCAACTGGACGGAGACAAATTCGACATGAGCAAGGGAGTGCCTCTACACTACTTGAAAAGTATGGATGCTAGCATATTCGACCGATGGGAACGTCGAATAAGGCAAGCTGCAGTGGTAGTTGAAACCGGTTCTGCAGCCCCCAGTGAAGTTCCTGATGCACTGATTACAGGAACTGAGGGGGAGGTTGTACTCCTTTCTGCAAACATCTTATCAGATATTTCTCAGATAGAAAAAGATGCTGTGGAATCTGTGCAAGCAGACAGTGAGGAGGAAGTGGCAGATGTGGAAGAGGAAGAGGACGGTGAGGAAGATATAAATTACCCGGGCGATGAGGTGGCTGATGAAGATGAGGTGGATGCAGTAGAAGAAGACATGCATAACTCTGCAGATCAGGCTGAGCACATGGAGACTGAGGTGGAGGAAGAAGTACTTGAGCGGGAGAAAATGGTGGACTCTCAGGAGGCTGCTGAGGTTCCATCTGAGGAACAAGCTCCTAGGCGGTCAGATGCAAGGATGGAGGGGGAGCAATCCTTTGTTCCCCCTGTGGATTATTTGCTGCTCTCCACTACAAGAAAGCATAGCAAATCTCACTGTCAACTTTGTCCAAGGTATGCTTGATGAGCTCAAGGATACTGTTGTGAAATCGCACAACACAGTGCTACAGAGACTGCGGGAGTCTGAGGATCTCATGCTGAAGAATGTGGTTCAGATCAACCACAAACTGGATTTGATGGAAAAGAAATTTGATGAGAAATACACAGAGGCAGGCACAGCAGTATCTCTTCTCATGCAAGGACTGAAGAAGAATACTGACGATCTGGCTGTCGTCAATAAAAATGCACATATTGTGGCGGACAACATACAAAAATTTGATACTAACATGGTGCTCCTCAATAAAAATCAACAAGACCTGCTGACTGAGTTCTCTAAATCTCTGAAGCACATTGATGAGTCCCTGCACTCCTATGCAAACTCCATTGCAATCGAAGCCAAAAAGGGGGAGAAAGAATATACTGCTAAAATGGAAGGGCTTCAGCACATCATCATCGAAAATTTTGACCAGTCTAATGTATATGTGTATGACAGCTGCCAGTGGTTGCTCAACCAAGCATTAGGCAACAATTCAACCAATATTCCTGAGGATAATCCTGTTCACGAGACTACTGAGAACAATACTGTGGATGACGAAGGAGCAAGTGCAGAAGTTGTTCCGTTAAGCGAAGCTGAGTCAAAGAAAGCTGCTGAAAGGGCTGAACGAAGAACCTGGTTTGATCAAGATGCCTTAGCCAAAGCCAAAGGCAAAAGGCAAATCAAAGAAGGACCTTCAAAGGAAACACCAGCTGAAAAGAGGATCAGATTGACGGAGGAGGATGTGAGAAATGAAAAATGGAGTCCTGTATCAAAAAGTATCATCTTGGACACATTTTTGTTACAGCAGAAGGGGCACATAAATCGAAGTGAGGTATATAGCCAATACGAATGGGAGCGGCATAAAGAATTTAAAGCCAAACGCAACATATTCTTCAGGAATAACACAGTGGCAGATAAAGCCCCTCCTCCCCGATATCATCCGAAGCCTAAGGAATATTTCGAAAGACAGAGCAAGAAATTCCTGGCTCAGAAGCTTAAGAATGATCTTGCTAAGGAAAAATAGGATTAGGATCTTTTTCGCCTCTTATTGCACATCAATGTTTCCCTATTTTCTTACGAACAAGTATTATGAATTTATATATATATATATATATATATATATATATATATATATATATATATATATATATATGATGTCATGTTTTGACTCAAGTATTGTTATGTTTGTTCTCGTCTACTTAAAATTTTAATCATTCTTTGGATGGTGGTATTCATCTTAGCTAGTAGGATTTTGGCTTCGTCAAATAGGGGGAGATTGTTGGGTATTGTATCCACAATTACCTGGATTTGAGGAAGCCACCTGTCTAGCTAAGATGAATTCACAATGTATTTGATGAACTATTTTTTAGTTGTGCTTGCAGTTATTCCATGCTAAGTACACACCAATGTCAGGGTGCAGTGGGTCAATATACACGGGTCTGTGCAACGTAATCCCTCGTTGAGCAGATTAGTGTGTTGGCCTACGTGTACTCTCTCTATTGGGGTGTACTTAATTTCAAGTACAGGGCTATGATAAAGCAAGAGCAGACAAGGAGCAAGGATGGGCCAAAGACCTGCTCACGGGTGGAAAGACGAGAATTTGTCCAAGTATAACTCGTCGAGAATCACTAAGTGATTCTTGCCGATTCATCGAGAATCACTAGTGATTCTCGACGAGTCGACGAGAATCACTAGTTGATTCTTGCCGGGTTGGGCCGGCTGTCTCGACGCAGTCAGAAAAACCTTCTAAGGCAGAATCGTCGAGAATCACTTGGTGATTCTCGCCGATTCGTCGAGAATGACTTTGCATTCTCGACGAGTCGGCGAGAATCCAAGGTGATTCCCACCGATTCTCCCCGGCCTCTATAACCTGTGCAGCCAGAATTCTCTAAGTAGAATTCGGCGAGAATCGTAAGTGATTCTCGCCGATTCGTCGAGAATCACTCACGATTCTCGCCGAATTTGACTTGGGCATTTTTCCAAGTCTGCCTGGACCGGTCCACGTTATCATCGGGATTTTGAACCGAACTTTGGTCTTACCGCTGGTGGGGCCCACAATGGTCATCTCCTGACCTAGTGTATAAATACTCTGTATTTGTGAACAGTAAAAATAGGGGATCACAGCAAAACGAAAAAGAGGCCGCCGTCAAGCCCTAGATCGGAAGCGAGCTCGGCCGACCCGCTCTGCCTCTCGCTAGCTGCTCGCCACCGTTGATCGAGGATTTCGTTACCTCTACCGGCGACAGAAGCCTAGTCGGGCACAACGTCTCACGCGTCTATCCAGAGATCTTTTGTCTCTTGATTTGTGATCGGGAAACCTTTCCCATCTGAATCGATCGAGACGATCGATCCTAGTGTGACCTTTGGAAGACCTTGCCGATTTTGCTAAGAAGATTGGATCTACATAGCATCACCGCCTCTATTGTTGAATCCGTCGATCTAGAGAAGATTCTCTCCAAGTGAGATCTAGGTTGTGGACTCTTCGTTGACCTCAAGAACACGTCGTCGAACGAAGAGGGACACCTTGGTCTCCATACGTTGTTTGTATACTTACAAGCTATTTTTATTTCATTGTAAAGGAACGTTTGGTCTCTAGTTGTAGGGTTGGGTGAAACCCGCGTTGTGGGAGTGTTGACTCCTATGTGTGGAAGGGTTCTTTCCGTTAGTGCAAGGATTGGATTTCAATCCTGTTGGTGAAGTGACCAAGTCGTCCCTGGTTGGGAGATAGGTCGAAGGGGGAAAGTGGACGTACCCAAATCGGGGAACCACTATAAATTGCTTGTGTATTTTTGTGCTGTGTTGTTTTGTTTTCTTGTGTAGGTGAAACATTAATTCCGCAAATTCGCTGCAAATACACCTATTCCCCCCCATAGGTGTAAGTAGTTGACACTAGGTGGACTTTCAGAAGGCTTTAGGATGAGGGTGACATGCCCTGTGACACGCCCAAGGAGGGCGTGTTAGGGGGGCGTGACAGCGGTTTTTCTCGTTTTGCTTGCTCTGGCAGCAGACTTCCTATTGATCGGGACACATGCCCTATGACATGCCCATAGAGGGGGTGTCAGGGGGGCGTGTCAGGGAATTTTTGGCCAAAATTCCTGGAAACTTAAAAAAAGAGATAATAACATTAGCGACAATAATATATACATAAGGAAGTCAAAATATAAGCTTACAAGACATGATTTGCATATTATAAGCTAGAAAATACCCTAATAGTTTAGACTACAAAACGTACTATCAAGGGCCCAGCAAAACGTGCCAAACAAAGCAACGGTCAGCATTTTATTGACCCATTTATAACGATCTCACCCCTTACTCGGGGCGGCATTTCTCCATCCCTGCAAACAAGGCCTCATATATATATCATGGCATTTATAATGTGCACTTTAAGCACCATTCACCATAGATGTAGGCCCAATAGCCATACGCTCCATGCACTCAGGGCACCTTTCCTATATACACGACTCTCCATGTATCACCACTGTTTAGGGGTCTAAGACTTAACGGTTAACTTTGTCATTCAGAAGTCCTTAACTCGACGACAATGTCATTCAGAGGTAATTAAATTAACGACTGACTTGCTCATTCAGTGGTACTTAACTTAACGACTACGTCGTTCAGAGGTACTTAACTTGACTATTGAATGCCCATTCAGCCAAAATTGACCTCAACGAAAGTTCGAAAATAGGGGTGCATCCAACACCTACTTCTCTCAAGCCTCGCCGCTCGACAGGTTGTAAATGACCTAGAACTGACACAAAGCCTTAGTAGGGAGGTCCCACCTCTTACCCGGATGATCTCTGAGATCTTACCCTCCAAAGATAAAAGCAGGGTTAGGAGCTCCTTAGAAAGTACTAGAGAATTGGAGAATAATGAAAGCTTGCTTTCTAAGAAGCCCTTGTGGGTCTATTTATAGCCTTTGTTGACCTGGAATTACTGAAATACCCCTGGCTGACCTGCCAATAGCCGAATCCCGCTGTCCTGAAATATTAAATGCAGGCCCTGGGGGCACATGGCTAATTTTACCTGAGGTCAATTAGTTAATTTTACCCTGGGCTCTGGGCCCCACTCGGCGAGAACCCTATGACGAGAACCTTCTCTCCTTCGCTTGGCGGGAGCTAAAAAAGGAGTGTCGAATGCCTTGGACCGAGCTAGCTCTTGCCTTCCGTGAGGCACAAGCCTTCTCTCTGCCTCTTGGGCGGAATCGGTTCTCAACTAACTGATGGTGATCGTTCTCGCCTGCTTCTAGGCGGGAGCTCCTCCTAGGCGAGAGCTCTTCTTATCTGAAGCCCAAAGCTAGCTCGAAGCTAGTCTTATCCTGGCCATTGATGCAACTGGGTCCCACTCAGCGAATATGGGGTTGTACACTAACCCCGCTCTCTTTGAGCTAGCTCTGCGCTCGAAAAGACACGTCAAACCCATAAATATTCGTTAAGCACATGTCAATCTGAAAAAGGGAATCTTTTGTTGGGCCTTCCTGTGGCTATAAATATGTGATTATAGACGGCTATAAATCTGCCCCTGATAGTTGTTGCTCCCTGTTTGAGCTCTTGCGTGGTTTCATGATGCGTTCCAAATATTTTGACAAGCTGCTCTCACAGGACCTCCAAGACCGCATTAACGCGGCGCAGGCGTGAGCCTTGACCAACAGTGCTTTGGTTTCCCCCTCGTTGGCGAGAAAAGAGCCAGCCACTGAGCCCTCCTAGCTGAAGAAGAAGAAGAAGAAGTGGGCGAAAGCGGTCCAACGAGACATTCCATGCGGGAACCAGGGCTCACCTACCCAGACCCCGAGCCACGCGGGTATTCCTTCCCCTCCATAGAAGGCAAGTCTCTTTGACTTGTTGATTACCCAAATTATAAGCTAATTTAACCAAAAGGATCGACAACTGACGCAATACATCTCGCAGGAGGCGGCTCAAAATGACGGTGCCGAGTCCCCGTGGGTGCCCTCAGACCCATCGTCTTGCCCTCCCGAGGATCGACCAAGGGTTACGGAGGCCATTCCTCCGGCTGACCCCTCGAGATTTGCTGGTATCCTTTCCTCCCCGTCACTCCTTTCTAATCATTTCAATCATAGCCTTCCCAATTATTGAACTGACTTCCCGCAGCACCGGCTCCTGCCAACCCGGGTCTCGCCACCCGGGAGAACAAAATAATGGCTGCTAACTTGCTCTCCTAAGCGGCTGAACCTGCACTACTGGGGGGAGAGGTGGCAATCGAACCCTCCATAGCCCCCAAAGGAGGCTTTCCACCCCAAGAGAGAGGACAATTCCCCCTGCTTTCGGCTAGGCTGGGATAACCATACGTGAGACCTTCCGCCCGGGGCGAGGAAAGCCGCTCCACCTCCTCTATGGAAATGGGGGGGGGGGGGCGGGCCTTCTCGCCTGCCGCCGGTCGGCGACTCTCTCCATACTGAAGGTATGCGAGATATTCATCATAATCTTTACTTAGCTCTCGCCATAACCATGGAACTATTTTGCCAGGGAATTCGGACTCGCGGGCAGGATTCGAAGAAGAATAAGATGAGGAATAAGAAGAAGGAGAGGAAGGGGAGGATGCCGAGAGCTCCCCCTTCCCCTCTTCTGATGAGATGAAGGAAATCCTAGACGGCGCTGGGAAATTCAAAAAGCGGCGAAAGAAACTTGTGGCTATCCTTGCCAAACTCGTTCGGGGGAGCGATCCCACACTACTGTGGAGAAAGTGCATCACGAGATGGTTGAATAGAGGCTAGAGGCCCTTGAGCGGGACTAATTTCCCAGTGAGACGGAGCTGCAAGACATGCCTACCGCCGAGTCATCCCCTGGGCGATGCATTGCGCGGATCCGAGACCATGCGCGCCGGATCAACTTTGGCTGCACCACGCTATCCTCCTACTTTAGCACGCGGGCTCCTCTGAGAACAAGATGGCGAGAGCGAGGACGATTGCGCTGGGAGCCGTACTTAATGGCACAGTCTCGCCCCCTGGCTCCCCATCTTCTTGCCTTCCCTTCTAGCATGTAACCCTTTTTTTCGTTTTGCTATCTTGAAAGACTTCTTTGTTAATTATTATTATTTGTCATGGAGCTCTCGCCCAGCGAGGGCCTCTTTTCTATCTTGGTTTCTGTTTTTGTTTCTATTTCTGTGCTATTACTATGGTGTTTGCACGAACCCCCATCCGTCTGTCACTATCACTAATGGGATAGAGCCTTATTGTTGACTTAGGCGCCCAAGTCGTGTCGGAGTTGAAATCAAGGCGTCGTTTCCCTAGGGTGTGATGACTGTTCCCCTGCCGCCTTTTGGGAAAATAATCATTACCACAATTTTCTATAAATAGGCCGATCCACCTACCACATTTACTTCTCTGATCCGGAACCCTTACCCTCCTTATTGCTCTCGCACATTGCCGAGAACTTCCCTCGCTTCCGCCACCTTTCCTCATTCTTGCTTTTCTCCCTGAGCTTTCGCCTTCAACTTTCGACCACGATGTCGGGCGAGAACGAAGGCCGCTCCTATTGCGCGGAAGCCTTCTGGAGGAACAAGTTCCCCCCTTGCTGTTTAATCATGGACGAATACCACCTGATTACCTCCCGCTACATCCCCCCCCCGACTTCACCGCGATAAACCTGGGCAACGATGATCGTGTCAATAGAGCGAGAGAGGGAGAACTCGCTATCCCCCTCGAGCAATTCGAGGTGGGCTTCCACCTTCCCCTCTTGTCGGAGGTGCGATAGGCCCTCCGCTACTACGGCATCGTTCCCACTCAACTCAATCCAAACTCGGTCGCCATCCTGGTAGCCTTCGTCTGCTACATGCGATCTGAGAGGATTGAGTTCAGCCTGCCGATCTTCCGGAAGTACTTCGTCTTCTGGGAGAAGGGCGGGGTTGTCTTCTTCTCCGGACAATTTCTCAAAACTACCGATCTCGCCAACAAGCACCGCCACTAGGGCGAGAGGGTTGTCTCCGTTTCAGGAGACTTTCGGAATGTGCCTCTCGCTCCCGTTCTATATGACGATGCCTCTTACAAGCCGCCCACCTTGGGGTCGCGCGAGAGTGCCCTCCTTGAGTTCTTCGGGACCAAGGACTTCGACATCCCCTTTCTCAGGTGGGACGTCAACTCACTCCTTCCCGTTCCTCCCGGTGAAGGTAAGGTATCATCTTTAGCTTGATATTCCCTTGTTCTAGAACATAGTGCTGAATGTCGTCAACATTGCAGGAGAGCGAGAAATCCCCATGCGCCAACCATTCTCCGAGAAAAAGGCCACCGAAACCCGGGCTGCGAGAGATCCTCTGACTCTCACCAAATCTCCGGCTCTCTCCTGCCGAGGCGAGCTGGCTACGCATTCTCAGTCCGGTGTCGGGAAGCGAAATCTTGGCGCCTTTTCATCCAAGCCTCTAAAAAGACCCAATCCAACCGCTGCTGATAATGGGAAGTCCGTGGCAGCCTCTCCCTCCCGTCCTACCACCGAGAGCCAGTCCCTCGCCGAAGTCCTTCCGGCTACCGAGGAAATGAGCACTACCACCGGGACCACTGTTGGGGCCACTTCCGAGAGTCTGCCAACTGTAGGCGGGGCTGGTGACGAAAGGGTGGCCGGCGAAGCCTTTGCTCAGCCCCCTCACAAGCAAGTGCCACAGGGGCACTGGAATTTTGGTCTCGGCGTGAAGTACCTGGATGCGGAAGGGAAACCTCTGCTCCAGTGGGATCCTGAGGCCAAAAAGATCTCCCTTTCTACACTCCTCCCCAGCTGGGCGGAGGGGGAAGAGATCACTGGCGATGCTTTCTTACTGCGCTATGGCCTTAACAGCCGAGAGGACGCTGGTATCTTCGATCAGCTGTCCACCTGGCTCCTGGCCTTTGAATCCATCCGGGCCTTGCTGCGTGGGTTCGAGCTTGCACACATGTGCGTGCGCCAGATCATCACCATCGACCGCAACTTTGGCGAGATGCTTAAGGTGCGGGACCAGGTGGTGGCCCACACAGCAGCGCTAAGGCTGAGCTGGCGGGTGCCTAGCAACTCCTGTCCTTACGCCGGGCAGAAGAGGTAAGCGAGACCTTTCAAGGCATTCGCTCTCGCCCCTATAATCCATAGCACTTCGTCTCTTCTATATTGATTGGTTTCTCCCTTACGCAGGATTCAGCCCAAAGCACGGTGCTTCGCGCGGAGCTTGCCGGGATAAGGTGCGAGAACATCCTGCTGAGGGACCTGCTCCGGCGCATGGAGGTTGCGGCGGCCGCGGTCGGGCCTCCTCCTTCGCTGGACGATAGGATAAGGAGTTGGAACTTCTCAGAATACGACATTTACAAGCTACTGCGAAACCATCGTTGCCCACCAGCTCCTCCCCTGGCTCTTCGAGCCCATCCCTAAGCCCCCAGGCGCACCTGACTCCCCGCCCTCTGATGTCCCAAAATTTGCCACTGCTGCCAGCGAGACATCCGAGGAGAGCTCTGGCGAGAGCTCCCGTGGGAGCTCAAGTGGGGTATACATCGCGTCCCCGTGATGGGTCTCTCCCCCTCTTCCTTTTGTCTTTGTAATATGCGGGATGTTCTCTGTAATCTTATTTTGAAAGAGTGATAATTTTTGTATATCGGTTTTTACCTCTATATTGTGCTGAATGATTATCAAGCGTGCTTCTTCCAAGGCCCTCGGCCCCCTAGGATAGTCTCCCTTGGCGATCAATAGGTGGGAACCTGCCGAGAGCACGAGTTATTACACTCCATTTCATTGTTCTGCCGAGAACCATCTGCCGAAAGCGTTATCCGTAGGTTCTTAAGGGGCGGGCTCCCCCCTTTCATCTTGCCCGTGCGAACGAAGTCTTTCGCCTAGGGGCTTCTTGCCATCGGGCAAATGACCCCTCGCCGAATGCCTTCCCGCCAGTAACCCCTTTTACTGAGAACCTCTTGGCCGAGATCTCCTTGCCGTGACTTCTCTGGCCTGACGAGGTTCTTAACCTCTTTGTTCCGCCTCCCAAGTGTCTCCTGTTCAGCCCAGAAGGTCTGGTTAGCGAGTCCACCCAGGTCCGGGCCTTGCACGGTGTAGTAGAAGTATCCAAGCCGAAGAATTTTCAAGGACCAGACCTCTCCCCCACAGGCGAGTCTTCGGACCTGCCAGCTAGATGAGAGCCTGTGCAGCGGGTCTACCTGGGGCCGAGCCAAGCTCGGGGTAGTGGAAGTATCCAATCCGATGAATTTCCAAGGAGCAGACCTCTCCCCCACAGACAAGCCTTCGAACCTGCCAGCTAGATGAGAGCCTGCGCAGCGGGTCAACCTGGGGCCGAGCCGAGCTCGAGGTAGTGCAAACATCCAAGCTGAAAAATTTCCAAGGACCAGACCTCTCCCCCACAGGCGAGCCTTCAGACCTACAAGCTAGATGAGAGCATGTGCAGTGGGTCTACCTGGGGCCCAGCCGAGCTCGGTGTAGTGTAAACATCCAAGCTGAAGAATTTCCAAGGACTAAACCTCTCCCCCACAGGCAAGCCTTCAGACCCGCCAACTAGATGAGAGCCTGGGCAGCGGGTTTTCCTAGGGCCGAGCCAAGCTCGGGGTGTCGCTGGAGTCTTTAAGAACAAAACCTCTCCCCCACAGGTGAGCCTTGAGTCCTGCCAGCTAGATGAGAGCCTGCACAGCAGGTCTACCAGGGGCCGAGCCGAGCTCGTGGTAGTGCAAATATCTAAGCTGAAGAATTTCCATGGACTAGACCTCTCCCCCACAGGCAAGCCTTCAGACCTGCCAGCTAGATAAGAGCATGTACAGTGGGTCTACATAGTGCCGAGCCGAGCTCAGGGTAGTGCAAATTTAAAAACTATATTCCAGTATTAAGATAGGCAAGCCAACAATGGATCAACAAAAACATTATAATATAATCTTGGATTTGAACATACAATTTCATCTTCCCCCTTTTTACAGGTAGAAGCGCTTTAAGTCATCGTCGTTCCAGGTATGGCTCATGGACCTACCCTCCACGTCTTGGAGGTGATAACCTCCTGCTCTAAGGACCTTCTCCACAATGTAAGGCCCTTCCAAATTTTGGTTGAGCTTGCCCACAAGGGCTGACCTCCCCGCTACATTGACCTTCTTTAGTACAAGATCTCCTTCCGCGAATTGCTTGATACTGATATGCTTATTGAATTATTTTGCCATCCTCCATTTGATCTTTTCCTACCTGATGGCAGCAACATCGTGTAGCTCTTCTACCATGTCAAATGAGAGGCATAACCCCCCTTAATTCTCCAAACTCCAAGCCTCATCTCCTTCAGCCGCAGTCGTAACCCAAGGGGATCGAACCTCAAACTCCACTTGCAGGACCGCCTCACACCCATGGGAAAGCTTGAAGGGGGTCGTGCCAGTGGCCGTGTTCGGGGTCATTCACAAGGCCCACAAAACTGAGGGGAGCTGCTCTACCTAATTCCCCCTAAAGTTCTCTACCTTCTTCTTGAGCAAGTTTACAATGATTTTGTTTTCCATCTTTACCTGGTCGTTGCTCCTAGGGTGGTGGACGGAGATGAACCTGAGGTCTATCCAAAGTTGAGTGCAGAAGCTGATGAATTCTTTGCTGGTAAACGGAGGACCATTATCCATTACTATTCCTTGGGGTAGCCCGTGACTGCATATGATCTCTCCCCAAATGAAGTTTCTGATGACCTGCGAGGTGACTTTGGCCAACGCCTTGAATTCTAGCAACTTCGAGAAGTAATCAATCATGACTGGCCGGGGGAAAAGGCCCGACTAAATCCATCCCCCAGATGGGGAAAGGCCATGGTGACGTGATGCTTCGAAGCCCTTGAGTGGGTAAGAGCTGGAGGGTGGCACACAGCTGACATTTTCGGCACCTCTTTGCAAATTCGCTGCATCCTTCCTCAAGGTTTTCCAGAAGTATGCCTTACCACCCTTGCTTGCAATGTTCATCCTCCTAAGTGGATGTCGCACTCGCCCGAGCATACCTCCTCTAAGATCCTCGGGATCTCCTCTTCAGTCACACATCTTTTCAGGAGCCCTGACAACATTTTCCGGTACAACCCCCCTTCGAGCATCAGGTAGTGAGCTCTCTTATGCTTGAAGCTCTTGGCATCCTTAAACCCTTTTGGAAGCTTGCTAGTGGACAGGTAGGTCACCAAAGGATCCACCCATGAGGGTCGCCTATCCACCTCCATCAACTCTCCTTCTTCGATTGCTGGTCGAAACAGCTCGGTCAGGGTTCCCCCCCCTTCGAGGCCAAAACTTAGCCAGCCAATCGGCTGCTGTACTGTCTTCCCTGGGAACGTATTGGATGGAGAATGTTCGGAACCATCCGATGATCACCCTTACCTTTAAAAAGTACTTCACCAGGGTGTGCTCCCGAGATTCGAACTCCCCTCTGATCTGGGATGCTACCACTACTGAGTCCGTAAAAGCATCCACGTCCTGGATCTCAAGCTCTTTTTCCAATCGAAGGCCGTCTATCGCGGCCTCACACTCCGCTTGATTATTGGTCACTGGGAAGTGCAAGACCCTTGCCTGTTCTATGGTAACCCCTTGGGGGCTTATCAGAACTACTCATCCCCCAAGGGAATTCTTTCCTGAAGCCCCGTAAACCATCATCCTCCACGCTCCCTAGGGCTGCGGCTCCTCTGCCCCAATCTCAATAACATAGTCTGCCAGGAAGTCCGCCACTGCCCGTGCCTTGATGGAGAGCCTTGGTACGAATGAGATATCAAACTCGCTCAGTTCGATAGACCACTTGGCCAACCTTCCTGAGTGTTCCACCCCTTAAAAGATCTTATGAAGAGGATGGTCCGTCACAAACTTGATCGAATGTGCTTGGAAGTACGGCCAGAGCTTCCTTGCTGAGATGATCAGGGCATAAGCCAGCTTTTATAAGATGGGGTATCAGAGCTCTGCCTTCTTCAAGATCCGGCTGACGTAGTAAATGGGAAACTGCTTCTTTCCCTCTTCTCTAACCAGGACAGATCTCACGGCCTCTGCTCCTACCCCGAGATATAAGGCTAGGTCTTCCCCCTCCTTCGGGCTTTGGAGTTGCGAATCTTAGGAGAGATGACTCTTTAGCATTTGAAAAGACTCTTCACATTCAATGGTCAATTCGAACCTTTGGTTACCTCGTAGCACCTTAAAGAATGATGAGCATTTGTCTCCTAACCTGGAGAGGAACTTGCTTAGTCCGACCAACTTCCCTGTCAAGCGCTGGACTTCCTTAGCATTGCATGGTGATTCCAACTCTAGGATGGCCCTCACCTTATCAGGGTTAGGCTCTACCCCTGCTGGGGTCAAAAAATATCCAAGGAACTTCCTGTGGCTTGCCCCGAAGACACACTACAAGGGGTTTAGCCTCATCTTGAATTTTCGCAGAGTGGCGAACGTCTCCTCCAGGACCCGCAGGTGCGAATCCACGCACTTGATCTTGACCATTAGATCATCAACGTAGACCTCCAGGTTCCTCCCCCTCTGACCCAAGAATACTTTATCTATCATGCGCTGGTATGTAGCCCCTGCATTTTTTAACCCAAAGGGCATCATCTTATAGCTGAAGCATCCCTTACTTGTGATGAAGGAGACATTCTTGACGTCGGGAGGGTACATCCGGATCTGGTGATAACCTGAAAAAGCATCTAAGAAACTCATAATAGAAAAACCGACGGCTTAATCAACCAGTGCGTCGATTCGAGGCAGGGGGTAGCAATCCTTAGGGCATGATTTATTTAATAAAGAAAAGTCGATACACATTCGCCACTTCCCTCCCCCATTTTTAACCATTACCACGTTGGAGATCCAGCCTGGATACTGGATCTCTCAGATGAAGCAAGCCTCCAGGAGCTTCTTAACCTCCTTGTGGATGGGCTCCTCCAGCTTGGTGGCGATAGTCCTCATCTTTTGGCGGATGGGACACGTCCGAGGGTCCAGGTTCAGGCGATGGAAGGCCACATCCACGTCGATTCCCGACATGTCCGTCGTGCTCCTTGCAAAGACGTCGATGTTGCTCTGGATGCAGGCCCGTATTCGCTCTTTGTTTTCGGGACTTAGGCCCTCGCTGACCCGCACCCTCTGCACCTGTCCTGCGCTGGTGAAGACTTCCATCTCAAGCACTTCCTCAGTCGGCTCTAACCATGACTACTCCCACCCATCCCTCGCCTCTTCCTCCTCCCCAAACTCTTCCTCCCCTCCTGCTTCTTTGACCTCCATCACCTCATCCCGACTCTCCTGCTACTGCTGCACGACCTCCACGCCCCTCTTTGCCACCCTTTCGACTCCTTCTGCTCCTCGCTCCCCCTCTACCTCCATCGACTCCTCCAAGCTCTCATGCTACTGCTGCTCAGCATCCACGCCCCTCTGGGCCTCCCTTTCAACTCCTTCCGCTCCTCACTCCCCCTCTACCTCCATCGCCTCCTCCATGCTCTCCTGCTGCTGCTCAGCCTCCAAGCCCCTCCGGGCCTCATGCACTCCTTTTTCCCTTTCCTCGTCTGGGCTCACCTCCTCCTCACCCACAACCTCCTCCTGCTCTTCTAACTCCCTCTCCAGCTCTTTTGCCTCCGCCATCCAAGACACGGTGTTGAATGTCGTCACGTAACACTGTCTTGCCACCTTCGGGTCCCCCCTGATCCTAACCTACACCCCTCCGTTTTTGAACTTGAGACACTGATGAAACGAGGAGGGGACACAACGAAAGGCGCTGATGAGGGGGTGTCCGAAGATGGAATTATAACTACTTGGGGCGTCCACTATCACGAACCTATAGTTCTGTGATACGCCCCCAACATCTCGTGCAGACCTACCCCTCCTTCTACAACCTTCCTCTCTTTAGAAAATCCAAATGGCGGTCCATCCGAAGCCAAGACCCTCTTGCCCTCGACCATCATCTCGTCGAAGGCCTTCTTGAAGATTACATTCACGGAGCTCCCGTTGTCCACGAGTATCCTGGAGATCGTGATGTTTTCCACCGCCGTCTGAATCACAAGGGCATCACAGAACGAATCCTTATAGTCCGACATGTCTGCTGATGAAAAGGTAATTTTTTCTTACAAAGGTGGAGCCAGCGAGGTCGAGGAGACCCTCATTCAAAACATGGTCTGAAGGCTCCCCTTGCGAGTTGCCTCTATCCCAACTCCTCCATGGATCACCCCAATCCCTCCTTGGGTTCCCATATCTGCCCTGTCCTCACACCTATCCTCTCATCTCCCTACTGCACCTCCACGATCCTTATCGACAAATCCTGTCTCCTCGTCCCCCTATCTTCTCTCATCTCCAAGAACTCCGGGCAGGTGGCCGTCGCGTGACCCTCCTCCTAGTTGAAGTCAAAGAAGAGCAATGACACCCTGCCCCCTCTTCCTTCTCCACCTCCTCTTCTCCTGGCTCCCCCTCAAACTCCTCTCTTTGCTCCTCTACCTCTGCCGACCTCAATTGCTTCTTGAGGCTGTGGGAGGTGACCCCTTCTCCCCTGCCTCGATGCCGGTTGATCAAACCTCCTTGGCTCTCGGCAGTTGTCTCTTCCCTGAAAGCCTCCTCCTTGACCCTAGGGGCAACCCTCCTAGGGCCTCCAAACCAACCGGTTGTTCGGCTCCTGGGCCCCCATCAATGATGCTGCCCCTGCCATCGAGGCTCCTCCCTTCTCCTCTCTTCTCTTGGCTCCCTCTGCTTTCTCTGCTCCCTCTATCTTCCTGCAGCTGGTTCCTTCACATCGTCCGTTGCCAACCGAGCAAGCTTCCTAACAAAAGCCGGATTGGCCCTCTCAAAGTCTATTTCCTTCGCTTACCTCTCCATGAGATCCTCAAAGGAGAGGGGGGCACTCTGTTCAACTCCATGCTGAAGAATCCTGGTCTCATCCCTAGAGTGAAGACGAGCATCAGAGCGTACCCTAGGACCTCATGGACCAGGAGGATCTCTTCCTGAAACCGGTCAATGTAATGACCCAACGTCTCATCCTGCTTCTACCTCAATGCAAATAGGCTCTCTGCCTCTTTATTCCGCTTCTTCTATGTTGAGAACCTCAACAAGAAACCTTGACACAGATCCTCGAAGCTGTAGATTGAACTCGCCGACAACTGGTGGAACTAGTTACCGCCCTTCTCCTTCAACGTGATGGCGAATAGCCGACACTTGAAGGAATCCGTCATCTGCCTTACTGAGTCCACATCTTCGAACCACTGCACATGCTGTACAGGGTTATCTTTCCTCGAGTAGTACGACATTTCGGGCTCTTAGAACCCCTCCGGCACTGGAGCCGAGATGATGAGCTCACTGTAGGGGCTCTCGCCACCTACCTGCCGAGAGGGCACGTCTCACAGCCTCGTCTAGCTGGCCCGATCCGCGAGACCGTGCCCAGGGAAGAGCTCTCGCACCGCGGCCTCCCTCTCGCCGACCTCTGCCGGAACCTCCTTCCCAGGGCGCTGGCCTGGGAAGAGATCCCGTGCTGCAACATCCCTCTCGGTGACCTCCGCCGGGACCTCCTTCCCGGGACACTGCCCAGGGGCATTCTCGCCCAAGAGCGGGACCGCCTCCATTAGAACCTGAGGGGTCGCCCACTCGCTCCTCGTCGAGAAGGCCAGGCCGATGGTCTTGAGGACCTCTCGCTTGAAGTCTTCTAGCAACTTCCTTATTTCCTCCTCTCCTCGGGTGAGGGAATCTCCTGAGCTAGACCCTTCACCTTCACCTCTAGCCATGGGACCAAACTCAAGGCTTTATTATATCGGCTGCTGTCCATGCTCACTGCACTATAACAAAATTGACCTCAACGAAAGTTCAAAAATAGGGGTGCAGCCAACACCTACTTCTCTCAAGCCTCGCCCCTCGACTGATTATAAAGGACCTAGAACTGACCCAAAGCCTCAGCAGGGAGGTCCCACCTCTTAACCGAAAGATCTCTGAGAGCTTCCCCTCCAAAGCCAAAAGCTGGGCTAGGAGCTCCCTAGAAAGCACTAGAGAATTGGATAATAATGAAATCTTGCTTTCTAAGAAGTCCTTGTGGGTCTATTTATAGCCTTTGATGACCTGAAATTACTGAAATACCCCTGGCTGGCCAACCAATAACGGAATCCCGCTGTCCTGAAATATTAAATGCAGGCCCTGAGGGCACATGGGTAATTTTATCCGAGGGCAATAAGGTAATTTTACAATGGGCTCTGGGCCCCACTCGGCGAGAATCCTATGCTGAGAACCTTCTCGCCTTCGCTTGGCGGGAGCTAAAAAAAGGAGTGTTGAATGCCTCAGACTGAGCCAGCTATCGCCTTCCGCGAGGCGCAAGCCTTCTCTCCGCCTCTTGGGCGGAATTAGTTCTCAGCTGACTGATGATGATTGTTCTCTCCTGCTTCTAGGCGGGAGCTCCTCCTAGGCAGAAGCTCTTCTTATCTGAAGCCCAAAGCTAGTCTAATCCTAGTCATTGATGCCTCTGGGTCCCACTCAGCGAATATAGGGTTGTACAAGATGTACTTAACTTAACGACCATGTCGTTCAGAGGTCCTTAACATGATGGCACAGTAAAGTCATACACATCTCAACATACACATTTTCTCAAACATTGACCCCCAATGTCTCATAGAGATAGGCCAAACATTGACCCCCCAAGTCTCGAGAGACAGGTCAAACAACAATTCTCAAAATTGTTCATTCATTTAGGTAATTTCCTGGAATTGCTTCTAGTACTAAATGCAATAACCTGCACACCCACTTTCACATTTTCCATATGTACATCTACACATATTTACAGAGTCTTCTCCGGTACGCAAAGCATAAAACATCACCAATCCAGACCAATATGTCTGGATGGGCTTCATATAATATGCATATTCCGTACTCTACATTTCTGGATCTAAATGCAGAAACATTTGGTATTTACCCTTTCGAATCCACTCTTTTTCACCTTTTGGTGAGGGGATTCATGCAAGTATGCATATTGAGGACTTCACTAGTCCGGGATAAACTTGTAACCCTTGTAGTTCTCTTTGGAGCCATGGTGTTTGAGTTTTATCTGGCTGGAAATGTATAGGAAGATTTCCTCTTCATGACTCTAGCTCCGACTCTTACTTTCTCTTCACCAAATATATTCCAGCAAGCTATCAAAAGCTTCAACCCCATTTATCTCCTCAAGAACATGTATAGGAGCAGGCAAGCTGAAATGAAGAGAGAGAGAGAGTAAAAAGGTAATAATACTTTCCTTCTTCTATACTTCTCTGGTTAGGTGGTCCCTGGTTACACCCCAGCAACTCGATCCTCATCAACACGAAGGAACAGCCAAAAAATCGCCGCTCACTCGCCGCTTACCAGCTATTAGACATGACATTCATGCCTCAGCGACACAGCCAAATTTCGTCGAGCTTAGCTTAAAATCGTCGAACTCACTTTTCGTCTAGCTGACATTTCGTCGAGCTCACGGGAATTCGTCGACTTCACTTCATTCAGTCGAATTTTTCTGATTTCGTCTTGATGACGGGAAATCGTCGAACTCACGGTGAATCGTCGAACTAACGGGAAATCGTTGAACTCAAATTTTCATCGAGCTCAGCTCACGTTTCGTCGAGCTCAACACAATCGGTCGAACTAACTGTTCGTCGACCTCCATTCGACGTTCGTCGAGCGCAGTTAAAATTCAGGCTGTCAAAAATAGGGTGTTACACAGTGAGTCCCGATCATTAGTATATATTATATATTTGCTTCCGCGATTGAGTGATTTGTAGTGAGGATTTTGATGTATCGGGAAGGAGCCCTTTTTAGTACTTTGCTTTATCATTTCTGTGGACTCTCCCTTCGTAGAGAATTATTTATATATATGTGATTCTGGTGGACTAGTATTGAGTTTCACCTTACTCATGTACTCTTATATTTATTCTACTTTTCTGCGATTGGTATGGCCTGCAGGATCGGCGTTTTGTAGTGATGACCTCCCCGGGTGTGTTGGTGTCACCACAAAGCGGAGGTTCTGGGCATAAGACCCCGGTGGTTTAAAAGAAAAAAAATGGGGTCTTACAATTGGAGTATTAGCTTGCTTTAAATTTTCAAATCCAAATCTCTTTAAAACATCATGGATATATTTATATTGGCAAATAAAAATACTGTCATGTCTTTGTGTAATTGGAAAACCAAGAAAATAAGTAAGTTCTCCTACCATGCTCATTTCAAATTAATCATTCATAATTCCTACTACATCATTACATAACTCTTCATTAGTGGCTCCAAAAATAATGTCATCAACATAAATTTGTAAAACTACTAAATCATCATGAACATGTTTAATGAAGATTGTACAATCAATGCTACCCATTTTGTAATCATTCTTTAATAAATATAAAGTTAATCTATCATACCACGCTTGGGGTCCTAGCTTTAAACCATAAAGGGCCTTTTCTAACATACATACATGATCAAGAAATTTTTCATGAACAAAGCCTGGAGGTTTTTCCACATAAACCTCTTCCTAAATATACCCGTTAAGAAAAGCAGTTTTCACATCCATTTGAAACAATTTAAATCTTTTAAAGCCAGCAAATGCAAGAAAAATTCTAACTGCTTCTAAACGTGCTACGAGTGCAAAAGTTTCATCAAAATCTATCCCCTTAACTTTACAATATCCTTTTGCTACAAGTCTAGCATTGTTTTTAGTTATCCTAGACTCACTATCTAAATTTTTTTTTGAATATCCACTTAACTCATACAACAGGATGATCAGAAGGTCGTTCAACATGATTCCAAACCTTATTACATTCAAGTTGACTAAGTTCATCTACCACAGCTAAATACCAAGATTCATCATTTAAAGTGGTTGAAACTGTAACGACCCCATCCGTTACATGACGTATAGTAGAAGGTCCGGCCGGGGCCCCACACCATATGCCACAAACAGACGGTGAGGTCACAGGATAATACTAAACCATACACGCATCCTAACTCAGAGCATGCTAGCAGAAGCTTTAAGTTGAAAATTGAACTCTAACCAGGAATGTCCAATATATAAACCACAGTTATATATACAACCACAGAATGTACAACAAAGGTGAAGGTTTGGCCTTAAGGCCTTACAGTTCCTCTTTCCATACAACATGGATTACAAACATCGGCGCGCAGGCCGGCCATACATGAGGAAAAGCAAAACAAACAAAACCCTTTCGCAGCCTTCAAGGGCTAGCCGCAGCAGCAGCAACCGCAGTAGGGCTCCAGCCCTTCATTTACCACTTGGCTCTCCAGCACCTGCATAGGGACAAACCACCCAAAACGGTGGCAAACACGGCAACGGTCAGCATTCAGCTGACCCAATTATAACAATCCTACCCCTTTCTTGGGGCAGTAGCATTCTTTCCCTGCACAGCATGGTATCAACAATAGCAACTATGTGCGCGCAGGCATATTCAAGCCATCACAACCGTCGGCCACATGGCCCGACAGTCCGTGCACTCAGGGCACATTCTTGGTTCACCGGAAAACCAGGGTCAACACCACCGTTTACACGGTATTGAGCATTCTAGTCTTTTTGGCGCGCGGGCCTAAGACTCTCATTATGCGCTCCAACAAAACCCACAACTAGGCTTCCAAGTCAGACGGACATAATGCAGGTACGGATCAGCCACCCCCCGTTGCTCAAGTCACCGTGCCACCTCGAATACGGAAGTATCCATGGCAATTTATAGGCGTGGGTCGGTTTCACCTTTCCTGTTCGACAATCTGCCTTTTCATCGAGTTACAGTCCAACGGCTCAACCGCACACAAAGTGGCAACGCACAGCCACAAGAGTTGCATCCAACCCTCTTCATTTCCTGGACTTCATCCAGTACTTCCTGCTGCACCAAGCAACAGGTAGGCACAAGGCAAACAAGCCATAATCACGGAGTCTTCTCCGATATGCAAACAAGCATCACCAATCCAGACAAGCATGTCCAGATGGGCTTCACACAGCATGCCTAGATCCGTACTCCAATTCCGGACTCTAACAAGGGGGACTTCACATATCTACCCCAAGGGACACCACAACCCACCGCACACTCGCGGGGAAGGGTTTTCCCTATACAATGCAGAAAAGAAGGATTACACATGTCCAAGAATGGAGATCATTACCCTTGACGATCTCTTGGGAGCCATCGAAAACTAGCCGGTGAGAAAGAACCGCAGCAGCTTTGCCTTCACAGCGCTGGCCTCGGATCTCGAATCGGACCACGGGAGATCCGCCGGTGGCTTGATCTCCTCCTCCTTCTTCTTCCTCCTCTGTCTTTCTCTCTTCACTTAACCAAATGAAGAATGAACTCTTCATCAGCCTCTGGTGACTTAAGCCAGCAAGGAATCACCTGAGCCTTTGGATCCAAAGAGAGAAAATGAACGGCCACGATTTTCCCAAAATTACACTTTTTTGGCTGACACGGCCTGTGACACGCCCGTGTCACAGGCCGTGTACCCTTAAGCGGCACACACGGTAT
Organism: Platanthera zijinensis; assembly: GCA_039513925.1. NCBI lineage: Eukaryota > Viridiplantae > Streptophyta > Magnoliopsida > Asparagales > Orchidaceae > Platanthera > Platanthera zijinensis. The sequence continues at coordinate 108,730,260 of CM077089.1, forward strand.
TCGTACCGACTGAACTTTACCAGAACACGAGCATCGACACGCCCGTGTCGAACTTGACACGCCCGTGTCAGTCATGTGACACGCCTGTGTCCCTCCTGCCGTACCGAGCTCCAAAACCAACAAGCAGTACACGGGTAGGCACACGGCATCGGACACGCCCGTGTCAAATCCGACACGGCCGTGTTCAAGGCTTGGTTCCGGGCCGTGTAATCTTCTGACTCAATCCGGCATTTTCTTGAGTGACACGCCCTGGGACACGCCCGTGTCCCAGGCCGTGTACCCCCGACACGCCCTGGGACACGCCCGTGTCCCAGGCCGTGTCAAACAACCTGCATCTCAAAAACCAGATTTGAGATTTTTGGGGTGTTACAATCCTCCCCCCTAACAAAATTTCGTCCCGAAATTTGATACGGTAAGGAAACAAGAAAATACAATGCTATAACTTGATAACTCTGTTATAACAAAAGGTACACAGTCTACAGTTTATACAAACAGCTCGGGAAATTCAGCTCGCATGGTCTGCTCTCGCTCCCATGTTAGCTCTTCACGGCCATAATTGTCCCACCGGACTTTGACCATCCCGATCACTTTGTTCCGCAACTGTTTCTCGGCTCGATCCTCGATCCGAATGGGTCGAACCCGCGTCGTTAGCCCATACTCGACCGGTACCCGATCATTCTCTACTACTTGAGCTGGATCCTTAACAGCCTTATGAAGTATTGAGATGTGAAATACATCATGTAATCCACCCAAGTCTGCTGAAAGTGCTAGTCGATAAGCAGCTTCCTCAACTCGCTCCACCACCTCAAATGGACCAAGATACCTCGGACTTAGCTTTTTCAAACGCCGAATCCTGGACACGCCTTTGAAGGGTTTGATCTTCAAATATACCCAATCACCCACTGCGAACTCCACGTTCCGGTGTTTGGCATTATAGTACTTTGCTTGATGATCTTGGGCTATCAATAGCCTCTCCCGAATAGAGCATATAAGCGAGGTAGCTTCTTCGACTTCCTTTTTCCCACTCAGCTTAGATTCGCCTGCTTCTGCCCAAGCTAACGATGTACGGCATTTACGACCATACAAAGCCTCAAATGGTGCCATACCGATGCTCGCTTGGTCCCGCCGTCAAGCCGCCATACAGGTCCGTTTCGCCACCCGTCTTCCCGTACTAGGATCCTAGATCGTTTAGGAGAGAGATCGGGCTCAATTGAGCCCGATGCCATGTGAGATTTCTCAATTTTTCCGAGGATTTTTATACCTCTCGGGATCGCCGGTGCCGCCGTCTCCCGCCGCTTCATCGCTGGCAAATTGTAGCCACCACCACCGTGAAGGTGGTGGCACCGTTGGCCGGCCACGGCACCGCCTCAATCGGCCGGAAAACACCCCGCAAGGTGGCCCAGGAAAAATCAATCTGGGCCGTCCATCCATCAGGGACGATGATAGGATGCCGCTCGTTTTGCGTCAAGATTCGTGTTATTTCATTCTAAATAAAGGTTAAATTTAATAAATGAATAGTGAATGCTGTCACATTTTTACAGCCATTTTCAAACTGAAAATTAGGGCACCTAGGGTCATTTATAGGTCAGGAGTTCTGAATATAATTTGTATCCCTAAGTGTTAACTTTCAAATGCCACAAAAATCATAAGATTTGACCCAGTGTACTGTCCTGTAGGTCATTTATCCTAGGACTGGTCCTAGGCTAGGGCAGAAATTAAAAATGAAGCCCATGCCAAAACAGATGTCCACATGACCTGAAATTTTGGTCATGTGCATGTTTAGGGCATATCTAGCCCCTACCAAAAATTGGGAATTTTTGGAATACTTTTTCCTATAGTTTTATTCAAAATGTCATAAATTAAATAAATGGAATAAATGGAGTGTTAGGCCTCCAAATGGCCCCAAATTTTGGTGCATGATGGGTTAACCCACTTGTAAGTGTAGGCTAGTATTAGCCTTGGTGTGCTAATAGCAAGTTTTGCTATAATGTTAATTTGTTCATTTTAGGACTTTTGCAGACCTTGAAATTAATTCTAGAGGACATTTAGGTCAAATGTAGTCCCTCAAAATTTTCATGGGAATTTTGGGAACAAAAATCCAAATATAATCTTCCCATCTCTTACCAAAGTCTAGGGCGCACATGCGGAGCATGTCTTGCATCATCCTGTTGGTTCGTTTAGTCTGGCCATCCGTTTGGGGATGAAAGGCCGTACTAAACGCTAATTTTGTACCCAACATTTGATGAACTAGCCGCCAATCATTCGATGTGAATCGCCCATCACGGTCACTAACGATGCTCCGAGGAACACCGTGCAGTCGAACAATCTGCTCCACATAGAGCTTGGCCAAGGTTTCCACTGAATCGTCTCTTCTGTTTGGAAGGAAGTGCGCCACTTTTGTCAACCGGTCCACAATCACCCAGATTGAATCATGACCGCGTTGCGATCTCGGCAACCCGTGCACGAAATCCATCGAAATGTCATCGAACTTCCACTCTGGAATGGGTAACGACTTCAGGAAACTGCCAGGCTTCTGGCATTCCGCTTTCACCAATGCACAAGTATGGCATTCCGCCACATAACGTGCTATATCTTTCTTTAGTCCGGGCCACCAGAACAGCTTTTTCAGATCTCTGTACATCTTTGTGCTTCCTGGGTGAACTGAGTACTTTGCAAAGTGAGCTTCGTACATCAACTCGTCCCTCAATTTACCCACATTCGGAACGCACATTCGACCATTTCTTTGTAACACACCGTTATTCCAAGAGAATTGGTCATCAGGCCCATCTTTAGCATAGCGCTGGAGACTTTCATCAAGCTCCGTTGCTCGCCGAACTCTGTCCGTAAGGTCATATTGAACCTCCGTCCAGTTCAAGCATGCATCGGTCGACGAACCCTTGTCAACACAAGATATCTCCAATGCTTCCAATTCCTGGATTAAACGCTGATCATGCCTCTGCAACCAGCTTTCCCATACTGGAGTCTTCCGACTCAAAGCATCAGCGACCACATTTCCCTTCCCGGGAGTATAGTGAATCTCGAAGGTGTAGTCCCCAAGGAACTCCATCCATCTTCGTTGTCGCATGTTCAGATCCTTCTGATCCAACAAGTACTTTAGGCTTTTATGATCTGTATAGATGTCCACTTTAACGCCATAAAGATAGCGCCGCCACAACTTGAGCGCAAAGATTACCGCCGCCAACTCCAAATCATGGACGGGGTAATTCCGCTCATGCACTTTCAACTGGCGCGAGCCATAAGCAATCACTTTACCAAACTACAGAAGAACGCAGCCTAAGCCGCTCCCGGAAGCATCACTATAGACCTCATAGCCATCTGTACCACATGGCGATGCCAACATAGGCGCCGTGGTCAAACGACTCTTCAGGTCTTCAAAAGCTCGGGCGCACTCCGGCGTCTAAATGAACTTTTGATCTTTTCTCGTCAGCGTAGTCAGAGGTAAAGCAATCCGTGAGAAGTTTTCCACAAACCGTCTATAGTAGCCCGCAAGCCCAAGGAAGCTCCTGACCTCGGCCACTGAAGACATTACTGGCCAATCTCTAATGGCACTTATCTTCAACGGATCCACCGCGATACCTTCTCCACTTACCACATGGCCTAAAAAGGGTACTGAAGAGAGCCAGAACTCACACTTTGAGAACTTGGCGTAAAGCTTATTCCTCCGCAGGGTATGCAAGACCAACCGCAAATGGTTTGCATGATCTTCTTCCGACTAAGAGTATACTAAGATGTCATCGATAAACACAATTACGAACAAATCCAAGTACTCTCGGAACGTTCGATGCATTAGGTCCATAAATACCGAAGGCGCATTACATAGGCCAAACGGCATTACCATGAACTCATAATGACCGTAGCGTGTTCCAAACGCCGTCTTGGGACTGTCACCTTCCCGAATCCTCAACTGATAATATCCCGATTTCAAATCCAACTTGGAATAGACCGCTGATCCTGCCAGCTGATCAAAGAGGTCATCAATCCGTGGAATCGGATATTTGTTTTTCTCCGTCAGCTTATTCAATTCACGGTAGTCAATACATAACCGCAAACTACCGTCTTTCTTTTTCACAAATAGAACAGGCGCGCTCCAAGGTGACATACTTGGGCGTATGTATCCCTGCTCCAACAACTCTTGCAATTGGACCTTCAATTCAGCCATCTCTTTTGGCGCGACGCGATATGGTGAGCGGGCCACAGGTTTAGCACCTGACACCAACTCAATAGAGAAGTCAATCTCCCGCTGGGGTGGTAACCTAGGAAGATCTTTAGGAAACACATCGGCAAACTCTGACACAACCAGAACTTCACCGACACTGGCCTTTGGCTCAACAGCCTGAATTAGCGTGAAGAATAACTCCGCGCCCTTCCGAACAGCATTGACGACTTGGAGCGCAGACAACAAAGTCCCGCCAACTCCTCGCATACCAACGAACTTTGTCACAAGTCCGGTATTCTGGCCCAGTGTGATCTCCTTGGAGTTGTAATCAATAAAGGCACGCTGCTCCGAGAGCCAGTCCATGCCAAAGATCACATCAAAATCCGATAACGGTAGCACAACTGCACTCAAACCGAAATCCCGACTTCCTATTTGAACATCCACATCGCAAGCCCTAACCGCAAGCATCACACAGCCATTCAGCAATAGCACCCTTGTACTATCAACCGTCACATGACTCGGCACCCCAATACGAGATACGAATTCCTCAGACAGAAACGAATGCGAAGCACCCGTATCAAACAGAGCTCTCGCCAGATTATTCCGAATCAGGACAAAGCCTGCAGCACACACACATGCACAAGCTATACATAACCAAAAGCAATAGCACGTAAGCAAATAATCTATATTCACTCGTACCTGTGACTACGTCACTTTGCTTAATCGCCACCTGCTGGCCAAGGTGATAAATTCGGGGCTGTGCCTGGGACGCAGAGGAATCAACCACTGCTTTGCCCTTCTCAGCATACGACGCACCCGTCTTCTTTTCCCCTTTGGGCTGAACAACCCGACAGTCATGGGCTATATGCCCCACTCGGCCACAGTTATAGCATGTACGAGAATCCGGCCTTGATGTCGCCCCCGACACAACGGTCGTAGTCACTTGCCCAGACGTCTTGGACCTCTTTCCCCCTTTCTTCTGGTAGAACGATTTGCTAGGGCGAGGTGCTTGAACTTCTGGCTTTGACAAAACCAAGCCCTTGTTCCCTTGCACCCGCCGCATGTCCTTCTCCAACGCACATGCAGTATCAACCAACGCCTGAAACCCTTGGTTCACTGAACTCGAAAGCAAGAACCTCAACTCATCCCGCAATCCTTCATAGAACCTATTCGTTTTCCTTTGGTCATCCGCGAAGATTGTTCCCGCATACCGCCCCAACCGGGTAAACTCATGCAAGTGGTATCCACACTATCTTCTCCTTGCTTTAACCGTTGGAACTCATTTTCCATGGCAATGGGTTGCGCCGCTGGGACATGCTTCGCCAGAAATATTCGAGAGAACTCCTCAATCGATACTTGCGTTAATTGCCTGCCCGCCAAATGGTGTACCTCAACCTCGTCCCACCACAACCGCGCCTCTCCTTCGAGCATGAAGGTGGCCAAGGTGACCTTTAGAGTTTCCTCCGCCCTAATCGCTGTCATTATTCGCTTGACACGCGATAACCAATCCTCTGCCTGCGTTGGGGATCCCAGTCCCATAAATGTAGGCGGACTGAAGCTCATGAATTGCTTCAACTGTCGGTCAGATGCTCGTGGATCTACAGCCTCAACCGGCTCGGGTCTTACAATAACACGAACTGGTTCTACTGCCGGCTGCGCTTGCCCGGTCGGCTGAATCATGGCAAATAGAGCCTCAGCAACTAAGCGAACAGTTTCCGCAGATGGAGGAGGTGTTGGCACCTCAGCTGGTGCCGCACTCTCATTAGAGCGTTGGGGCTCAGACTGCCCAGCACCACTACGCGTCACCTATAGGTGGACAAGACACACATTAGCGATCGTATGCAAGCAAAACAACAGAAAAGGAACGCGCAGATTCCTCAAACAAGATTTTGTACATTCCTTAGTGGACATTCCAGAGTTCATTAGCATTACAGCAGGGCGCACAAACACGCGCTCGCCACCCCACAAAAGAATTCGACCACGAATTTGAAAGAGGAAGACCGAACGAAGCTGATACCAAAATGTAACGACCCCATCCGTTACATGACGTATAGTAGAAGGTCCGGCCGGGGCCCCACACCATATGCCACAAACAGATGGTGAGGTCACAGGATAATACCAAACCATACACGCATCCTAACTTAGAGCATGCTAGCGGAAGCTTTAAGTTGTAAATTGAACTCTAACCAGGAATGTCCAATATATAAACCACAGTTATATATACAACCACGGAATGTACAACAAAGGTGAAGGTTTGGCCTTAAGGCCTTATAGTTCCTCTTTCCATACAACATGGATTACAAACATCGGCGCGCAGGCCGGCCATACATGAGGAAAAGCAAAACAAACAAAACCCTTTCGCAGCCTTCAAGGGCTAGCCGCAGCAGCAGCAACCGCAGTAGGGCTCCAGCACTTCATTTACCACTTGGCTCTCCAGCACCTGCATAGGGACAAACCACCCAAAAAGGTGGCAAACACGACAACGGTCAGCATTCAGCTGACCCAATTATAACAATCCTACCCCTTTCTCGGGGCAGTAGCATTCTTTCCCTGCACAGCATGGTAACAACAATAGCAACTATGTGCGCGCAGGCACATTCAAGCCATCACAACCATCGGCCACACGGCCTGACAGTCCGTGCACTCAGGGCACATTCTTGGTGCACCGAAAAACCAGGGTCAACACCACCGTTTACACGGTATTGAGCATTCTAGTCTTTTTGGCGCGCGGGCCTAAGACTCTCATTATGCGCTCCAACAAAACTCACAACCAGGCTTCCAAGTTGGACGGACATAACGCAGGTACGGATCAGCCACCCCCCGTTGCTCAAGTCGCCGTGCCACCTCGAATACGGAAGTACCCATGGCAATTTATAGGCGCGGTTCGGTTTCACCTTTCCTGTTCGGCAATCTACCTTTTCATCGAGTTGCAGCCCAACGGCTCATCCGCACACAAAGTGGCAACGCACAGCCACAAGAGTTGCATCCAACCCTCTTCATTTCCTGGAATTCATCCAGTACTTCCTGCTGCACCAAGCAACAGGTAGGCACAAGGCAAACAAGCCATAATCACGGAGTCTTCTCCGATATGCAAACAAGCATCACCAATCCAGACCAGCATGTCCAGATGGGCTTCACACAGCATGCCTAGATCCGTAATCCAATTCCGGACTCTAACAAGGGGGACTTCACATATCTACCCCAAGGGACACCAAAACCCACCGCACACTCGCGGGGAAGGGTTTTCCCTATGCAATGCAGAAAAGAAGGACTTCACATGTCCAAGAAGGGAGATCGTTACCCTTGACGATCTCTTGGGAGCCATCGAAAACTAGCTGGTGAGAAAGAACCGCAGCAGCTTTGCCTTCACAGCGCTGGTCTCGGATCTCGAATCGGACCACGGGAGCTATGCCGGTGGCTTGATCTCCTCCTCCTTCTTCTTCCTCCTCTCTCTTTCTCTCTTCACTTAACCAAATGAAGAATGAACTCTTCATCAGCTTCTGGTGACTTAAGCCAGCAAGGAATCACCTGAGCCTTTGGATCCAAAGAGAGAAAATGAACCGCCATGATTTTCCCAAAATTACACTTTTTTGGCTGACACGGCCTGTGACACGCCCGTGTCACAGGCCGTGTACCCTTAAGCGGCACACGCGGTATTCGTACCGACTGAACTTTACCAGAACACGGGCATCGACACGCCCGTGTCGAACCTGACACGCCCGTGTCATTCATGTGACACGCCCGTGTCCCTCCTGCCGTACCGAGCTCCAAAACCAACAAGCAGTACACGGGTAGGCACACGGCATCGGACACGCCTGTGTCAAATCCGACACGGCCGTGTTCAAGGCTTGGTTCCGGGCCGTGTAATCTTCTGACTCAATCCGGCATTTTCTTGAGTGACACGCCCTGGGACATGCCCGTGTCCCAGGCCGTGTACCCCCGACACGCCCTGGGACACGCCCGTGTCCCAGGCCGTGTCAAACAACCTGCATCTCAAAAACCAGATTTGAGATTTTTGGGGTGTTACAATCAGCTCAATTGGTGATGAAGGTTGAAAGAACTCTATAGTTAAGCGTGCTCGGGCTAGAGTAGTACTGGGATGGGTGACCTCCTGGGAAGTCCCCGTAGTGCGGGCTTGACTATCAGGTTTGACTCATCTAAGGGGGGCTACGACCACCAACAACTCGCCCGTGGAGGGAGAGGGGTTGGAGTGCTTGGGCTGCAGCCCGGTATCGGTGCCATGGTGTCCTGGTAAGTCCCTTCGGGGCAGGGGCCGGGCCGATATACTTGTAGCGATGCAGGGGGGGGCTTCGGGCCAAATCCCGGGTCGTTACAGAAACAACTTTTGGTTCGATATTGGAAACAAATAAAGGTTTGAAAAAGAATCATGTAATGACGAACGAGTACTTACCGCTCTTGATGGTTCTCCAATGACCAAATCTTGTGGATGGTCTTTTGAAATCCATAGTTCACTTGGAGGCACATATTCTTCCACTTCTTCTCCTTCTATTTCTTCGTTATCTTCTTCTTGATCTCCAAGTATTTCATCATCATCAAACTTTTGTGGGGAAAGTGGTTCTTAATCATTACCTGTAGGGTTAGTTTCTACATAAGAAGGAAGTTCATAAAATTAAACGTTAATTGATTCTATAACTAATTTGGTCCTCTTATTAAAGACTCTATAAGCTTTACTGATTGAAAAATAACCAAGAAATATACCTTCATCACAATTTTCATCAAATTTTCCTAATGTGTCCTTAGTTTTCAAAATGTAACATTTGTAACCAAAAACTATAAAATAAGACACATTCGGCTTCTTTTGAAAAAAAAGTTCATAGGGTGTTAATTTCAAAAATGGTCAAAGCATAACACAATTAATAATATAGCAAGCAGTATTTATAGCTTCAGTCGAAAATTATCTTGGTAATTTGTATTCAGACAACATAATACGAGTTAGTTCTTGAAGGGTCCTATTTTTCCTCTTGACCACACCATTTTGTTGCGTTGTGCGTGGAGTGAAAAATTCATTCTTAATTCCTAACTCATTACAAAAAGAAATAAATCTATCATTATCAAATTCACTTCCGTGATCTGAATGAAAGCATTTTATTTTTAAGTCAAGTTCATTTTGAACACGTATACATAAGTTAGCAAATTCTAAGAATGCATCAGATTTTGATGTTAAGAAAATTATCCAACAAAAATGTGAATAATCATAAATCAAAACAAAAGTGTATTTTCTACCTCATAGACTTTGTGTAGTAATTGGACCAAATAAATCCATATGAATCAATTGTAAAGGTCTAGTAGTAGAAATAACATTTTGCTTTTGAATGAGGACTTTGATAATTTCCGTTTTTCACATGGCAAACATAAAGAAGATAAATTCAACTTATATTGGTAAGCCTTTAATTAATTTATCTTTTGACAAATTTAAAATTAACTTAGCACTAGAATGACCAAGTCACCTATGCCATAAATCTAACTCCTCATTTTTGGACATAAATCATTTTAAAGACGAATGTGATAGATCCTGAAATTTTTTCATATAAACATTTTGAGACCTAGGTGCAGTAAGAACAACATCATTTGTTTTGGAATCAAAATTTTTGCAAAGGTTTGTGGAAGAGTCAAATAAAATATTTATACCCATATCACATAATTGACTTATAGAAATCAAATTGTGTTTTAAACCTTTCACATAAAAAATATTTGATATAGTAAAAAAATTATTACCTACTACTCCAATGCCAATGATCCTTCCTTTACTGTTGTCGCCAAAAGTAACTACTCCATCTTTCTTCATTTCTAGGCTAAGGAACTTTGACTTGTTGCCCGTCATGTGTTTTGAACATCCTGAGTCCAAGTACCATATGTCTTCCTTGTCCTTTACCTGCCAACACACCTTGAAAGAGGATGAGAGTAAATATCTGGTTACCCAAGTCATTCCTCCTATAGTGTAGGTGGAAGCCTTAGGTACCAAGACTTGTTTAACAAAATAGTGACCTGTCTTCCTACACGTGTGAGTGGTGTGACCAAACTTATTACATTTGGCACACATGAAAAATAAGGTTGAAGGATTTTTCAAAACGTTTTCAAAATTCTTGATGGAAGTAATAGTGATAGCAGATTTACTGTTTTTATCCGAAAAAGTCGAATTTTTGAAATTTTTGCTATGGCCGACGATACTGGCTATCGCCAGGCGATAACATCCAAAAGTGTAACCAAGACCAAATTTTACCGAACCATAGAATTGATTTGCCAAATCATATACAGTGATTTTCATCCTACACAACTTTTTAATGGTCATTTCTAAATCACAAACTCGGGCTTTCAAGGTGGTGTTTTCTGCAACTAATATTACGAACCGGTTTGTAAAGGCCTTCTAAACACCTTCTACTTGAGATTGAGAAAATTTTAGAGATCATTCTAAGACCCCCTTTTTGTTTGTAAGAGAATCAACATGAGATTGAGACTTAGCAAGATCCTTTTCTAATTCTAGTATCCTTGTCAAAGAGTGATAGTCCTCTTGACAAGTCAATTTCTCCTTCCTAAGTACTTTTAATTCAGTGGTTAGTTTTTTATTTTCTTTTAACAATATATTGTTTTCAGATTTAAGTTATTCAATATCTTTTAAACTTTTATCAAAAAAATTATGTTTTTAGAAATTCAGAATATAATTCCTCATAAGTTGGAGGAGTTACCTCAGTGTCACTCTGGACACTACCCTCATCATCAGATGGTGAGATGCTCTTTCCCATCAAGCACATTTTGGCCTCCTCGTCAGCTTCTGAACTTGATCCACTCGATTCATGAGATGTGACGTCATCCCAGGTTTCAGCCATAAGAATTTTCTTCTTGTCTTTCTTCTCTTTCAGGTCTTTCAGATATTTTGGGCACTTGCTCCTAATATGTCTGATTCTTTTGCAGTGATAACATTCAGGTGGTGAACACTCTACATCACCGTCTACATCAGCTTTTGCTTTTCCTTTCCTGTATCCAAATTCATTCTTATTGAAAAACTTTCTGAAAGAATTTCTTCTTTCTTGATTTCTCATAAATCTCTTGAACTTCATAACAAACAAGCTCTCTTCATCTTCCTCATAATTCTCTTCAGATTCACTTTCCTATTCCTTCTTGGATTTCAACGCCAACACTTTCTTTCTTGGCTCCAAATGGTACTCTTCTTGTTGAATCCTTTGTTCTACCTCATAAGTTTTTAGATTTTCGATGAGATTCTTAATTTGAAAAGACTTTACATCGTGTGACTTCGAGATGGAAATCACTTTTGGATTGAATTTTGGGAGATGCGATCTAAGAATCTTCCTCACTAAATACCCATTTGAAAAACTATTTCCAAGAACCTTAGAGTCATTCATAATTTTGCTGAATCTCATGTACATGGAGTCTATGTCTTCATCCACCTCCATCTTGAATTTTTCAAATTCTGACTCTAATTGGAACAACTTTGAGTCCTTCACCTGCGATGATGTACCTTCATGAGTAACATTAAGTAAATTCCAAATATCATACGCAGTTTCACATGCACACACTTGATTAAACTCAGTTCCATCTAACGCACATAATTAAGCATTCATTGCCTTAGAGTTATTTTTACATCTTAATTTGTTAGTGTCATCCCATTTGTCCTTAATTTTTCCATAATGAAACTTCCAACTATCGTTGTAGGTAGAGTGTAGCATTTTTCTATCATACGGCATACTTCAATATCTAATGTGATTAGAAAATATCGCATTCGAGTTTTCCAATAGTTATAATCCACGCCAGTGAAAAAAAGAGGACTACTGATCCCTTGCTCCTTAGAAAATACGTGATCGGTATGCGCCATTACTCCCAGTGATGAAACCATTTTAGAGTAACTTAGCTCTGATGCCAAGTGTTGGATCGTGAGGCACCCTTAGAGGGGGGGGGGGGTTGAATAAGGGTTAATACTAGTTTTTCTCATAGTCTATTTTTACTGGATGAAATAATTATATAAATCAAAAGCAAATTTTTCATAATCAACGATGTACACCTAATAAATCATAAGAACACAAATGATTATAATTTATTTAATAAATGTTATAAACAAAGTACAAAGATTCTCTTTAAAGCTAGAGATCAAGGCTATGAAAAATAAACTCATTTTTATTTCACCGGTCCTTCTACCAAGAATCAGCCTGTTATATCATATATCTCCCTAGATCTTGCTACTAAAGTCCCCTAGATCTCACCATGATTTAGACGCTACACACAAGGTGGCGAAAACTCCCTAAGTCATATAAGGACATAGATTCCACACACATGGCGGCGATTTTCTCCTAAGCCACACAAGGACTTAGACGCCACGCACAAGATGGTGATTTCCTTTATCGATTACAATGATGAAAAGAAGAATTATAAAGAATAACTTTCAGAATGAAAACTCCCTCTAAATGTAGTGCTTAAGATGCCGACGAATCCTTGCCAAGGTTTTTTGAGATACCGCGTACGAGTCGTCGCTTTTTTGCTCTTGAACCTTCTTAGGAGGATATTGTTTTTCGGGATACTGGAGCTCTCTGGATAGGTTGCACAAGAAGAAACACTCCAGATTATGAAAGTCGTGATCTCCACAAAAAAATGAGCCAAATATATATTTTGGAGCTATCTCTGGTAATACTGGGTATCGTCTACCAACGATATCTTATCTGGCTACTATATGTCCCATGATTCTTAGGATTCTGTGGGATGATCCGGTCGTGTACAATCGTGAGTTATCGCCTCAATGATATCAATATTTCCAGGCAATATCAAATTTAATACTACGTCGTGGAGATCATGCGGAAACTCTACAGCGAGTTATCGCCTAGTGGTGATACTTGATATCGCTAGGAGATATAACCTTAACTTCTCTTTGCAATCCTGAATTTAAGACAAAAATAATTTGAGTGTTAGACTTGTTATATCTGCACACCATAAACACACTATGATAAAATATAAATGAGATTTGTTATTATCAAACCAAGAAGCATGAAACACATGCTCCAATAAGTGCATGAAGCCCCCACTATTAAGTGCTTTAAAGAGAGACCATGTCACTCATGCCAAATGGGCTAGTAGATAAGGGCTACCTTTAAAATCATCGTTGGCAAAGATTCTACTAGATGCTAATATCTGCTCCATATGAACTTATTTGGTCCCTTGCAAATTCGTAGTTTATGAGGTAAAGCTTACACATAGGTTATTATTGATGATCACTCAAGGTTTGCATGAGTTTTCTTTCTGAAACACAAGTCAGGTACATATGATTACTTCACTAACTTTGTTAGGCAAATTCAAAACAAATTGAACAACTCTGTGATCAAAATCAAAAGAGATCATTGAACAGACTTTTAATCTGGGTCCATGACAATGTTTTAAGAACTTTTAGGTATCTTTCATGAGTTTTCCTCTCCTCACACTCCCCAACAAAATGGAGTATCTAAGAGAAAGAATAGAACTCTCATTGAGGCATACAAAACCTTATTGAATGAATCTTCCTTACCAGAGTATATCTGGGCGGAGGCTGTCAACTCTGCTTGCCACGTGCAAAACTTAGCACTCATAAACGAGAACCACTGTAAGACACCATATGAACTATTAAAGGAAAAGAAACCATCTGTGTCTTATTTTAGAATTTTTGGTAGCAAATGATTCGTACTTAATAATGGGAAATATTACAAAACTAAATTTAGTGAAAAATGTTTTGAAGGTATTTTCGTAGGCTATAGTAGCCATAGTAAATCTTATAAGATTTTCTATAAGAAAAGCCTAGTGGTAGAAGAAACTATTAATATGGAATTTGATGAGACGAGCATGCTTCATAGCAGCTCCTCTAGTATATTTGTTGAAGATGCAGGTACAAAGTTAAAAGGGCTAAGTCTTGAAGAAAAAGGAAAGGAAAATGCTCCAAGCTCAATAAAATTCAGCACTCCAAGCTCGGTTGAAGAAGAACTTCAAGATGAAGAGCTCCATCAAATTGAAGAAGATGTACCAAAAGTAGCAGAACCTCCTAGTGGCATAGAGGATGCGAGGAATCTAGTGATCAGACACTCAAGAGATCATTCAGCTGATCAGATCATTGGATACCCTCGTGATTGAGTAAGAACAAGATGAGGTACAACTAAAGAAATTCTTACCGTAAGGTATTTCTCGCAGATTGAGCCAAAGAAATTTGAAGAAGCAAATAGAGGCGCGTCATTGCAATAGAAGAAGAGCTCAATCAATTCAAAGGGTGTAAAGTTTGGGAGCTAGTACCAAGACCGAAAGGACACAATGTGATTGAGACGAAATGGGTATTCAGAAATAAGCTGGACAAAGTTTGTGTAATTATAAAGAATAAATCTAGACTTGTAGACTAAGGGTATAGATAAGAAGAAGGAATCAACTTCAATCAAACTTTTGCTCCAGGGGCAAGAATTGAAGAGATCAGGTTGTTCCTCGCATACACTGCTCACAAAAGGTTCAAGGTTTATCAAAAGGCCGTGAAGTCAGCCTTCCTTAATTGTAATTTAAAGGAAGAAGTATACGTGGAACAATCCCCAAGTTTTATTGATTCATCATTCCCTGATTATGTTTATTTCCTTCATAAAGCTTTATATGGTCTTAAACAAGCTCCTTGAGCTTGGTATGAGATGTTATCTAACTTTTTTTCTTGAGAACAAGTTCATAATAGGAATGATAGATAAGACATTATTTCTTAGGAAAGTTCAAGGCAAGATTTTGCTAGTGCAAATCAATGTCGACGACATTATTTTTGGATTTACGGATGACAACCTATGCAAAAGGTTTTCTAACTTGATGCAAGAGAAGCTTAAAATGAGCAGTATGGGAGAGTTAAAGTACTTCTAAGGACTTCATATGAAGCAATCTGAAGATGGAATTTTCATCTTTCATACAAAGTTCACCATGGAGTTTATTAAGAAATTCAGAATGGAGAATGCAACCCCAATGAGGACTCCAATGGGTTCAACTATGAGTCGGGATAAGGATGAGAAACGGAAACCTTTTGATGAAACCAATTACAAAAACATAATTGTACCCTTGCACTACCTTACTGCTAGTAGACCAGACAAAATATTTTATGCATGTGTTTGTGCAAGATTTTAGGTGAAGTCAAAGGAATCTCATTATGCCGCTGCAAAGAGGATTTTGAGATACATTAAAGGTACACCAAATCTTGGCTTATGGTACCCAAGAAGTAATGACTACGAACTAATTAGATTCTCAGATGCTGACTTTGTAGGAAGCAGGATGATATGAAAAGAATTTCTAGGATGTGTTATTTCCAAGGAAGAAGGCTTATTTCTTGGAGTAGTAAGAAACAAAATTGTGTTGTAATCTCAACTACCGAGTCAGAGTATATCTCTGCAGGCAGTTGTTGCGTACATCTTCTATTGATATGGAATCAACTTGAAAATTACAACATGAAGTTGAAGGAGATTCCTATGTTTTGCGACTCATCTAGTACCTTAGATTTTGCTCACAATCCAGTCTCTCATAGCCTGACAAAGAAAATTGAGATATTGTATCATTTCATCTGAGAGCATTTGGAGAACATGGACTTAACTCTCAGTTATGTCCCGACAGATAAGTAAGTTGTAGATATATTCATGAAGCCGATGGATGAGGCAAAGTTCTCCTTAAAAATGGAACTTGGTATGCTCAATAAGGAGTAATGACAAAGCCCAGTAATCAGTCAAAGTACAGTAATTCAACATCTCAAGGAATTCCACATCTTTATCTTGGCCCTAACTCTTCCTTTTGTAGTTCGCCGATCAACGACTCTTAGAGATCGGTGGGCCCCCCTGCAGCTTCCAGCTGCGCCTTGCTTTAACGGAAGAAGACGTACAGTAGCTTTACGATAAGATTTGTCGTGTACTGGAGCTTCCCCATACCTAATTTGACCTAAGTTGATTTTATCAATTTTGCTGACGTCATCAACTGTGGACTTAGCCAAAATCGAGCATCAGAGAATATGCGTTGAGTGAGTAAGCATCACTCAACGCAAAAACACTTAGACAGATTTACTGTCTCTTGGCATTGAGTGAGTAAACTTCACTCAACGCCAAACTACTTAGAATGTAAAGTGTGTTTCTAGGCGTTGAGAGATTCATCTTCACTCAACGCCAACTTGCTTTATTATCTTTCTGTTGCTTGGCTTTGAGTGAGTAAGCATCACTCAATTCCAACCCCCTTAGACAAAATTCTGTCTTAATTATGCGTTGACTACGTTGAGTCAGTAACCTCCACTCAATGCTTTTTTCCTTAACCAAATTTCTGCTTCTCCAGCAACTTAAGCGTTGAAAGCGTTGAGTGAGCACGCCTCACTCAACGCTTTCTTCATTTGCCAATTTTCTGTGTTTAAAAAACACTAGGCTTAGACTATCTTTCTGAGTTCGACGAATGGTGAAGTGAGCTCGGCGAACTTTGAACTCAGTTTGACGAATTCTCAACTGAGCTCGACGAACTCAGAATCTCAAGCTCTTAACTTAGCTCGATGAATGGTGAGATGAGCTTGACAAACTCTGAACTCAGTTCGACGAATTTGAACATAGTTCAACTAGTTCATCTTACAACCTTTTTGCTGTAGAGCATTGAGTGTGTATTCATCACTCAACTCGAAAACACTTAGACAAATTTCTCTTTAGTAGCATGGCGTTGAGTAAGTTGACTTCACTCAACGCCTGTGGACTTAGCCACATTTCAGCTCTTTCCATCTTAGGCTGTGATAGTATAGGCTACACTCAAGGTTATATGTCATCTGACATTGAGTGATGTTCCTTCACTCAACGTCTATGGACTTAGATAGATTTCTGTCATCCCATAACTTAGATAAGTGTTTACCTGACTTAGCCATTTAGTCTACCTGACCTATCATAGTCATCTACTTATATGTGTATATCATTGATAAGATTTACTTCACTCAAATCCAGGACATTGCGGGCAATGGACCCAACAGTACTCATGCATAAACATACTTTACTTCCACATGGGTTTTGTTCAGCACGAACTATTGCTACTGCAGTTCAACGTGTTTAAGGGATTCTTTGATGAAAACTTTATTCACTCTCCTGCTTATGAGGAGCTTAGAGAAAAATATGTGCAATTCTTCACCACCACTATGTTTTGGTCAGAAATTACAATCCTAAGAAGTTGAGGGGACATTTTATCATCTCTCCCAGTCTTAACATTCTTCGCAATATTTTGACTTTTCACTCACCGGTCGAGGGGATCTTAAGGGAATCGTCACCTAATATGACTTTTTCTATCTTCATAGCTTGGTCCATTAGACTCCAATCAATTTAGGTTGGGAGATCATTCTTCTCTTCAACTTTCAAGCAGAAAATTCTCGCCTCGGTGCAGTGCATGACGGTAATTTTATAATCGACTTAGCCAAGAGTTTTGGAGTTTGGGATGCCCTTATGGTTCTTCATTGTGTTCAAACATCTCTTCCCCTTATGGCTGCAAATATTCAGGCCCTTGGCATGATGCGCCATGGAGGTTTCAAAACACCCCCACCTTGATGGGCTTTTACTCCTTGGAGGTAGGGGAGGAGTTTTCAGGAAGTGGCCGGCCAGTGGGATGGCTCAACCCTTCAAATGGCTGAAACTGAAATTGCCCATTAATGGTCATTCATGGCCATTGGAGTTACACCCTTCCCCTTCCCCAATTAGGGATCTTAAAAGCCTCACCAGGCAGAGGGGAGAAGGTTACAACCTTTACCTAAAGGAATCGAGATACCTGGCTTTATAGTTGTAGAAACCCGATCGGTGCCACCACCACCATGGCAAACCGGAGATTGACGCACCTCTAGCCCTCCCAACAGGTCCTCCCTTGCTCCTTCATCCATAGGTAGATCTTAAAAATCTTTTAGGATGAGAGTCGGGCTCAATTGAGCCCGATCAAAGGGATCATTTTCCTTATTTTCAGGAAAAACTCAAGTTTTGGGATCGCAGAAAATGGCCCCTCCTACAGCTGTGCTGCTGCCCGACGATATCCCCCACCTCAACGAAGGTGTTGGAGGCGGTGGCCGGCCAGGGAAGTGGTCGGGTGGCCAAGAAATGGGGATGGAATAAGCTCCAGGTTAGGAGAATCCTGGTCATTGTCTGGAGCTTGAAGATGACCAGATGCCGCTTATTCTGTGCCAAGATTCGTGCGCCTTGATTAAAATTCCTAGGAATTAAATGATATCATTTCATGTGATTTTCTGTCACATATTATACAGTTAATGTTTTTATTTATTAAAAATTCGTAGAAGCTTGTACAGAGAAAGTGGTCAACATGAAGTTTGTAGGTCTGGATGTCTAGTTTATTTTAAAATTTATTTGAGTCAATTTGGAGTACAGGTTAGACCTCAAAACTCAATTTGGTGGGATATATACCTAGGGCTAGTCAGAGAGTTAAATGTGTGCCCCCACTTAACCACATGACCAAATGATCTGAAATTTGGAAAGGTATTCAATATCACTTATACCTAGGTCATGCCCAAAAATAGGAGTTTTTGGAGATACTTTTTTATAGTTTTTGAAAATATTTAATAATCCTAGGGTAATTTAATTAGGGGACCTAATGACCTCAGACCCCTCCTAAATTCTGGTGAGTGGTCCTTGGAGTCAACATAAGTCTCTGTATATAATTTAATCTTATTTGGAGATGATTTGGGTTGGATATCTATAAACCCTAGCCTTGGCCAAAAGGGGGGGGGGGGGGGGGTATTAGGTCAAGTTGTTCCTAGTGGGTTTAAGTGGTCAAATCACCTCAACAGAGGCTGAAACTTGGGCCACTGGTTTGATATGATGAGAGACACCCTAACATGGAATTTGGGGTGGAATTGTGTAGATTTGCCCTAGGACCCAAGTTCAAACCCTAAGGTTGGACTTTGGCGATTTGTGAAGGGCATAGGGTGATATGCCCTTGTATGGACTTGGTGTTTAGTCCATGTGATCCTAGGGTGGTGAAAAGCCTTAGGGTGAGATATGGTGGGATTTGGACACATGCACACCACTTAAACAACTGGGTAAGTTTTTTGGTCCATACACCTTAGGGAATGTCTGGTGGCTCATATGACTTTAGAACTGCATGACATTTTGGTAGATGTCATTTTCTTAATCATGTTAACCACTGAAATATACTACATAATGTTTGGATGATTTAATAAGTGGGTTCCTTTGAAAAGTGCACTATCATGAGTTGTCTTGAAGAATTTTATTATTTGACTTCCTTACCTTGGGTTTGGATGATATTTGGTCAAGCTATGTTTTTAGACTATAACAAGCCTTAGAAATTTTTAATATGAATTTTAGATCAGTAAATGGGGTACTTCATTCACAACCCATCAAGTTCACTTTCTACTTAGAAATTTCTTATGATCAAACCACTCAGTGGAAACCTATGAAATTTAGTAAGAAGACCTTTATTGACATTGTAATGCTTTGTGAATTATTATTGAATTTTTGGAAGTCTATCTGTAGGGGTTGGTTCACAAGGTGCTGTTTTTTAAGTAAAAGTAATTGAATTTATTTTGGTACTTATTAAGCTTGATAAAATGTGATTTTTGGTCAGAGACCATTTCCCGTCATTCTTGATATTTAGTAATTTTTATACAATTTTCTGATGATTAACATTAGTACTTTCTTTTTTACCCATAATTATTGGCTTATTATTGGATTAATTAATTAGAGGCCAAATTATTTATGGAAAATCATAAAATTGGGTATTAAATATTATTCCTCAGTTATATAGTGTTTATAATTTTTGGGTGGCCATTACTTGAGAAAATATTGCACTTCATGTTCAAATTACCCCTTGCCTAACTTTGGGGAAAATTAATTAAATACTAAATTAATTAGAAAAATTATAAGTTTCTGGAGTTAGGATAATCATGTCATGATAGACCCCCATTAAATTTCTTAAGGCTTGTGGATGAAAATTTGAAGTACCTCCTATCATGTACAACATGTAGTATAGGTTGGTCTGCGTATAGTAAAACTGCAGAAATCTCAATAACATGTGGATTAGACATAGGGAGATGGTTAATGGTATACTGATTTTGGGGAAGTGAAAATTAGTTCACCGTTACGAATCATCATGGGGAGGAGTGATTGGTTGACTAGTGTAAGTGGTGCTCAGGATCGACGAAAGATTGTCTTTCCTGTGGAGAGAGAGGGTCAAAACACATCAGGGTTATATCCAGAGTAATATTAAAAGGGATCGCGAATCAGGTATTAACCAATAACAGTAAGTTCCTTGCGAAAGGGAGCTTTGGACGTCAGCCCATCGTAGTTCCTAGTGCTCTCGAGAGCCCTTCACGGGGTATGCCTTGGGCAGTCCTGGGCTAACCTAAGCTGTAGGAATAATATACGTAAAGAGCAACTAGTATAACTAGGGGTCCACTTTCACACACCCTGGTATCTCAGGAAGTAAGGTTAGGTCCCACAGGCGGTAGGCTCGGTTGTTTTGGTGATGGACAGGATTGCCCAGCGAGCCGATGGCTCGACAGATAATTGTGACGGATGTGATAGTCCGGGGAGCTTTTGCTCGGTTGTTTGTTTTGACGAATGGGTTAGTCCGGGGAGCTTTGGCTCAGTGGTTGATACATCAAGATTGTATTTTCATAGATTCTAAGGTCGTGGGTCTTCGGTGTTGGAGGGTCGATGCACCGCCGCCAATACGTTGATTCGGCAAGTGTGGTTTAGCACTTCGCCAATTTAAGTCTGGTGGACCAGCCGACAAAGAGTACGCTGGATCTCCTCTTAGTGCACCAACGTCGAGGCATATGATAGGTCTGACTGGTAGTTCAATTACCGGTTTAGAGGTGGGCGAGGCCCATCCCACCGCTTCTGTTTGCCACTACGGAGGTATCATGGGAGTTTAGGCTCCAGAAAGGGGGAACTAAAGTTCTGTGTACACAGAGTCGAGTGGGTGTGTTGCACTTGCATGATTCACATCATAGCATACTTGCATGACATAGCATAATCATTTCATTTAACCCTTGAAACCTATTGTATAAATTGGTATGGGACTCTTTATACAATAGGCCCTGCAAAACGACCCCTTAGTTTATAAGCTTGCTTGAGCGTGCTTATAAGCTAAGGTTATTATTCTATGGATATTATATATTGCTTGCTTTAAAGTAGACACCCCATCAAATAAATTAATATGGGACTTTTTATATGATAGGAGCCTTGCAAAAGACCCCTGTACTTATAAATTTGTATGGGCTTACATATAAGTTAAGGTTAAGTATTTCATATCTCGTATTTCCTATACTTACTGCTTGCTCTACAAACCTTTATTACTGCTACCTATTTATATAGAACTGCTAGATTAGTTTCGCCGCCACCTGCTACTTTTGTTATTCTCCACCTTCATTACCTTTCCTTTCCATCTCCCCTCTCGGCGCCTAGGAGCCATGGGGAGGGTTGGGGGATGATAGGACTTAGTCTTTAAGACTAACGGTTTTCGGACCGAATCATTTTAAGGGATCATGGAGTCCAGCTTGGAGGTGCAGCCCTGGAGGTCGGCACTCTTGGAGACGGGATAGTCTAGTACCGAAGTTCAGACAGCTGGGATAATGAGTCCCGTTCGCTAGTAGATGTTATAGATTTTCTTCCACGACGAGTTTCTTGTAGTGAGGACTTTGATGTATCGGGCATGAGCCCTATTTCCAGTACTTTTATTATTATTGCTGTGGACTCTCCCTTCGTGGAGAATTATTACTATATATGTGATTATTGTGGACATATGTTAGAATTCTAATTCCATGTACTCTCATACTTTTGCTACTATTCTGTGATCGATATGGCCGGCAGTATCGACGTTTTGTAGTGATGACCTTCTCGGGCGTGATGGTGTCACCACAAAGCGGCGGTTCTGTGCCTAAGACCCCGTGGTTTAAAAAGAAAAAAGGGGTCTTACAAGTGGTATCAGAGGAGACAACGATCGAAAAAGTAGCAGTCCACTAACTCTGGGTCACCCCCGCATGAGTTTAGTTTGGGGACAAACTAAGGAGCAGAAGCAGTGGTGTGCCCATATGGGGGATCACATGCAAATTTTCCACTTTTAACTAGGTTTGAGTCAATTGCTTACAAATTGTCTTTATTAAGCAGCCTCCGACACAGCCTACACCACAGGGCGGAGTCCAGCAAACTCTGAATGTTTCACCACCTCCCCCGGCCCCCACACCGTTTCAACAGTCGGAGATGGGGCAAACTTTTACAGCCATTCTGGAGGCTTTCAGGGCCCAACAGGTTTCGGCTCCACAGCCAAACCCGGGGGCCAATTAGTTGAGCATCTTCTGAGGACTTTCTCCCCCATCTTACTTTGGGACAGAGTCAGCTGTACGTACAGAGGAGTGGCTTTAAATCATGTACGAGATGCTCACCGGGATACGGTGCCCATGGGAGGAGAGGGTGCCTTTGGTGGTCTCTTGCTTGGATTCCCATGCAAAGAGATGTTGGAAGACACTGCTGGACATGACATTTATAGATAAGGAGGTTGTTGACATTACCTCGGAGGAGTTCAAGGCCGCATTGTTGGAGCACTTTGTTCCATAGTCGGCAAGATATGAGCTGGAAGACAGGTTCATGCAGTTGAGGCAAGGCAACAAGACGGTGGTGGAGTACCACCGAGAGTTCAATCATTTTGCCCGATTTGCGGACTATTATCAACTGGATGAGGAAGTATATATCAAGAGGTTCTATAAGGTCCTGCGAGAGGAATTGAGAGAGGCTCTTTTGTTCGTATCCGACGAGCCTATACCTTAGATGTTGTAGATGGAAAAGAGGATTGAGGCAGATTGGCACACGACTCGAGGCCGGAAAAGGCCAACTGAGGATCAGGGCCAGGGAGCAAGAAATGATCAGCGAATGGGCTGCATTGCTGATGGGAGAGATGGGAGAAAGGAAGAGGACCAACCTTGTCAAGAGACGAGACAGGAGCCGAGGGAGCCAGTGGTAATGGCTCCTCAACCTCTCCAGATGCGGTAGATATAGAGACCCGGGGGGATGGCATTTCCCCCGCCCAAGTGCTATAATTGTCATCAGGTAGGGCATATCCGGAGAAACTACCCTATTAGGGGGGCACCCCTACCAACACCACAGGTTGCCCTGCCTACTCAACAGTTTGGAGGTCGAGAACGCGGCCGATGACGTGGATTCTAGGGCGGAGACTGTAGGCAGGATAGATAGCAAGTGTATGCCCTGGATATGGCTCAACCTCGGAACCCGGAGCAAGTGATAACAGGTACGCCAGCAATTTTAAGTTCTTTTATTTCTTTAAAAGCTAGACTCATGGACATAAAATTGTTAGAACAAGGAAGGAAGACCATAACTAGACTTCTAAGATATTTAACTACAACATACATAGTTATCATCGGCGGCAAGACCGCTTATACGCTATTCGATACAGGTTCTTCGCACACATTCGTGTCAGAAGCCTTCGTGGAAGGACTAGAAGGAGTGGAGCGATTCACAGGCTTGACCATGAGGGTGCGTCTACCCGACGGATCAGAGCTATTCACCTCTTCCCACTACAACATGGAGGCAGAGATTAGCGGAAAGGCATTCGAAGCACCATCGATGATCTTAAGAATACTAACCTTCGATCTGATCCTGGGCATGACATGGTTGCATTGGAACCATACCCAGATCGACTGCTTGTCAAAGAGGATCAACTTGAGGCATGGGGATTTCTATGTCATCATCGAAGGTATTAGATCTACTACCCCTCTCTTATTATCATCTATACAGGTCGTTCAGGCCCACATGTAGGGAGATGAGGTCTACTAAGTGCTGTTTGAGATGGTCGAGGCCAAGGATTCCATCCCTAGTATCCCAGTGGTATGAGATTTTACTGATGTGTTTCTAGAGAAGCTGCTAGGGCTACCCCCATATCGGGAGAAGGACTTCCAGATACAGCTCGTGTCAGGGGCTAAGCCGGCATCTAGAGCTCCTTACCGGATGTCCCTGAAGGAGTTTGTAGAGTTTTGAAGCCAGCTGCAGGAGCTAGTGGAAGCCGGATTTGTCCGACCAAGCTCTTCACCATGGGGAGATCTAGTGTTGTTCGTCAAGAAGAAGGATGGGACGCTCTGATTATGCATCGACTACAGGGCTCTGAATAGGCTGAAGGTCCGGAACGCGTATCCTCTGCTGAGGATTGACGAGCTGTTTGACCATTTGGAGGGAGCCCACTTGTTCTTAAAGTTGGATCTGATGTCAGGTTACTACTAGCTGCGCATTCATGAGGAGGATATCCCGAAGATAGCCTTCAGTAGTAGATACGGGCTGTATGAGTTTACCGTGATGCCCTTCGGGCTCGCGAATGTACCATCGGCTTTCATGAGCTTAATGAACTGGGTGTTCGAGCCGTAACTCGACCTGTTTGTCATAGTATTCATAAATGACATCCTCATCTATTCAAGGACAAAGGAGGAGCATGCACAACATCTGGCCTTGACTCTAGAGAAGCTCAGGGAGCACAGATTATATGCCAAGTTCAGCAAGTGCTAGTTTTGGCTGATAGAGGTGGCCTTTTTAGGCCATATTATCAGTTGAGCGGGACTGGCAGTGGACCCCGTAAAGATTCATGCAGTGCGAGACTGGCCTTATTTTAAGATGGCTACAGATGTCTGAAGTTTCCTAGGATTGGCCGGATACTACCGGAAGTTCGTGCAGGGATTTTATTAGATAGTGAAAGTCCACCTAGTGTCGGCTACCTTCACCTATGGGGGGGGGGAATAGGTGTCTTTGCAGCGTGTTAGCGGAATTGAAATTATACCTGCACAAGAAAATAAAACAACAAAGCACAGAGAGGACACAGGCAATTTATAGTGGTTCCCCGATTTGGGTACGTCCACTTTCCCCCTTCGACCTATCTCCCAACCAGGGATGACTCGGTCACTTCACCAATAGGATTGAAATCCAATCCTTGCACTAACGGAAGGAACCCTTCCACACGTAGGAGTCACCACTCCCACAACACGGGTTGCACCCAACCCTTACAACTAGAGACCAATCGGTCCTTTACAAAGAAATTGAAAATAGCTTGTATGAAATACAAATAACTTTTGGAGACAAAGGTGTCCCTCTTCGTTCGACGACGTGTTCTTGAAGTCAACGAAGAGTCCACAACCCTAGATCTCACTTGGATTGAACCTTCCCGAAACCGGCGGCGGCTTAGTGCGGCGGTTAGGTTCACGGAGTAAGCGGCGGCGACGGAGAGCAGCTGCTGTGCTAGTGATTCAAACTTCGTAGCAAGGAAGCAAGGTCTTCCAACGGTCACACTAGGATCGATCGTCTCGATCGATTCGGACGGGGAAGTTTTTCCCGATCTACGAATCAAGAGATAAGGGATCTCTGGTTAGACGCGTGAGACGCTATACTAGCCTAAGCTTCTGTCGCCGGAGATCTGGAAGAACTTGAGATCAACAGCGGCGATAACTGCACGAACGGCGGAGACGATCGGCGGAGCAAGATCGGGGATTTAGGGCTCGACGGCGGCTCGTCCTTTTTGAATTCGCGTTTTTCGTATGTCTCCTGTTCATACATACGGGGTATATATATATTAGGTCAAGAGATGACCGTTGTGGGTCCCACCAAAGTAAAGACCAAAGACCGATTCAAATAGCTGCAGGTAACGTGGACCGGTCCAGAATTTTCTGAAAATTTGCCAAGTCAAAATCGGCGAGAATCGAAGGTGATTCTCGACGAATCGGCGAGAATCACCTACGATTCTCGCCGAATTCTACTTAGTGAATTCAGGCAACACAGGTTGTAGGGGCCGGGGAGAATCAGTGGGAATCACTTTTGATTCTCACCGAATCGTCGAGAATGCAAGGTCATTCTCGACGAATCGGCGAGAATCATAATGATTCTCGACGATTCTGCCTTAGATAATTTTCCTGTCTGTATCAAGACAGCCGGCCCAACCCGGCGAGAATCAACTAGTGATTCTCGACGACTCGTGGAGAATCACTAGTGATTCTCGACGAGTCGGCGAGAATCACCTAGTGATTCTCGACAAATTACACTTAGACGATTTTCGTCTTTCGTCCCGTGAGCTGGTCTTTGGCCCATCCTTGCTCCTTGTCTGCTCTTGCTTTATCATAGCCCTATACTTGAAATTAAGTACACCCCAATAGAGAGAGTACACGTAGGCCAACACACTGATCTGCTCAACGAGGGATTACGTTGCACAGACCCGTGTATATTGACCCACTGCACCCTGACATTGGTGTGTACTTAGCATGGAATAACTGCAAGCACAACTAAAAAATATTTCATCAAATACATTGTCTATTTACCTTGGCTTGCACAGGGGCTTCTTCAAATCAGGTATATTGAGGATGCAATACCCAACAATCTCCCCTATTTGAAGAAGCCTAAACCCTACAAGCTAAGGTGAATAGAGCATATAGGAATGAAAAACCGAAACTTAAAAGTGAGGTGATAGGGATATGCATTACCAGTTACTTGAGAGCAAACTAGAACATTGGGCTACCTTAGCCTTAGCCGAGAGGGTAATCTCCCCCTTTTCGGCTTCTGCAAATCTGGGTCTGGTGCACCTGACACCATGCTCCCCCTCAGTTCGTGCACTTATGTTTTCACTTGAGTTTCTGGCAGATGCTCCCCCTAGATGCACGAGCCAGGAGAGTCTGGAGTCTTCATTCCTCATAGTTGAGCATCCCCAATTCAGTTTTGAAGAGACTGAACTTGGCCTCGTCTAGGGGCTTTGTGAAAATATCTGCAATCTGCTTGTCCGTGGGGACATAGCAGAGAGAGATGTCCTTGTTCTCCACGTGCTCCCGAATGAAGTGGTAGCGCACTTCAATATGCTTCGTTCTGCTATGCGATACTGGATTGTTTGCGATAGCAATTGCACTTGAGGAGTCGCAGTACATTGGTACTTCCTTGAACTGGAGATCATAGTCTGCTAACTGGTTCCGTATCCATAGGAGTTGTGCGCAATAGCTTCCTGCCGAGATGTACTCAGACTCTGCTGTGGAGGTTGCGACACAATTTTGCTTCTTGCTGTTCTAGGAGATAAGCCTTCTTCCGAGGAATTGGCACGTCCCGGAGGTGCTTTTCCTGTCATCCCTACTCCCTGTAAAATCAGCATCGTAACCTCTGGTGACTCCCCGATCAGATCCCCCAAAGATGACTTTGGGTCCATTCTCGACTGGAGAGTACTCCCACAGCAGGCTTCTAGTCCCAGTCATATGACGGGAGCATCCACTGTCCAAATACCAAATGGGAGTTTTGTTGTCCTTTGGACATTCCTGCAAAACAGAATTAATTTGCCTTAGGAACCCAATCGAACTTGGGTCCTAGATTCCTTGTTAGCATACTCCCCCTCGATTGGTTAGCCACACGAGCGGTCGGCCTCGCACTGCTAACATAAGGAGTCTCGTTATACCTTGGATTAAACCAACAATGCACGACAAAGTGACCAATTTTGCCACAGCACCAGCAGTCAAACCTGTTATACATCCTCTTGGGCGCCTGCTTTACCCTTGAAACGTGGGGTTCAGCTGAGGCCGAAGACCTGGAGGTGGAGGCAACATGATGACCACAGTCACATGACTTCTTCACCTCTTGGCTTTTTAGTGTAACAGGCTTGGCCTTAGGTGCCTGCTTCCTATTATGGCAGCTAGAGAATTGACCATAATTTCCCAAGTGGATTTCCTCATAAGGTGCCTTGAAGACACTCTCACTAAAGTTACGGGGAAAGGTCCACCCATCATATCGGCTCTTCGGCTTTGCAACCGAGGGCCTGAAGTGATGCCCATATGTTGACTCAAAGTCATGTTGGTTACAGGGAAAGCTAGGCTTTCTGAACTCAACAGGGCTGAGTGGGGCCTTTCCTTTCTCATCAGCAGAGGCTTTCTTGGCAGTCTTATTCTTCCTCCTGTTCCTGTTTCTCCTGGAGGAGGAGCTAGATACCCCTACATGCCCCAAGCCAGCTCCTTTGGCTTGAGCAGAGAAGGTATCAACTAATGGAAGAACAGTTTTTGGCATAGAGAAGCTCTTGACGATCTTCCTTTCGGCCGCAAGTAGTTCTTCCAACTTGTCGACTTCCTCCTGCTTAAGATTAAGGAGCTTAAGAGACTCTGAATGCTTTGAAGTTAGTTCCAAGTGCTCCTGTCGGAGGGAGATCAAACTGGTGATCTCTTCCCTCAGGGATACACTTTCACCTTTAAGGAATTTTACTTCCTTCTTCGCAGCCTTCATTCTCTTTCGACATTCCAGGAAAGTATTGAGCAGAAGCTCATACTTATCGAGGAGCTCAGCTTCACGGGCAGAAGAGCTATCCTCAGGGTCATCATCCTGAGACTCAGGATCAGAGTCAGAGTCAGAGAGAGGTGTGAGCTTTTACCTTCCCCGAAAATGGGGGGCAGTCTCCTTCCGAGTCACAGTGACCCATTAGCCCAAAGTAGGCTTCCTCGTCATCGCTGGTATCTGATGAGTCCGATTCACTCAGCGTCTTTGACTTCTTCGCGATGTAGCTCCTCTCCTTCTTCTTGTCTTTTGAGGACCTGTGCTCCTCTCCCTTTCCCTTTTCCCTATTGCCTTGATGGCAGTCGTCCACGACGTGTCCTGGCTTGTTGCAGCCAAAGCAAATAATGTCAGATGAGCGGTGTTTGTTCAGTTTGGATACATACCTGTCAGAAGAATAGTTCTTCTTCTGATCCCTCGAAGAGGAGCCGTTTCTCTTTCTCTGATTCCTCAGCTTGAGGAACTTCTTGAATTCCCTTGTGATAAGGGATAAATCTTCCTCAGACAATTCTGAGTCGGAGGAGCTTTGCTCCGAGTCTTCCTCTTCATCTTTCTTCCACGCACGGGAAGAGACAACACCCTTGCCCTTTCTGGAATGAATGGATTTCAGGGCCACCGTCTTTTCCTTGGCCGCGGCTTTCTCTGCTTCCTCTTCAGCCTTCCTTGTGTTCAATTGAAGCTCATAGGACATGAGCTTCCCGAACAGAATCTGAGGGTCGGTTTCCGCAAGTCTGCCAAACTCGCGGATGGCACAGATCTTTGTGTCTCATTCCTTAGTGAGGGACCTAAGGAACTTATCATTGAGTTCACCGTCAGTGAACACTCTTCCATATCCTTTGAGTGCATTGACGATCTTGAGGAAGTTTTCGAAGGTGACTCCGATCTCCTCCTTTGGCCCTTATCTGAAGGCCTCATATTTCTGATTGAGGAGGGATCTCCGATCTTCCCTCACTTCATCTGTGC
Organism: Platanthera zijinensis; assembly: GCA_039513925.1. Lineage (NCBI taxonomy): Eukaryota > Viridiplantae > Streptophyta > Magnoliopsida > Asparagales > Orchidaceae > Platanthera > Platanthera zijinensis. The sequence continues at coordinate 108,759,693 of CM077089.1, forward strand.
CCTCCATTAGGACAATCAGGCAGCTCTAGAGATCCTTGGCTGTCCTGCAGTTGCTGAAGTTCTGCATCATAGAGTCGTCAACTGCGCTCACCAGGATGTTCTGAGCTTTCTTGTCGAGTCCGAACAGCACCATTTCGTCCTTGACCATTTCCGAAAGTTTCTTGGGTACTTTCTTGGTAGGATCAATGGTGGAGGCCTTAGTGGGAATGTAAGGTCCCTCCTCCACTATCATGAAGAGCCGGGGGTCGACTGCTTCCATGTAGAATCTGATTCTTTCCTTCCAGATAGGAAAGTTCAGTCTGGTGCATACTGGGATTTTGCTGGAGTGCTTGAGTCCGTCCATGGAAGATATCTGACTGCTTCTTGACACTGGTGGCAGGATTCTACTCAAGGTGTGAACCTTTTTGATGAGGAACCTCCCTCTGATACCACTTGAAAGTCCACCTAGTGTCGGCTATCTTCACCTATGGGGGGGAGGGGGAATAGGTGTCTTTGCAGCGTTAGCGGAATTGAAATTATACCTGCACAAGAAATTAAAACAACAAAGCACAGAGAGGACACAGGCAATTTATAGTGGTTCCCCGATTTGGGTACGTCCACTTTCCCCCTTCGACCTATCTCCCAACCAGGGACGACTCGGTCACTTCACCAACAGGATTGAAATCCAATCCTTGCACTAACGGAAGGAACCCTTCCACACGTAGGAGTCACCACTCCCACAACACGGGTTGCACCCAACCCTTACAACTAGAGACCAATCGGTCCTTTACAAAGAAATTGAAAATAGCTTGTATGAAATACAAACAACTTTTGGAGACAAAGGTGTCCCTCTTCGTTCGACGACGTGTTCTTGAAGTCAACGAAGAGTCCACAACCCTAGATCTCACTTGGATTGAACCTTCCCGAAACCGGCGGCGGCTTAGTGCGGCGGCTAGGTTCTCGGAGTAAGCGGCGGCGACGGAGAGCAGCTGCTGTGCTAGTGATTCAAACTTCGTAGAAAGGAAGCAAGGTCTTCCAACGGTCACACTAGGATCGATCGTCTCGATCGATTCGGACGGGGAAATTTTTCCCGATCTACGAATCAAGAGACAAGGGATCTATGGTTAGACGCGTGAGACGCTATGCTAGCCTAAGCTTCTGTCACCGGAGATCTGGAAGAATTAGAGATCAAAAGCGGCGACAACTGCACGAATGGCGGAGACGATCGGCGGAGCAAGATCGGGGATTTAGGGCTCGACGGCGGCTCATCCTTTTTAAATTCGCGTTTTTCGTATGTCTCCTGTTCATACATACGGGGTATATATATATTAGGTCAAGAGATGACTGTTGTGGGTCCCACCAAAGTAAAGACCAAAGACCGGTTCAAACAGCTGCAGGTAACGTGGACCGGTCCAGAATTTTCTGAAAATTTGCCAAGTCAAAATCGGCGAGAATCGAAGGTGATTCTCGACGAATCGGCGAGAATCACCTACGATTCTCGCCGAATTCTACTTAGTGAATTCAGGCAACACAGGTTGTAGGGGCCGGGGAGAATCGGTGGGAATCACTTTTGATTCTCACCGAATCGTCGAGAATGCAAGGTCATTCTCGACGAATCAGCGAGAATCATAATGATTCTCGACGATTCTGCCTTATATAATTTTCCTGTCTGTATCAAGACAGCCGGCCCAACCCGGCGAGAATCAACTAGTGATTCTCGACGACTCGTGGAGAATCACTAGTGATTCTCGACAAGTCGGCGAGAATCACCTAGTGATTCTCGACGAATTACACGTAGACGATTTTCGTCTTTCGTCCCGTGAGCTGGTCTTTGGCCCATCCTTGCCCCTTGTCTGCTCTTGCTTTATCATAGCCCTGTACTTGAAATTAAGTACACCCCAATAGAGAGAGTACACGTAGGCCAACACACTGATCTGCTCAACGAGGGATTACATTGCACAGACCGTGTATATTGACCCACTGCACCCTGACATTGGTGTGTACTTAGCGTGGAATAACTGCAAGCACAACTAAAAAATATTTCATCAAATACATTGTCTATTTACCTTGGCTTGCACAGGGGCTTCTTCAAATCAGGTACATTGAGGATGCAATACCCAACAAATAGCCCTCCCACTCACTTCTTTGACAAAGAAGGACACTCTGTTCGTTTGGACGTCGCGGTGTGAGGCGGCCTTCCAGGAGTTGAAGAGGTTGCTTACGTCGGCCCCTATCCTCGCCCTTCCATCTGAGAAGGAGAGCTTCCAGGTGTATGCTGATGCGTCTTTTCAATGGATGGCTGTTGTACTGATGCAACATGGTCATGTGATAGCATACGCCTTACGACTGCTGAATAAGCATGAGAAGAACTACCCTATTCATGACTTGGAGATTGGAAAAGTAGTGTTCGCTCCGAAGATTTGGCGGGTTTACCTGCAACACCACCATTTGTCGTATGGCATATAACAGAAGGTCTAGCTGGAACACGACGCCATATACCACGGATAGTGGGAAGGCTTACATAATAATACCAAATACTCAACTACTTGCCCTAACACAGAGCATTCTAGCGGAAGCTTTTAAACAGTTTAAGAGAACCCAAAATTGCACAACACAAGCATGAATGTCCACTATTCACCACAGGAATAAAATATAATAAATACACAATAGAGTACTTGGCCTTATAGCCTTACAAATGTTCACTTAACAACATAGTGTTTTGTAGACATCGGCTCGCAGGCCGGCCACACATGATAAAAGTAAAATAACAGTTCGCTTTGGCCTTCGAGGGACAGCACAGCAGCTTGGGCTTCAGCCCGATATTTGGTACTTGGTTCCGCAGCACATGCAAGCAACATTCCACCGCACGGTGCCAAACAAAGCAACGGTCAGCTAAAGCTGACCAAATAATAACGACCCCGCCCCTTATTCGGGACAACAGTGCTCCTTCCCTACATTTAATTAGCCCAGCTAAATAATTAAGTGCATAAGTATATTTCGCCACAGGCGTAGGCTCGCCCGGCTAAACACCTCGTGCTCTCAGGGCACATTCTTGGTGAATCCGGTCAATTCAGTGGCTTTACCACCATCCTCGGGATGTCAAACATTGTGAGAATTTTTAGTCTTTCCGACCGCAGTCCAAGACTCCCGAGTATGCCAACAGCCAGTTCCACTTTAGGGCCTCTAGCACCGAACCGCATATCCCAGGTCCATTTCCACTTGCTCGTTGCTCACTCCGCTTAGTCACCTTAAGATGTACGGGCGGGCCATGCTTCACCCGGATCCTAATTCATTTCCAAACATCACATAACCCAATTATGTTCAAGGCTGGCTCCCTGGCCGCCAAGTTAGCAGAATTACATTTCCGCCCAGTTTTCCGGGTGTGCCTTGGAGTTAATCCCCAAGGATCCCTGCTGCAATCTACGGCGTAGAATCCCGAAAACACAAAGCACAGAGTATTCTCCGGCAATCCATACAATATGCAACATCACCGATCAAGACAACCACATCCGAGTAGGCTTCACACACAATGCCTAGGTCCGTACTTTGATTCCAAATTCTACATGCAACAGAAGGGGGACTATTCACATCTACACCAAGGAACACCACACACTCACCGCAAACTCGCGGGAGCGGGTTTCCTATGCACAATATTTCCTCGGCACCTCCGTACAACACAATATTGCGTCGGCACTAGACTACTTATCAATGTTGGAGATCTCCAATGCCTCCAAATCACGGACCAAACTCTCATCATGCACCGCCAACCAGTTTGCCTGCGCAGGTGACCTACGACTCAACGCATCTGCCACTGCATTTCCTTTCCCGGGCACATAATGTATTTCTAAAGTGTAGTCCCCCAGAAACTCCATCAACCTCCTCTACCTCGTGTTTAGGTCCTTCTGATCTAGCAAATACTTCAGGCTCTTATGATCGGTGTAGATATCGACCTTCATACTGTACAGATAGTGCCTCCACAGCTTTAGAGCAATTATTTCACGGCCGCTAACTCTAAGTCATGGACCGGATAATTTCTCTCATGAACCTTCAATTGTTGTGATCCATAGGCTATCTCTCTCCCATGCTGCAACAGAACACAGCCCAAACCACTGCCCGAAGCATCACTATAAATTTCAAACCCTTCGGACCCACTCGGCGAAAGCAAAATAGGCGCCGTGACCAACCGTCTCCTCAATTCTTCAAAAGCCTGCGCGCACTCCAGCATCAACACAAACTTTTTATCCTTCCTTGTCAACGTCGTGAGTTGTAGCGCTCTCTACGAGAAGTTCTCTACGAAGCATCTGTACTAGCCGGCCAGTCCTAGAAAACTTCACACTTTTCGCCAACGTAGACAACACAGGCAACTAAAGTATCAGAAATATCTTTGATGGATCCACCATGATACTTTCTCCACTCAAGTCGTGACCAAGTAACGCTATTGGGGGTAACCAAAGCTCGCACTTGGAGAACTTGACATACAACTGATTTCTCCTCATTATCTCCAATACCAAATTCTGATGCTTGTAATGATCACCCTCATATTGAACGTGTACCAGTATGTCGTCGATAAAGGTTATCACGAACTGGTTCAGGTACTCACTGAACACCCTATTCATCGAATCCATAAACACTTTGTCAGCAAAAGTGGCATGACGATGAACTCATAATGCTCATATCGTGTGTTGTACGTCATTTTGGGAATGTCGTTTTCCCTTAACATCATTTTATAGTATCCGGATTTCAGATCCAACTTGAGTACACAGTTGACCCAAAGAGTTGATCGAACAGATCATCATTTCTTGGGATTGGATACTTATTCTTTTCTGTTAAATTAAACAACTTCTAGTAATCATTATAGAGTTATAAGCTTCCATATTCCTTTTAATAAGAGGACCGGTATGCTCCAAGGCAACAAACTTGGATGCACATAACCCTGTACCACTAGCTATTGAAGTTGTACTTCAGTTCCGACATCTCACAACCTATAGCTTGCACCGATCTGACCACCTTTCGGTTGAAATCGATGTACGCACGCTGCTCCGAGAGCCAGTCCATAACTAAGATTACGTCGAATTCTACAAACAATAGTAGCAACACTTGCAAGTCAAACTCCTGACTCCCTATCCGTAACTCCATACAATAGACTCTATTAGCCAGTATAGAGCACCTGTAAGGCAGCAGTACTTTTGATTTGTCTCTTGCCATCGAAGAAGGAACTCTGATGCGCGATACACATCCTTCAGATAAAAAGGAATGGGAAGTTCCCATGACGAGCAGTGCTTTAGCCGGACACTCAGAAGATCAATACAAATCCTATCACAACCAATCACAGGCTAACATGCGTAAGGCAACAAGTATCTAAAGCTAACCTACCAAAAAATAAAACCATACCTGTCACCATGTCATCATGTTCCATGGCCTCGTGATGGACAAAGCTGTACACTCTAGGTTGGGATGGAGCATATTGAGATGTTGTTGCCTCCAACCCCTTTCCCTTCTCCTCGTAGGTTGCTCTAGGCTTCTTCTCGGACTCCAGATGTACGCTCTGACACTCTCGGGCAAAGTGTCCTAGCTTCCCACAGTAAAAGAATGCTTCCGGGTCTCGTCCAATAGTTGTTTCAGACGCTCCAAAAGAAGGAATAAGACCCGAAATCCTAGCCTTCTTTTACCATCTACGGAAATGGGACTTTGAGGAGGTCAGCCCCTTGAAATCTATCTTCTTTACACTGGAGTCTTTCTTCTCTTGGACTTTCTTCATAATTTTCTCTGTCCTTGGATCGTCTCTATGATAATCTCGGGCAAAGTGACCAAACATTCCACAATTATAACTGTAATATAGAGCTTGACTAGTAAATACTTCAGACCTAACTTTACTCCTTTTACTGTATAAAGACATTACGGGACCTAGGAAGTTTGGTACCCTGAACACTGACGTCTGGTTGATTTTGGCCAGATCTACTTCCAGAGCTCTAGCAAACTCCACTAATGCTCAGAATCCAGTAGCTTTGGTTCTATGAGTAGCAGTCGTAATTCATCGCGCAGACCGTTGTAGAATCTATTAACTATAGTCTTCTCGTTCTCAAACTCAAACTCTGGGTAGCGCCTTATGATAAGAAACGCCTGCCAATACTCCTCAACTGAGTGCGTACCCTGCACTATGAGCATGTTCAACTGCTGAACCGAAGGTCTTATACATGCTAGTTGTTCCATCACACCACTCGCTGTTGAAGCCACCCCAAGGACAGGGGGCTGCATATGCCCTCTATGTTATGCTTTAGTCACAGTGAACACCACTTCAACTTTTTTTCTTATGGTTTCAACAAAAAGAAGGGTCTCGGACACATTGTTAAGTGCGCTACTCTCCGTAGAGTGCTGACCTTGCGAGTTCCCCGCACCACTCCTAATCACTTATATAGCATAACCATCAATTAGGCGATATACAGATTGCTAAAAGCAATCATTAGAACATTCAGGTTCCTCCTAAAAAGTGTATTTTCATTCCTAAGTGGACATTCATGGGTTCTTTTATGTTATAACGATGATGCACATACATGTGCTCACCTCCCCCTAAAAGAATTCGCCGACGAATTCAAATAAAGAAGACCAACACCTTAGTCTGATACCAAATTGTAACACCCCCATCTATCGTATGACATATAATAGAAGGTCCAGCTGGAACCCAACGCCATATACCACGGACAGTCAGAAGGGTTTCATAATAATACCAAATACTCAACTACTCGCCCGAACACAGAGCAATCTAGCGGAAGCTTTGAAAAAGTTCATGAGAACCCAAAATTGCACAACACTAGCATGAATGTCCACTTAGGAATGAAAATACACTTGGGCTTCAGCCCGCTATTTGGTACTTTGTTCTGCAGCACCTGCAAGCAACATTCAACCGCACAGTGGCAAACAAAGCAACGGTTAGCTAAAGCTGACCAAATTATAACGACCCCGCCCCTTATTCGGGATGGCGGTGCTCTTTCCCTGAATTTCATTATCCCAGCTAAACAATTAAGTGCATAAGTATATTTCGCCATAGGTGTAGGCTTCTCCGGACAAACACCTCGTGCACTCAAGGCACATTCTCGGTGAATCCGGTCTATTTTGTGGCTTCACCACCATCCTTCGGACAACAAACATTATAAGCATTTTTAGTCTTTCCGACCGAAGTCCAAGACTCCCAACTATGCCAACGACCAGTTCTACTTTAGGGCCTCTAGCACCGAACTGCATAGCCCAGGTCCGTTTCCACTTGCCCGTTGCTCACTCCGCCTAGTCACCTTAAGACGTACGCGCGTGCCAAGCTTCACCCGGATCCTAATTCATTTCCAAACATCACATAACCCAATTATATTCAAGTCTGGCTCCCCGGCCACCAAGTTAGTAGAATTACGTTTCCGCCCAGTTTTCCGGGTGCGCCTTGGATTTAATCCACAAGGATCCTTACTGCAATATACCACGTAGAAAACCGAAAACACAAAGCACGGAGTATTCTTCGGCAATCCATACATTATGCAACAACACTAATCCAGAAAACCACGTCCGGGTAGGCTTCACACACAATGCCTAAGTCCGTACTTCGATTCCGGATTTTACATGCAACATAAGGGGGACTATTCACATCTACCCCATAGAACACCACGCACTCATCGCACACTCGCGGGAGCGGGTTTCCTATGCAGAAAAAAGGACTTCACATGTCCAAGTGGAGAATCATTTCCTTTGTAGTCCGCTTTGGCACCATGAGAAACTAGCTGGATGGAAGGCTTTGCAAGGGAATTCTCTCCACGGATCTGGTCTCGGTTCTCACTTTGGTGCTCCGACGCTCCGCCGGCAGCCGGATTCCTCCCTTCCTTCTTCCTTGCTCTCTTCTCTGTCTAACTTCTTCGAAAGAGGGAATTCAAGAGGAAAAATGAGGGATTAATCCTCTATTCCCTAACTTAACACAGCAGGATCTCATCTGGGTCGTCAAATCGTATTTAAAGAAAACGAACGGCTCAGACTAGCCTAAAGTTTCTTAATCCTGGGACAAAAATGGCTTTACACACGGATGTGTCCCAGGCCTTGAGCCTCAATCCATCCACGATTATCGAGCACAGAAAAGAACTCGGGTTGGGACGCGCCCGTATCCCAACATGACATGCCCGTGTCGGGTCCTCAACATACCCTTGACCACGGGCCGTGTTGCAAATAACTGTCATGCCAACCGTTACGTCCCATAGTGAACACGGGTGGCGACACGCCCGTATCAGTCTTGACACGCCCGTATAAACAATTACATGCCTGTGTTCAGGGCCGTGTCCCACAGTCGATACAAGACAAAATTTTCCAAAGAAGTACACGGCCATTTGACACGCCCGTATGTCATGCCGTGTGCTTGACACGCCCTGGGACACGCCCGTGTCCCAGGCCGTGTTCGAGCACTCAACGCTCGTCGACCTCAACTCGACGACCCGAGCACGACATGACCCTATGACACGCCCATGTCACAAGCCCTGTTCACCCTACCAAGAACTGAACTTGGTTAAAATACCGCCCGTTTCACTTTTGGGTTTCGGGGTATTACATTACCTCTTTGGTGTGCACTGCGACATATTTTCGGATCACAAGATTCTGAAATATGTTGATACGCAGAAGGAGTTGAACATTCTCCAGAAATAATGGGTGGAGTTGTTATCTGATTATGAGTACATGATGCACTATTACCCAGGGAAGGCAAACGTGGTTGTGGGCGCATTGAGACAGAAGGCTACTACCTCAGGAGCAGGACCTCAGCTGATGGCCATTGAGTTAGTGTAGTTTTTAGAGAAGATGCAGATATCTTTGGTGTCTGAGGATCACCCAGAGCTATACTAGGAGTACTTGTCGTCGTTTATTGCCACTAACGTCATTCGGGATCGTATCTGTTGGAACACCCTATTACTAATTTGGGTAAGGATCACTATGTGCTTAGGAATTCTTTTTGACCTTGCTGTATAGTCTGATAGGTCAACTAGAATGAGTCTTAGGGTTAGTACTTAGGTTTGAAAGCTGCTCTCAAGACCTTCTAAAAATCAGGATTCAGTGCTGAGGACCAAGACAATTTTCATCGAGCTCAGGTCGACGAATCGTCGAGCTCAGGTCGACGAATCGTCGAACTCCATTCGACGATCTCTAAGCTCAGTTCAACGAGTCGTCGAACTCCGTTCGACGATCTTCGAGCTCAGGTCGACGTTCTGTCTCTAGTTGTTTTCCAAGTCTCTGAGCTCAGTTCGACGATCGTAGAGCTTAGTTCGACGATTTCTATTTCCAGTTTAAATCCAATCTCTTAGCTCAGTTCGACGATCGTTGAGCTCAGATCGACGATTCTTCTGAGAGATCGACGATTTCAGGATTCAAATTCAGGACAGTTATGGAATTCATTCCGAATTATTTTCAGCATTTATGGCAAAGGATTTTGTAGCCGTTTCAATCAATCTGGAGCAAGTTTCAAGGAAGACTAATTGGAATGTTTCTTAAGGACTTTCCTTTAGAGGCAGATATCAGTTAAGGTAGCATTTATGACTAATTAACGGCTATCAAGAAGTCAGAATCTGATATACTCCCTAGAGAATCATTTTGAAAATAAGAACTGACAAGATTTGAAAAAGAATACAAAAGAGAGAACAAGAAAATTATTCATAAAGAATTCATCTTTTGGGAATAGACTCAGTAGACAAAACCCTACAGAATTACTGAGTAAGAATTCTTTAAGAGCACAAGGAACATTACTGTGAAGAGGATCATCTGCTATTCTACTCCTTCTAGCATCAAGTGTTCAAAAGCTTCTTCATAAAGAACTCCAGACATCACACATTTCAGCATCTGCTGAAATAATCTATTGCTGGAGATCTGAAGCAACTGAAGGCCTATCACCCTAAGCAAAGCTCATCTTCCTTAACCCTTACAGATCTCAGGGGGAGCTTTGACAATATCTTCCACTTGTCTTCTCTCAGATTATTGACAGAGAAGAACAACTAAACCTTTTTTTTCTTTATTCCTTCTGTAAAAGGGTTTCTCAAAATTCCCTTCAAAAGTTTTGTGGCTGGTTTCTGAGACCTTGTCAAAATACAGTTGTGGCAAGACACCTGATCAAAAAATCTTGTTTTGGTTTTTGAGTACCTTATCAAAAGCTCGTTGGTGCCCAGGACACATGATCAACTATTCCTGCGGTGGATTCTTACCTAGGGTGGTGGAAGAGTGGATGTACCTAGGTTATTCGGGAACCACTATAGCTCCTTGTGTCATCTGGCTTGCTGTGTTTTGTTTTTGTTGTGTGCTGTGATGTCCTATTTCTTGCTTACTTAGTATTTCTTTTTGCAAGCACCTTACACATATACATAAATCAAGACTTCCACTGCTTTATAATTTTAAATTATAAATTATTTTAAAATACTCTATTCACCCCCCTCTAGAGTAAAGGTAGATCTTACACTCACTTTCAATTGGTATCAGAGGCAGGTTTATTACTCAACAACTGAATCTTCACTAGATTGGTTGTTCCTACAGGCTAACACCAGAACCAAAAGATCCTTGAAAAGATCAATATTCTATAGAGGGTTATTATTATTTTGTATTGTACTTATTTTCTTCAAAACCATGGCACAGAACAAAGATTATGCTAGCACCAGACCTCCAGTGTGCAACCATTCTAAGTTTGTACTTTGGAAGGCAAGGATTAGACTTTACATGAATTCTATTGATGAGGACATCTTTAATTCTGCTTTGACAGCTTGTCCAAGACCTCCAGAGATCACAAGTACATGTGTTGTTCCACCTCCCTTAGGAACAGATGCAGAAATAAAGAAATTGAAAGTTGTAGATGAAAAGGCTATGAATATCCTTGTTAAGACTTTGTCTGATGAGATATTCCAAAAGGTGGCTGAATGCAGTTCAGGAAAAGTGATATGGGCAAGTTATCTGAAATTGTCTCAGGATCTGCTAATGAAAGGAAGGACAGGAGATCCCATCTCATATCCCAGTATGAGAACTTCAAGAAAGGAGAAACTAAGTCAGTTGCTGATATGTACAACATGCTCAGCCTAATTGTCAGTGAATTAAGAACATTGGAAAGGAGATCTCACTCACTGAACTAAATGACAAAATCCTAATGTGCTTCCCCAGCACTTTCGACTCAAGGATCTGGCCAATCAAGGATGCCAGAAGCCTAACTGAGATTACTACTAAAGCTTTGTTGGGCAAGCTCAAGTCTTATGAGCTGCTCATCAAGAATAGAGAGGAAGAACAAAAGGTTGCTTCTCCAGCAATCAGGAAGGAAAAGACAATAGCATTCAAAGCTATAGAAGATCAGCCCGAAGACAAGGTCACAGGCAATGAAGAATTGATGAGCTTACTGGACAAAAGATTCTATAAGATGGCCAGGAAGGATTTCAGAAAAAGGTCATCCAGAGGGCATGAGAAGCCAAGGTATGAAAAATCCAATAATAAAGAAATCATTTGTTTTGGATGCAGGAAACAAGGCCATATTGTGCCTGATTGTCCAGAAAATAAAAATAAGGACAAGAGGGACATGAAAGATAGGAGAAAAGACCAGGACTCCAGGAGAAACAACAATGACAAATCCTCCTCCAGCAAAAATAAACACAAAAGGAAGGGATTTGTAGCTGAAACCGGGAGTGAAACTGAAGAAGAATCAGAGGCTTCATCAAGCTCAAGTGATGATGAAGATGATGTTGAAGAAAAGGAATTCTTCATGATGGCTATCAATGCCTCCCAACAAAATTCTGATGCAGAACAAAAATCAAATTCAGAATCTGAAACTCAAACTGAAGAAGGCCAGGTAATAGATTCCTTTGATTTTGATTCAGAGGACTTTAGATCTGAATTTAAGGCACTTTGTTTATACCTGTTAAAGTCTGAGAAAGAGATTATATCTCTCAGAAATCAACTGTCTGAACATAGAACTTTAAAATCAGACAATCTCAAACTCTCTAAGGAGTTAGAATGTTGTAGGGAGGAGATAACTTCACTAAAAAGTGAACTATCCCAGGCAAAAAAGTTTGAATAATCCCTTAATGGGAGAAGCATCAGACTGATGGATATCACAAGCACAGTGAACTCAAGATTCAACAGTACACTGGGCTTGGGTGCTTCATCCAGCCAACCTATAGTATTAACAACCCCAATTAAATTTATCTCAGATAAAGGAAAGGGTGTTGTAGAGGAAGCTAGGAAGAATGCTGATTTACCTAAGAAAAACAAAGTTCAGCAAAAAACGTCGAACAGAGCTCGACGATCGTCGAACAGAGCTCGGCTATCTCAAGCTTAATCGTCGAACTCAGGTCGACGTCTTCTGAAATATTAACTCTTGCATAGTCGATCTTTGAACGGAGCTCGATGATCTGACCCAAGATCGTCGAACTCAGATCGACGATCGTCGAACGGAGCTCAGAGCTTTGAACAATCTTTCAGAGGTAAATCTAAAATCAATCCTAGAAGTCCTACATCCCAAAGCTTCAACCCTTATACTGAATGGATGGTACCTCCTAGGAGATACCATCCTGAAGGATATAAGAGTCAGCTAGGTATGTCTTTTATTTCTGAGTTTACAGGTTATCAACCTAGACCCAAGGTAAACTGGGTCAAAAACATATAAATTGTTTATGTGCAGGTGAAGACCTATCCATTAATGAACCAACAATGGTATCTGGATAGTAGGTGCTCAAAGCACATGAAACGGAATAAGGAGAATCTAACATCCTTCAAAACCAAACTTGGACCCAAAGTGATATTTGGTGATTCAAACTTTGGTCAAACAAAAGGATATGGTGCTGTTCAGATTGGCTCAATCACATTCAAGAAGGTGGCTTATGTAGAAGGACTGAAGCACAACCTAATCAGCATCAGTCAACTCTGTGATGAAGGCTATCAAGTGATATTCAACAAATCCTTATGCAAGATCAAGTTAGAGGATAACAAAACAGTGTTAACAGGTAAAAGGAAAGGTAACATCTATCTTGTAGATTTCCTTTCAACCAATATAGATATCTATTTATTTAATTCAGTTTGCAAACCAAATGATCTTTGGCATAAGAGACTAGGACATCTAAACCTTAGAACCATTGCTAGGCTATCCAAGGAAAACCTTGTTAGAGGACTACCTTCTGGCCCCTACAAGGATGAAGGACTCTGTAGGGCCTATCAATTAGGCAAGCAAACTAAAAACAGTTTTAAGTCACTTAATAAGACTTATTCACCTAGGATCTTGTATCTGTTACACATGGATCTTTTTGGACCTATTACAGTACAAAGCTTATGAGGGAAATCTTACACTTTAGTGATTGTAGACGACTTCTCTAGATTCACTTGGGTTTTCTTTCTGAGGAAGAAGTCTGATAACTTTAAGTGTTTGATGATGCGCGTAAAATACGGCAAGCATACCGGTCGCTCAAGTAATAAAGTTGGGAATGAATCCCCGGATGTCGGTCTCTTGAGGAATGCAATTGGCGTCGAACGATCTAGACTCTAAAACTATCGTTATGAGAGTTAATTTAAATAAACAGAAAAGAAAGGTGCTTTTGTTGGTGGTCTTACGACCGATTACACTAATGTAAACTATGCGGGTCGCAATCACCGCTTCTCAAGGCGAGATGGATGTAGCGGCCGCGATGCCGTACTTCGATTGGCGAGTGGACGGAAATCTAGCGAGTGAGGTGATTAGTGCGGAGCAAGCTTGAGTGAAACGAACATGTGGAGTGGAGCGAGATGAAGCGAGGCGCATCAAAGAATAAATCTCAAGAGCAAGATGAAATACAACTGATAACAATAATGCTAGAAGTTGATGTCCATTACAAGCACAAACATTTCATACAACAAGAAAAAGAGAGAAAATGCACAACCATGAGATTGAAGATCCACCGCGGTTGTTGGCCGGAGGTGCGGGTTGTCAATCCGCTTCCAAGCGCAGTCCGAGGAGGGCTTCCGGTACCACCGAGCTGTCACCTCGAGGGCCTGTAACTCCGTTCTCTAGGGGTGCTCCGTCTTCTTCCTTGGTGGAAAGCTCGGAGAAGAATGCTTCAATGGCCGGGAGGATCGCCGGAGGAGGCGAAATGCTTCGGAATCACCGGAGAAGGTTCTCCCGTTGGTATGGATGAAGGTGGAGGTGAATGGGACTTGCTGGAGGGTGAAACGGCGGACTGGCGAAGGTTCCGTAATGATCGTCACGCCCTAATTCGCGGAACAGCGTATTTATAGCTTGCAGAATAAATAGCGCGCACGACCACTGGCGCACGACCAGTGATCGTGCACGACCAAGGTCAGCGCCCGTGCGTGAGCAACCTGCAAAACTGCATCAGAAAATCAGTAGTCGCGCACGATTAGCAGCGCACGATCAGTGATCGTGCGAGGCAAGGCTGATGATCGTGTGGAAATAGCCAGACAGACTTTGCAAAATGGGTATGACTGCGCACGATCGGCGGCGCACGAGCAGTGGTCGTGCGCGGTATGGCAAGTGATCGTGCGGAAGGTTCAAGACAGAGTTTCACAAATGAGACCGGGCTGCGCACGATCACTGATCGTGCGCCAGGAGGTCGATGGTCGAGCGTGGGTAAAAACGCACGACCACTGACTCCTTTGCCAAAAATAGTGAAACGCCTATCCCGAATGCCCTCACGATCCCCAAACCTGCAGGAAAACTGCACGGGGCATCGATCGCGGCAGCCACAGCAAACAGTGAAAAACATAGCCAGAAAGTAAATGCACACAAGCACAGAAAATGGGCAACAAAGGTGCACAGGGCGTGGAAAACCGTAGCGAAACAAAAGGAGTGCAAATGACGCTAAACGGTGTGCAAAGACAAGGAAATAAGCCCAGATGAGTCCGAAAATAGGTATATAAAGAGGACTCATCACACCCCCTGACTTAACCGTTTGCGCGTCCCGAGCAAACAGAACCTAAGCAGACGGAGAAAAATGAACTAGCTAAAAAGAGAAATTGCCAAACGGAGTACCATGCGAAGTCGCATGCTCACGTGCATAAAAATAAAGTAGAGGGAATTCTTAAGTATACAAAACATTTTATATTTTTCACAATGCGTAACAAAAATTTATTATTACTCAAAAGTGGAATCACGGTGAATCAGCAGGTCCTACGCAGGGAGAAAGTAGACAGGCCACTAAGGTGAGCATTGCCGAAGACCGGGGCTCAAGATTACCCCCAAAGGAATCCACCAATGTCGGAAACCATAAGCTTGCCCGATCGCACTCTCTCCCCGGCAACGGCGCCAAAAACTTGATGCGCGTAAAATACGGCAAGCGTACCGGTCGCTCAAGTAATAAAGTTGGGAATGAATCCCCGGATGTCGGTCTCTTGAGGAATGCAATTGGCGTCGAACGATCTAGACTCTAAAACTATCGTTATGAGAGTTAATTTAAATAAACAGAAAAGAAAGGTGCTTTTGTTGGTGGTCTTACGACCGATTACACTAATGTAAACTATGCGGGTCGCAATCACCGCTTCTCA
The DNA here is from genome assembly GCA_039513925.1 of Platanthera zijinensis. Lineage (NCBI taxonomy): Eukaryota > Viridiplantae > Streptophyta > Magnoliopsida > Asparagales > Orchidaceae > Platanthera > Platanthera zijinensis. Next base: position 108,775,176 of record CM077089.1, read on the forward strand.
AGGCGAGATGGATGTAGCGGCCGCGATGCCGTACTTCGATTGGCGAGTGGACGGAAATCTACCGAGTGAGGTGATTAGTGCGGAGCAAGCTTGAGTGAAACGAACATGTGGAGTGGAGCGAGATGAAGCGAGGCGCATCAAAGAATAAATCTCAAGAGCAAGATGAAATACAACTGATAACAATAATGCTAGAAGTTGATGTCCATTACAAGCACAAACATTTCATACAACAAGAAAAAGAGAGAAAATGCACAACCATGAGATTGAAGATCCACCGCGGTTGTTGGCCGGAGGTGCGGGTTGTCAATCGGCTTCCAAGCGCAGTCCGAGGAGGGCTTCCGGTACCACCGAGCTGTCACCTCGAGGGCCTGTAACTCCGTTCTCTAGGGGTGCTCCATCTTCTTCCTTGGTGGAAAGCTCGGAGAAGAATGCTTCAATGGCCGGGAGGATCGCCGGAGGAGGCGAAATGCTTCGGAATCACCGGAGAAGATCCTCCCGTTGGTATGGATGAAGGTGGAGGTGAATGGGACTTGCTGGAGGGTGAAACGGCGGACTGGCGAAGGTTCCGTAATGATCGTCACGCCCTAATTCGCGGAACAGCGTATTTATAGCTTGCAGAATAAATAGCGCGCACGACCACTGGCGCACGACCAGTGATCGTGCGCGACCAAGGTCAGCGCCCGTGCGTGAGCAACCTGCAAAACTGCATCAGAAAATCAGTAGTCGCGCACGATCAGCAGCGCACGATCAGTGATCGTGCGAGGCAAGGCTGATGATCGTGTGGAAATAGCCAGACAGACTTTGCAAAATGGGTATGACTGCGCACGATCGGCGGCGCACGAGCAGTGGTCGTGCGCGGTATGGCAAGTGATCGTGCGGAAGGTTCAAGACAGAGTTTCACAAATGAGACCGGGCTGCGCACGATCACTGATCGTGCGCCAGGAGGTCGATGGTCGTGCGTGGGTAAAAACGCACGACCACTGACTCCTTTGCCAAAAATAGTGAAACGCCTATCCCGAATGCCCTCACGATCCCCAAACCTGCAGGAAAACTGCACGGGGCATCGATCGCGGCAGCCACAGCAAACAGTGAAAAACATAGCCAGAAAGTAAATGCACACAAGCACAGAAAATGGGCAACAAAGGTGCACAGGGCGTGGAAAACCGTAGCGAAACAAAAGGAGTGCAAATGACGCTAAACGGTGTGCAAAGACAAGGAAATAAGCCCAGATGAGTCCGAAAATAGGTATATAAAGAGGACTCATCATTTGACAGATTTTCTCAAATGCATACAGATTGAGTTCAATACTCACATTGCCCTGATCAGAAGTGATCATGGGACAGAGTTTGATTCTCTTCTTATGCAAGAGTTCTGTCAGAGTGAAGGGATCAGGAATACTTTCTCAGCACCTGGAACTCCTCAACAAAATGGGGTAGCTTAAAGAAAAAATAGAACCCTTATTGAATCTTCTACTACATTGTTGATAGATGCTCACCTCCGTCTATCTTTTTGGGAAGAGGTAGTGAACACCTCCAACTATGTGTTGAACAGAAGTTTGATACATAAACTGAAGGGCAAGGCTCCCTATGAATTGCTCAAAGGGAAGAAACCTAAAGTAGTCTATTTCAAAATTTTTGGTTGCATTTGTTATATTCACAATAATGACAAGAAATATTTAGCAAAATTCCAAGCTAAAGCTGACGAAGGAGTGTTTCTGGGATACTCCATGATCAGTAAAGCTTATAGGGTTTATAACAAATCTACTCATAAAATTTAAGAATCTGTTCATGTATCTTTTGTTGAGACTAATAGATTTTATAAGGAAAAGTCTACTTCTACCATAGAACCACTGTAAGTACACTCTCTTTCAGAAAGTATGGACAGATTGCATATTAATACAGCTCCTCCACCTATCCAGCAAAAGTATGAGAGCAGTGATGATGAAGAGGATGCTCATCATCTAGAAGAGCCTGTGGTTATTCCACAAGAGGAAACAACAAGATAGGTTGGTGAACAATCAACACCCCCTGTTGATTTAGTAATAATAAGAGATCATCCAATCTCTCAAGTGCTTGGAAACATCTCAGCTGGTGTGCAAACCATAAATCAGGTCAACCAAAACCTGATGCACACTTGCTTTCTATCTCAAGTTGAGCCTCAATCCATTCAAGATGCAGAACACGATCCACACTGGATCATTGTAATGCAAGAGGAACTACATCAATTTGAGAGGAATAAAGTTTGGGAACTAGAGCCAAGGCCTAAGGATCACTCCATTGTTGGAATAAAGTGGGTGTTCAGAAACAAGTTGGATGATCAAGGGATCATTGTAAGGAACAAGGCAAGGCTAGTTGCTCAAGGATATTCTCAAGAAGAAGAAATAGACTATAACCAGACCTTTGCACTAGTTGCAAGGTTAGAGGCCATAAGAATATTCCTAGCTCATGCTGCTCACAAAGGATTCAAGGTATACCAAATGGATGTGAAGAGTGCATTTCTCAATGGAGACATCAAAGAAGAAGTCTATGTTACACAACCCCAAGGTTTTATCTCTTCAACTTATCCTGACCATGTTTTCAAATTGCATAAAGCATTATATGGTCTCAAGCAAGCTCCTAGAGCATGGTATGAGACCTTAACATTCTTTCTATTGGAAAATGATTTTATAAGGGGTAGAGTAGACCAAACCCTTTTTATTAGAACCCATAAGTCCCATACACTACTAGTACAAATATATATAGATGATATTATCTTTGGATCTACTGATTCAAATTTGTGCAAAAGGTTTTCCAACCTGATGCATTCTAAATTTAAAATGAGTAGCATGGGTGAGCTTTCCTTCTTTCTACGATTGCAAGTCAAACAACATGCTGATGGCATATTTATTTCTCAAACCAAGTATGCAAACGAATTGGTTAAGAAATTTGGCATGTCTGAAGCATCTTGTATGAAAACACCTATGCCTACTTGAGAGGTCTAAGTTGTTAGCCTAAATCACCTAGAGGGGGGTGAATAGGTGAAATGCGTGTCAAATGCGGAATTAAAAAATTAACACAGCACACATCAAGCACTCACAGACGACAAGAGATTTATAGTGGTTCCCCAACCTTGGGTACGTCCACTTTCCTCACCGATCTAGCAAATCACTAGACTCGGCTACTCCACTATCTCGAATTGAAAACAATTCTACACCTCGGAACCACGTTCCTACAAAACTCGATCCAACTGGATCTACAAAACTCGGAAGAAAGATCTTCCTACAAATCTCGGAGAAAAACTCCTATAAATAAATTTTGGTTTGAGAATAAAAATTCAAAACAACAAATTTCAGATCTTGATCTTTGACAGTCTTATTCTTTAGGAACTTCGGCTTGATCAGAAAAGGTTGAAGATGACTTGAGAGAAAGATCCACGAATCTGAAAACTAGAACCACCTCGATCGAGAAGATAGATCTGAGATACTTGAGGCTCGGCGAGATCGAGTGATTCACTCTTGTCTGGATCGCTGGAGAAATAGTCCTTGAAGACGGAGATCGACGATCCAGAATTTCTTCCGTAAACAGCAATGGCGGCGGCGGCGTGAGAATTAGGGTTCACGGAATTTTCTTTTTCTTAAAGAGAATATCTCTGTAATCTGTTAATTAGTCAATTCTGAAACGACCTTTTTATAGGTGGACTCCAACGGTCATAATCTTAATTAAGGATGACACGTGGACCAATCAGAAATGATGGATTCAAAATACTTAGCGAATTCGAACTTAGAAGAATTCTGGAATAGGGAACTGCTATACTCGAGTAAGAGAAGATATACTCGAGTATGGGAAGTTAGATACTCGAGTGACAAAGAGACATATACTCGAGTATGAGAATAGAAATTTACTTGAAAGAGAAATGAACTACTCGAGTATTAGAAGAGATATACTCGAGTATCAGAAAAGATATACTCGAGTATCAGCATATGAATCTGGGAAACATTCACCTACTCGAGTATTAAAATCAACTACTCGAGTATCGAATAATTTACTCGAGTATCAAAATCAATTACTCGAGTATCAATACTTGAACTTGCAGAAAAGAGAAGAAAAGGATCTACTCGAGTATGATATATGATTTACTCGAGTGATTACGTTACTTACTCGAGTATGAAAACAACTTACTCGAGTGACTAACTAACTACTCGAGTATAGAAATATATACACGAGTATTCAGAGCCTACTCGAGTAAGTCTAACTGATTACTCGAGTAAGACTAATTAACTACTCGAGTATGGAAATATATACACGAGTATTAAGTCTGATACTCGAGTATAACAAAGGGGTTACTCGAGTATTTTGGACTTAGAAATTTTTCTGAGGAAATTAGTTCCAATGCTTCTGTCCATCAATCCAAGTGCATATAGGAAGTGTATCCCAATTGAGAGGCTATACATGGGCCAACACTTTGGATCACACAATGAGGGATTACATTGTATGGTCCTGTGTTTGGTGACCCATTATAGACTGACATTGGTCTACACTTGGCAATTAGAACCTGCACACATACAACTTAAACATAGCATCAAATACACCTTAATTCATCTTAGTTCAAGGTCTGACCTCCTACAAATCTGAGGTATTGTGGAGACAAATCCCAACAATCTCCCCCTATTTGTAGATGTCAGCATCCTCTATACTAAGGTGAATTATACAGAGTAAAAAGAACAATGCACATATACTTGAAAAGCAAGACATAAGCTAAAGCAGGTTAATTAATGAAATAGCCATAACCAGAATTAAATATATATATATAGAAATGTTTTAAGCACAGAAACAAAGGTCCAATTCCACATTCTCAGTTCAACTCAAGATGGGGCATCCTTGTGCATCCTTTCTCTTTTCAGGTCTTGCCTCTCTAGGTAGCTGTAAGGTTTTGGAAAGTATGTCCTGGGCCTAGGAGGAGCAGCTGGGTTGTTATGCCCCCAATTTCTGTCATGTAGCCTGATCTTTATCTGAGAAGCTTCATAGGCTTTCCACTCTGAATAACTGTAGTAGTTATCTCTGTTCTCCCCAAGATCAGTCACTAACCTCAAAGTATCAAGAATTAGGGACTTAGAGGTAGGACTCCATACTTCAGCATGAACAATAGGTGGTCTACCTTCAGGAGCTGGCTCTTTCCTTGGTGCAGAACGGCTGGCAGAAGCGCCGTCACCATATTTTCTTTTCCTCTTAGAAGGGCCTTGAGAACTGGAAGGAAAATCATCTTGCCACATATCAGAATAGGTGAGAGGGGCTCAGTCACATCATCCTCAGGTCTAGGTGAGAAAGCTGGCATACTTTCAGGAATGGCTGCCTGGTCTGGAGCATCTGCAGGAGGTTGAGCTTCAAGAGGATTTAAGAAGTGTGGAATGATGGCTGGGTTGAGCTGGGCATTAGGGAAATTCATGTTGTGCAGCCAAACAGCAGTATCATAGATATAGAATTTTACAGACTGGAGCTGGGAGAGAATTTCTGCTTTCATTTCTTTTACCAGACCATCCACAGTAGCTTGAGCTTGGAGAGATAGTTTGTCAACTTGTTCTTTTATAACTGCTTGAGCTTGTCCAGATAGTTTTTCCACTTGTTCTTTTACTGTCTTCTCCCCCTTGGTGATATCTACAGATAGCTGAGCTATAGCTTCATCTCTGAACTTGCCCACTTCTTCACAAATTTTCATAAGATTGGCATCAGCATTCTTGTCCAAATGGATCTGATTATTTGCAACAGTTTCTTGCTGATTTCTCAGTTCTCCTATGCTTGAGATAGTGTGATCTATGGCCTTGCCACCTAGCTGGAACAATCTTTTTAGTTCATCAGTATTTGCCTGGATTTCTGCAAAGCCTCTACTCATCTCTTGTTTAAGAGTAGTGACTTTGTTATTGACTGATGCTAGAGATTTATCAAAATAGGTTCTCTGTGCAAGGAGCAATTGGGCAATCTGACTTACCAAATCTGAAGAAGAGGGTGCTGAGGGTGGTGCAGGAATTGAAGGAGCAGAAGGAGGAGCAGTCCAAGGAGGAATTTCTGTTAGGACAACTGAGCTGACAGCCCTTTTGAAGGGTTCTATTACAACAGCTTCTTCTGGATTGAGGAAGGATGGCAGGGAGAAATCCAAAGTCCTCAGAGGTGCCTCCATAGGATCTGGAGACATTTCCTCATCATCAGACAAGATAACATGATCAGATATGGTTGGCTCACTATCAGCAGACTTGGCAGGAGACTGTAATGGAGATTTGGTAGGAGACTTGGCAGGAGACTGTAATGGAGATTTGGTAGGAGACTTGGCAGGAGACTGTAATGGAGATTTGGTAGGAGACTTGGCAGCTGAAACATTCTGAAAAAGAGGATCATCTGAGCTTAGCTCATCAATGAATCTGTTGATGTCTTCAGCTGTAGACAGTAGGGGAGCTGTATTTGAAGTTTCAGATTCAGGAATTGCTGATTGAAGATGAGCTGGAGTAGGAGAAATTGGAGGAGTAGCAACTCTGACTTCTTCTTGTGCTGGAATCACTGATTCAGAAGAAACTTTAAGCTGAGAAAGAGAAGAGGCAGGCTCCCCCTCAACTAAGGCACCAGAGGTAGCAATAGTTTGATGTAGAGGAGGAGATGGGATCCTGTCTTCAGGTAAGCTGCTGTCTTGTTGTAGTTCTGAGATGGCATCAGCCTTTAAGGCTTGGGCAGGGTTCAGGATCTTGAGGTCATACCTCTGAATGGAAGAGATAGAAACTTTCTTCATGTGGTGAAGAGGAGTCCCTTTAGAGAAGTCAAACACTGTAGGATTGATCTCATGGAGGAGGAGGGAGATAATCCTAGCAAAACTGGGATGTTTGACGCTTTCTCGGATCTTATCCAGTATCATCATTCCGAATTGGAATTTCTTCCTGCAGACAATAGCTTGCATCACGTCGAATAGATTCTGGGATACATCTCTAATGGAGTAAGTCTTGCACCATAGGATTTTGGCAATGATGTCAACGAGAAACTTCCCTTCTGAATTGAACAAGGATCGATTCAAGGTTGCACCTTCACCTTCAGGATCTCGACCACAGAATAGAGAGGTGCGGTCGGCATCTGCCTTGTCTAAGTCATCTTCTTCGTCGACCACTGGCATCCGAAGCAGAGTGGCGACTGAGGTTTTATCTAACCGAATTTCAACTCCCCTTACCTTGGATTTCAGAACGGTGCCATTGTGTCTAACCTTCAGATTTTTGTAGAACTCTTCAACATCAGGAAGCAAGAGGCGGCAGGGTTCTTGAAGAACGAAGGTCAATCCGGCCGTATCCAGGAGAATCAGTAGGTTCTTGAAGTCATCCGAAATATCTTCAATGCCATCTGTCACTAATTCAGAGACGATTCCAAACTTGGAGGAGGGAGGAGCCATCAGCGATTCGGAAAACTTGCAGCGAAGGAAGACGAAGAGCAGGAGTCGGGAATACGAGAAGTCGGCGGCTACTCGAGTGAATGAGAAGTGGAAAGGACTTTTTCGTTTTGAATATATATATAAGTAATCCTAATTAGGTTTAGAGAGAATTAAGTATAATGACATACCTGAACGAGGCGGCAAATTGCTGGGTGCGAGTAGAAATTTTGAAAATCAAAAGGAATCCGAGTACTCGAGTAGAAGATGACAGCATACACGAGTATGAGGTTTAGTATACTCGAGTGTGCACAACATACACGAGTAATCAATAATTCATACTCGAGTATGTAACCAGCATACACGAGTATTAAGTTCTTAACGAATTTTCATACTCGAGTATAAGAAGTTCATACACGAGTATCTTTTGGATTACTCGAGTATATGAAACTTTTTACTCGAGTATTAGCCGTTTACTCGTGTAAGTGTAACGATGCTCGAGTCTCTAATACTTGAAGGAAATGCCCTAGTAGATGTCTATTTCCACTGAAAAGCTGTACCTCTGAGCAGCCAATATTACTGATATCTTCTTAATTTGAGAGTTCATCACTGGTCTTCTTTGTTGAGCAGTCCAAGCTCAGTTTTGAAGAACGAGAACTTGGACTCGTCCAGTGGCTTGGTAAAAATATCTGCAACTTGCCTGTCTGTGGAGACATACTGTAGAGCTATATCTCCATTTTCCACATGCTCCCGGATGAAATGATAGCGAAGCTCTATATGCTTGGTCCGGCTGTGGGAGACTGGATTGTTGGCTATTGCTATAGCACTGGAAGAGTCACAGAACAGGGGAATGTTCGGGAACTTTATGTTGTAGTCTTCAAACTGATTCTTGATCCATAAGAGCTGTGCACAACAGCTGCCTGCAGAGATGTACTCTGATTTAGCCGTTGAGATGGCTACACAGTTTTGTTTCTTACTGCTCCAGGAAATGAGTCTCCTTCCGAGAAATTGGCAAGTCCCGGAGGTACTTTTCCTGTCATCTTTGCTACCTGCAAAATCTGCATCTGAAAAACCAATTAGTTCACTATCATTACTTCTTGGGTACCATAAGCCAAGATTTGGTGTACCTTTGAGGTATCTCAAGATTCGCTTTGCAGCGATGTAGTGAGATTCCTTAGAGTTCACCTGAAATCTAGCACACACACATGTTGAGAACATTATATCTGGTCTACTCGCAGTAAGATAGAGCAAAGACCCAATTATGCTCCTGTACTTGGTTTCATCAAAAGGTTTCCCTTTCTCATCCTTGTCTAGAGACATAGCTGAGGCCTTTGGAGTCCTCATAGAGGTTGCATTCTCCATTCCGAATTTCTTAAGTAGCTCTTTGGTGAACTTGGTCTGTGAGATGAAAATCCCATCTTCAGATTGTTTCACCTGAAGCCCTAAGAAATACTTTAGCTCTCCCATACTGCTCATTTCAAACTTCCCTTGCATAAGTTTAGAAAACTTCTTGCAGAGGTTGTTATCCGTAGAGCCGAAAATAATATCGTCGACATAGATCTGCACTAGCAAAATCTTGCCTTTTATTTCCCTAAGAAATAATGTTTTGTCTATCTTTCCTCTTGTGAACTTGTTCTCAAGAAGGAAGCTAGACAGAGTCTCATACCAAGCTCGAGGAGCTTGTTTAAGACCATATAGTGCTTTTTGTAATTAATATACATAATTAGGATAGGTTGAATCAATAAAACCTGGCGGTTGCTCTACGTACACTTCTTCCTTTATGTCACCATTCAGGAAGGCGGACTTTATGTCCATCTGATAGACGGTAAAGCCCTTAAGTGCAGCGTAGGCAAGAAATAACCTGATCGCCTCCAGTCTTGCTACTGGAGCATAGGTCTGGTCGAAGTCGATTCCTTCTTCTTGGCGATATCCCTTGGCGACAAGTCTGGCCTTATTCTTTACGATTATCCCATCTTCATCCATCTTGTTCCGGTAGACCCATTTTGTCCCAATGACATTCTTACCTTTGGGTCTAGGAACAAGTGTCCAAACTTTGCATCGTTTGAACTGATTCAATTCTTCTTCCATGGCTAGAATCCAGGATGCGTCGGAGTTGGCTTCCTCAAATTTCTTTGGTTCAACCTGTGAGAGAAAACTTAAGTGTAAATTCTCGTTAGTTGTACCTCGACGAGTTCTGACGCCATCCCGAGGATCTCCTATTATTTGGTCAATAGGATGATCCTTCAAGTGTCTGAACTCTAAAGTCCTTGCATCTGGGATCTCTTCAGCCACTGGAGTTGCATCTTCAGCTGGGATGTCTTCTTCATCTTGATCATTCACCTCTCCAATGGTGGTTGTAGAGGGGACCTTGATGAATGTCTCATCTTTATCTTCACTAGGTTCATCCAAGCTAAGTTCTTTCAACTTTGTACCTGCATCTACAATAGGCACACTAGACGAGTTGCTTTGCAACAGACTCGTCTCATCAAATACAAGATGTATCGACTCTTCCACCACCAGAGTTTTTCTATTGAATACTCTATAAGCCTTACTATGGCTACTATATCCTACAAAAATACCTTCAAAGCTTTTCTCGCTAAACTTGGTAGAGTGATACTTCCCGTTGTTGAGCACGAAGCATTTACAGCCAAAGATTCTAAAGTATGAAATGGTTGGTTGCCTGCCTTTTAGAAGTTCGTAAGGAGTCTTATCATGGTTCTTGTTGATGAGTGCTCGATTTTGCACGTGACAAGCGGTGTTGACGGTTTCAGCCCAGAAATACTCCAGAAGTGAGGCATCACTCAACATGGTCCGACAAGCCTCTATGAGTGTTCTGTTCCTTCTCTCAGCTACGCCATTTTGCTGTGGAGTGCGAGGAGAAGAAAACTCATGAAAGATACCTTGACTTTCACAAAATTCTGTCATGGCTCCAGATTTGAATTCCGTTCCATTGTCACTTCTGATTTTGACTACGGAACAGTTGTATTCATTCTGAATCTGCCTCACAAAATTAGTGAAAATACCGAAGGTATCTGACTTGTGTTTTAGAAAGAACACCCACGCAAAGCGCGAGTAATCATCCACAATAACCAACGTATATTCCTTACCTCCCAAACTTCTAACCTGCAGTGGACCAAACAAGTCCATATGGAGAAGCTGTAAACTTCTATTGGAATCCTTGCCTATTATGCTTTTAAACGAACTTCTTGTTTGCTTGCCTTTAATACAAGCGTGACAAGGGCTGTCCGTAACGCACTTGACATTAGGCGCATCACGTACTAAGTTTTGAGAGAATAATTTATTAATAGTTTTGAAATTAATGTGTGCTAGTCTCTTGTGCCATTGGTCAGCAAGAGATGCACTACTTTTTGCCAAAAGACACACTGGTGTCGAAGAGTCTATACAAATAAAATTTAGACAGAAAATATTTCTGCTTCGAGTGCCTGATAAAATAGTTTCCATATTGTTAACCAATTTTATCAAACACTTGTCAGCATGAAATTCAACTACGTATCCTTTGTCGCATAGTTGGCTTATGCTAATGAGATTGTGTTCCAATCCTTCAACATAGGCTACATCTGAAAAGGATACGTTACCGTTAGAGATCATACCATAGCCTTTAGTTATTCCTCGATCTGAACCTCCAAAGATGACCTTTGGTCCGTTGCAGACTGAGGTGTAATTCTGTAGTAGGCTCCTTGTCCCGGTCATATGCCGAGAACATCCACTGTCCAAGTACCAGATTGGCATTTTGGTGGACTTTGGACATACCTGCAATTACAATCATTTATCCTTAGGAACCCAAACAAGTTTTAGTCCTTGGTCTCGAGTTAGAGTACTCCCCCTACGAGTATTAGCCTCATGAGTGGTCACTCTCACGTTGCTAACTTTAGGGGTTGCAGCATTTTCAGGATTGAACCAACAATCACTGGCAAAATGACCAATTCTGCCACAGCATCAACAGTTGAACCTGTTGTATCTTTGCCTTGTGTAGTCCTGCTTGACTTTCTGGAATGAAGGTCCAGCAGGAGCTTTAATCTTGGAGGAGGAGGCTTCATGATGATGGCAGTTACATGAGGTCTTCTCCTTCATAGGCTTTTCTACAATGGGTTTTACTCTTGGTGTCTTTTTGAAATTATGACCATGAGCATAAGTTCCATAGCTTTGAAGCTGAATCTCCTCATAAGGTGCCTTGAAGACACTCTCGCCAAAGTTACGAGGACGAGTCCAACCTTGGTATCTTGACTTAGGCTTCTCAGGGATCGGCCTAGAAAAGTGTCCGTAGGTGGACTCATAATCGAGTTCGTTCGTGGGAAAGATAACTTTCTTGAACACAACAGGTTCCAAGGGAGTTTTCCCTTTTTCTTCAGCTAGAGCCTTCCGGGCAGCCTTATTCTTTCTCTTGGCCTTGTTTCTCCTAGAGGATTTACTAGAAGAGACAATGTGGCCTAAACCAGCACCCTTGGCCTTAGCAGAGAATTTAGCAACGATTGGAAGAACTGTCTTAGGCTTAGAAAAACTCTCAACAAGCTTCTTTTCAGCCTCGAGTTGTCGTTCCAATTCTTTGATGATTTCCTCTTTAAGGTCGATGTGCTTGAGAGCTTTATTGTATCCCTCCATAGCTGCATTGAGGTTCTCTTGAAGAGAGTTAGTCTTATCGACTTCTTCTCTCAAGCTGCTCTCACTAGCTCGTAGAGAATTTATCTCTTTGGCTTGAGTTTTCATTAATCTACGACATTTTTCGTAAGCGGTGAGTAACTCCTTATACTGACCCATGAGCTCAGATTCATCTTCAGAGGAATATCCCTCTTGCTCATTGTCATCATCAGAATCAGAGAAAGGAGTGTGAGATTTTACCTCCCCAGTAAACTGGGGGACTTGTTCATCATCTGAATGAGCCATGAGCCCAAAGTAAGCTTCCTCTTCTTCACTCGACTCAGATGAGTCAGAGTCGCTGAGAGTTTTGCTCTTCTTGGCTACTAAGCTTTTCTCTGTCCTCTTCTTGTGGTGTGAGGATTTCTTTTCCTCTCTTCTTCCACCCTCTTTCTTTTTGTGAGGGCAATCGGCGATGACGTGACCTGGCTTATTGCAACAATAACAAATGATGTCAGTAGAAATCTGTTTGTTCGGTTTAGAATTATACCTATCATGGCTACTTGAGCCTTTCTTCCGATGATCACTGTCATGTCGTGATCTTCTATATGAGGCATCCTTGCCTCTCCATTGCTTCTTCTTGTTCAAAAATTTCTTGAACTGCCTTGAGAGTAGGGAGAACTCTCCATCAGATAGTTCTGAGCCAGATGAGCTAGGCTCAGATGATTCTTCTTCATCAGCCTCAGGAACTGGGGCAGGAGAGCTAGCCTTTATCTTCCTTGAGCTATCTGCCTTTAGAGCCACAGATTTCTCCTTGGATGCAGACCTGCTTGTCTCTTCTTCAGCTTTTCTTGAGTTGATTTGCAGCTCGTAAGACATAAGCTTTCCGAACAGATTCTGCGGGTCCGTCTCAGCTAACCTTCCAAACTCCCGAATGGCACATACCTTATTGTCCCATTCCTTGGTTAGGGATCTTAAGAATTTGTCATTGAGTTCCCCGTTGGTGAAGACTCGGCCATAAACTCTTAGGCCGTTTACTATCTTGAAGAAGTTCTCGAACGTGTCAGCTATGGCTTCCTTGTGACCTTGCCGGAAGGCTTCATACTTTTGATTCAGAAGGGATCTCCGATCATCCCTCACTTCCTCTGTACCTTCCATTAGAGTCACTAGGGATTGCCACATCTCTTTGGCAGATTGGCAATGAATCAGATTTTGCAGCATTGAGTCATCGACTGCACTTGCTATGATATTCTTTGCTTTCTTGTCCAGAGAGACAAGTGCAATCTCATCCTTGTCTAGATCCATCAATTTGTTTGGTACCTTTTTGGTTGGATCTATTGTTGATGCGGTCATAGGAACATGAGGACCTTCTTCAACAATCATGAAGATCCGAGGGTCTACAGCTTCCATGAAGAATTTGACCCTTTCCTTCCACATAGGGAAGTTGTTCTTGGTGCAGATAGGGAGCTTGGCAAAATCCTTAGTCTTACTCATGCTTGATACTCAACTTAGAAGGATACGATCAAGGTGTTAACCTTTTAATGATCAACCTCCTCTGATACCAATTGAGAGGTCTAAGTTGTTAGCCTAAATCACCTAGAGGGGGGTGAATAGGTGAAATGCGTGTCAAATGCGGAATTAAAAAATTAACACAGCACACATCAAGCACTCACAGACGACAAGAGATTTATAGTGGTTCCCCAACCTTGGGTACGTCCACTTTCCTCACCGATCTAGCAAATCACTAGACTCGGCTACTCCACTATCTCAGATTGAAAACAATCCTACACCTCGGAACCACGTTCCTACAAAACTCGATCCAACTGGATCTACAAAACTCGGAAGAAAGATCTTCCTACAAATCTCGGAGAAAAACTCCTACAAATAAATTTTGGTTTGAGAATAAAAATTCAAAACAACAAATTTCAGATCTTGATCTTTGACAGTCTTCTTCTTTAGGAACTTCGGCTTGATTAGAAAAGGTTGAAGATGACTTGAGAGAAAGATCCACGAATCTGAAAACTAGAACCACCTCGATCGAGAAGATAGATCTGAGATCCTTGAGGCTCGGCGAGATCGAGTGATTCACTCTTGTTTGGATCGCTGGATAAATAGTCCTTGAAGACGGAGATCGACGATCCAGAATTTCTTCCGTGAACAGCAATGGCGGCGGCGGCATGAGAATTAGGGTTCACGGAATTTTCTTTTTCTTAAAGAGAATATCTCTGTAATCTGTTAATTAGTCAATTCTGAAACGACCTTTTTATAGGTGGACTCCAACGGTCATAATCTTAATTAAGGATGACACGTGGACCAATCAGAAATGACGGATTCAAAATACTTAGCGAATTCGAACTTAGAAGAATTCTGGAATAGGGAACTGCTATACTCGAGTAAGAGAAGATATACTCGAGTATGGGAAGTTAGATACTCGAGTGACAAAGAGACATATACTCGAGTATGAGAATAGAAATTTACTTGAAAGAGAAATGAACTACTCGAGTATTAGAAGAGATATACTCGAGTATCAGAAAAGATATACTCGAGTATCAGCATATGAATCTGGGAAACATTCACCTACTCGAGTATTAAAATCAACTACTCGAGTATCGAATAATTTACTCGAGTATCAAAATCAATTACTCGAGTATCAATACTTGAACTTGCAGAAAAGAGAAGAAAAGGATCTACTCGAGTATGATATATGATTTACTCGAGTGATTACGTTACTTACTCGAGTATGAAAACAACTTACTCGAGTGACTAACTAACTACTCGAGTATAGAAATATATACACGAGTATTCAGAGCCTACTCGAGTAAGTCTAACTGATGACTCGAGTAAGTCTAATTAACTACTCGAGTATGGAAATATATACACGAGTATTAAGTCTGATACTCGAGTATAACAAAGGGGTTACTCGAGTTTTTTGGACTTAGAAATTTTTCTGAGGAAATTAGTTCCAATGCTTCTGTCCATCAATCCAAGTGCATATAGGAAGTGTATCCCAATTGAGAGGCTATACATGGGCCAACACTTTGGATCACACAATGAGGGATTACATTGTATGGTCCTGTGTTTGGTGACCCATTATAGACTGACATTGGTCTACACTTGGCAATTAGAACCTACACACATACAACTTAAACACAGCATCAAATACACCTTAATTCATCTTAGTTCAAGGTCTGACCTCCTACAAATCTGAGGTATTGTGGAGACAAATCCCAACACTACTAATGTTGTATTAGATGCCGATGAACATGGAAAACCTGTTGATCAGACAACATATAGAGCAATGATTGGCTCTCTATTGTACCTTACAGCTAGTAGACCTGATATAATGTTTGCTACATGTATATGTGCTAGGTTCCAAGTAAGCCCTATAGAGTCACACCTAACCTTAGTTAAGAGGATTCTTAGGTATGTAAAAAGTTGTCCAAATCTAGGTCTCTGGTATCCAAAAGACTCAGGATTTGAATTAACTGGATTTTCAGATGCTGATTATGCTGGATGTAGAGTAGACAGGAAAAGCACAAGTGGAACTTGCCAGTTTCTTGGTGACAGACTTGTCTCCTGGTTCTGTAAGAAACAAACATCTGTGTCCACCTCAACTGCTGAAGCTGAATATATGGCAGCAGGTAGTTGTTGCTCAAAGATTTTGTGGATTCAAAACCAGCTCCTAGACTATTACTACAACTTAAAAAGGTCTAAAATTCTTTGTGATAACACCAGTGCAATTTCTATTGCACAAAATCCAGTCCTCCATAGTAGGACAAAACACATAGAGATTAGACATCACTTCTTAAGAGACAATGTTGAGAAAAATAAAATTGAAATTCAATATATCCCACCTGATTTGCAAAGGGGAGATATTTTCACCAAATCATTGGATGAAAAGAAACATACCTTCTTCCTAAATCAGTTAGGAATGTAAGATGGAGGAAGTTTAAAATAAATCCCAAGATTTTAAAACTCTAAAAAAAGACCAAGACTAGGCTAAAAACTCTATTTTTTTCTAGTGTATGTAGGCTGTTTTTAGTCTCTGGACTGCGCTCGATGATTTTCCCAAATATCGTCGAACGGAGATCGACTATTTCCAAAATCGTCGACCGGAGTTCAGCGCCGTCAGATAGCGCTAGGCTATCTTCTTTCTATTCAGCGATCGTCGATCAGAGATCGACGCTCTCCAATATCGTCGAACAGAGCTCGATGATGTTGTGACTCTTTAGATTCCTTTAGTAGCCCAGATCGTCGAACGGAGTTAACCGATCTTTCCTTTCCGGCGTCGAACCCTAATGTAAAATTCATTTTTCGGCCGTCATTTTCCTTTTTCGCTTTCATACTCTCTGCAAACCTTTTTCTTTCCCTCCAAATCTCTCTCCACTTGGTCGTGTTTGTTCATTCTTGCAGGTATAAAATGGCAGTGTCTGTTGCCGCCCTCTCCAAAATGAAATTCGACACAGGTTTTGACATAAACATGTATTCCTTTGACGACAGCGATCAAATTTTCGGGGATATACTGGAACTTTTCAAGGAATAGCAGTTGGCCCTGATTATGTCTACAAGAATAAAGCTGGCAGCCGATGAGATAAAAGAGTGGGTATATACTACACAAAACATGGATTCAACCACAGTGGTCGGTACAATAGCATGAATACAGGTACCTCTAACACCTGCCCTGCTTACAGAGGTTTTTAAGTTAAGTTCAGGACAAGATTCTGTTGATTTGTCTGGAGAGGAACTTGAGATGATGTTAGATAGAATGGGGCATTCTGCAGCAAACCCTAACAAGCTGCTGAGAAAGAATTTGTCTGTTGAGTACAGATTCCTTGCAAATGTTGTGGGAAAGGTCCTGATAGCCAAACATTCTGCCCATGATACCATTTCACGGTATCAATTCTGCTTGATGGGTGCACTAGTTGATAAGAAGCACTTAAACTGGGGAGAAATTTTCTTTGAGCTGATTAAGAAGAAGGTCAACAAAAACTTTGTTAATTTTGGGAGGATCTTAGGGCTGTTCTTGAACAACAGGTGCCCTCAGCTGCTGGTGTCCTCTTGCATGCATATTAATGCCTCCAAGAGGCTTACCTGTGCCCTTTTTGGCAAATGGGACAGGCAGATTATTAAGCCAACTAGGACTACTGCTTCTTCAGGCACAAGGGCTGTTGCAGTCTCTTCCCCTCAGGCAACTGCCCTCATGGAAGATTTGCCTGCCTCCTCCTCTTCTCCACCTTCTCCAATTATTCCTTCAACCATCCCCTCATCCACCATCACCATCTCTATCTCTTCCCCATAACCATTTCATCTCCACCTCCAACCACAGAAGACCAATTCCATCCCCTACACTTCTATCCACCTCTTGATCTAGACACCACCATACCATCCTTCAATCTCATGGAAGATTCCTTTATGGATGATTCCCCCTCCTCCCTTACTGAACTTCCATCATCCACCACATCATACCAACAACTTCTATATGATATTCTTGCACAACCATCTTTCATCCCATCCATCTCAACACTAATATCTTCCATCTCCACAATTCCAATCTCTCAACCATCCATCCTACCATCCACCTCTTTTGACACTACTTCTACAGCTCCTTCACCATCTATCTCTGTCTCTCTAATCTCTACCTCTACTCAAGTCTCACTTGAGCAAGTAGATATTCCTGGCCTAGCAGACAGGCTTTATGGGATGTTAGCCCCCAAGCTAGCACTCCTGCAGGAGACCTCCCTGGCTCCACTTCTGAAATCCATCCAGGAGCGTTCTACCAAGCTATCCTCTATTTCCCCTCCACAGGTAGTCCCTTCTATGGGGTGCCTTGATCCAGTTCCAACTGAATAAAGGCAGGTGGAGATGCCATGTAAAGAAGAGACAGTGCCTGCTACTTCAGAAGAATTCTTTCAAGAGACAGTTCTAGTTCCAGCTCTAGTTCCAACTCTAACAGTTGACTTCAAGTCACTGTTATCAGTTTTTGATACTCTTCACTTCAGCTGTCCACCAGCTCAGGAAGTTGAAGATTTGACTAAGGCCATTGTGCCTGTTGCTTGCTGTGATTCCAACCTGATTGCTTCTTATATCAATTCTCTTAAGGCTGAGGAAATTATTGGGTCTGATTGTGCTGCTGTTGCTGCTATAGTTGCTGATGAAATTGTTGAGTCTATTGAAATTGTTGTGTTGCCTACTGTTAGTGATGTTCCTGCTGCTGCTGATACAATTGCTGATACAGTTTCATATGAGATAGTTTTTGATGCTTCTATTGAGCCTGCTGCTGCTACTGTTATATCTGAGAGTGCTGCTTCCATCACTGTTGCTGAACAAACCAAACAATAGGAGAAATATATTCAAAGGATTAATGAGCTTTATGATAATCCTCCAAGTTAAGACAGTGACCAACTCCATACTGATTCTGATGACTCCTCTGCAACTATTGCAAGGAAGAGGAAAGCAAGAAGCAAGGCACTGAAAAGAGTTCCTCCAGAAAAAGTAAAAGATGACAATGTTATACCTTATTACATTCTTCATGACTTTCAAATTTCTGAGCCTTGGATGCAATATTACAGAAATCAACTTAAGGCCATGAAGAAAAGGAGAAAACTTGATAGGTATGAAAAGGGATCCTCTCAATTCAATCCTCCTCCTCCTCCAGATTCAGGATCTGGTGGATGTTCAGCTTTTCAGTCTTCTTCTGTTGCTAGGCCAAGCACTTACCAGTCTCAAGATAAATATCAACCAAGAGGCCAATAGCAAAGAGGATATAAGTCAAGGAGAGGTTAGTCAAGAGGCAGACAGAGAGATTACAGGACTCACTCCAGAAATCAAGCTAAACAACACCCATATCAAAGGGAAGGACAAGGCCCTACTGATTCTACATCTGGTCCTTTCCCTTACAAGTTGAAAGACACAGTTGTCACTTGAGCTCCTCCTACTGACTCAGTGGAATTAAACAGATATGAACCTCCAGTTCCATTTGAAGACCCTAAGAACATTCCACTATTATGGACAACCAGAATGAAAGAACTTGCAGCATTAGATCAGATCAAGAAAGCAAGAGAGCAAGGCAAAGACACTCTCAACATCACAACCCTGTCAGAGCAGAGAAAGAAAGAATTAGAAAGATATGCTTCCATAAAATTCTTTGATCCAGAGAGCTACATGAAGCTGCATCCTGAGGCTGTTGTTCCAAGGCCAAAATCTCAAACCTCCTTAGGTGCAGATGATGATAGAAGATCCAAAAAGGAAGCCCTCAATCCCAACAGAGAAATTCTTTTCAAAAAGGGCAATGAGTAATTTGAGTAAGCTGATACTTATATCTATTTTTGACTAAATCTGTGGTTCTTGCTGTGATTCTGCAATGCTCAACATGTGTTATCTGCATTGTTGTTTCTGTTTTATTTTTAATTCTGATGTATGCTTGTTATTTCATATTCTGTCATATAAATAGTAATCCTAACCCAAATAGGGGAGATTGTTGGAACACCCAATTAATAATTTGGGTAAGGATCACTATGTGCTTAGGAATTTGTTTTGACCTTGCTGTATAGTCTGATAGGTCAATTAGAATTAGTCTTTGGGTAAGTACTTTGGTTTGAAAGCTTCTCTCAATACCTTTTAAAGATCAGGATTAAGTGCTGAGGACCAAGACAATTTTCGTCGAGCTCAGGTCGACGAATCGTCGAACTCCATTCGATGATCTCTGAGCTCAGTTCAATGAGTCATCAAACTCCGTTCGACGATCTTCGAGCTAGGGTCGATGTTCTGTGTCTTGTTGTTTTACAAGTCTCGTAGCTATATTCGATGATCGTAGAGCTCAGTTTGACGATTTCTATTTCCATTTTAAATCCAATCTTTGAGCTAAGTTTGACGATCGTTGAGCTCAGATCGACCATTCTTCTGAGAGATCGACGATTTTGGGATTAAAATTCAGGACAGTTATGGAATTCATTCAGACTTATTTTCAGTATTTATGGCAAAGGATTTTGTAGCCGTTTCAATCAATCTGGAGCAAGTTTCAAGGAAGACTAATTGGAATGTTTCTTAAGGACTTTCCTCCAGAGGCAGATATCAGTAAAGGTAGTCATTTATGACTAATTAACGGCTATCAAGAAGTCAGAATCTGATATACTCCCTAGAGAATCATTTTGAAAATAAGAACTGACAAGATTTGAAAAAGAATACAGAAGAGAGAACAAGAAAATTATTCATCAAGAATTCATCTTCGGGAATAGACTCAGTAGACAAAAGCCTACAGAATTACTGAGTCAGAATTCTTTAAGAGCACAAGGAACATTACTGTGAAGGAGATCATATGCTATTCTACTCCTTCAAGCTTCATGTGTTCAAAATCTTCTTCATCAAGAACTCTAGACATCACACATTTCAGCATCTGCTGAAATCATCTATTGCTGGAGATCTGAAGCAACTGAAGACCTATCACCCTAAGCAAGGCTCATCTTCCTGAACCCTTACAGATCTCAGGGGGAGCTTTGACAACATCTTCCACTTGTCTTCTCTCAGATTATTGACAGAGAAGAACAACTCAACCTTTTTGTTTTTCTTTATTCCTTTTGTAAAAGGGTTTCTCAAAACTCCCTTCAAAAGTTTTGTGGCTGGTTTCTGAGAACTTGTCAAAACTTAGTGGTGGCAAGACACCTGATCTAAAAATCTGGTTTTGGTTTTTGAGTACCTTATCAAAAGCTCATTGGTGCCCAGGACACCTGATCAACTATTCCTGCAGTGGATTCCTACCTAGGGTGGTAGAAGAGTGGATGTACCTAGGTTTTTGGGGAACCACTATAGCTCCTTGTGTCATCTGGCTTGCTGTGTTTTGTTTTTGTTGTGTGCTGTGATTTCCTATTTCTTGCTTACTTAGTTTTTCTTTTTGAAAGCACCTTACACATATACATAAATCAAGACTTCCACTGCTTTACAGTTTTAAATTGTAAATTATTTTAAAATACTCTATTCACCCCCCTCTAGAGTAAAGGTAGATCTTGCACTCACTTTCAGTATCAGAGCTGATCAGAGAAGGGATGACAAGCTGGAGCCAGTATTCAGGACCTTAGAGGCAGGCATGGCTGGGGAATATATAAAGAGAGATGGGCTGCTATGCTTTAGAGGCAGAGTGTACATACTTGATGGGGGCAAGAATTCGGGAGGACATCATGACAGAGGCTCACTACAGCAGGTCTTCGGTGCACCAAGGCATCACCAAGATGACGGCTGACCTGAAGAGAACAATGTACTTGCCGGGCATGAAGAGGGATATCAACTACTTCGTGACCCAATGCGAGGCTTGTCAGTTGGTGAAGGAGGAGTGTAGGAACCCAGCCAGATTATTGCAGCCACTTCTGGTGTCGGAGTGGATGTTCGACGACATTGCCATGGACTTCATACATGGTCTTCCTCGGTCACATGTAGGGAATTACTCGATATGAGTGATTGTCGACCGATTGATGAATTTGTCCAGGTTTCTACCGATCAGGAAGGACGCTCCGGTGGGTGACTTAGTATGGAGGTTTGTGGAGTAGTTCGTTCGATATCATGGAGTGCCTAGGACGGTAGTGTCCGATCGTGATGGACAATTCATGTCTATGGAATGGAGGGTGGCTCAGGCTTATTTGGGGTCATGGCTGAATTTTAGTACCGCCTTCCACCCTCAAACCGATGGACAGACAGAGCGCACCAATCGAACCCAGAGGATTTAATGCGTCTTTGCATACTAGACCGTGGGGAGCGATGGGAGAGGCAGCTACCATTGATCGTGTTCTCGTACAATAACAACCACTAGTCTAGCATTTGCATGGCCCCTTATAAGGCAATATATGGGCGGAGATGCAGGACTCCTTTGTCTTGGATCCAGGATTAGGTTTTGAAGGTATTGGGCTCGGAGTTTATCGAGGATATGGATGCTTAGGTGCAATTGATACGAGATATGATGTTTGAGACCTAGAGCAGGCAGGCTTAGTATTACGATTCTTAGCATTATTAGGTTGAGTTTCAGGTAGGAGACTGGGTATTCTTGAAGATCCGACCGATGCATAGAGTCTCACGGGTGCGTGGTCGGAAGATGCTCACTCTGAGATACATAGGGCCTTATAGGATCCTGGAACAGATCGGCCCCTTGGCTTATAGACTGGAGCTGCCGCCAGAGCTGGCGAGTATGCACGACGTCTTTCACTTCTTCTCCCAGAGGAGATCTCTACTTCGGCTGGAGCAATAGATTACGAATACAGATGGGCCTATAGCTTCTAATCGATCGGTGAACCTAGAGCCGATCCGGATAGATTATACTTGGATGCTGGTCCTGCGATGTAAGAAGGTTCCGCTGGTCAAGGTCCTGTGGAGGAATCATGGACAAGAGGAGCACACGTGGGAGCCACAGGATTTGATGTAACAAAGGTACCCGGAGCTTTTCAGCCAGGTATACCTTACAGCCTCTCGGGATGTTACATTTTATTTTTCATACTTGAAACCCCGTAGGCCTAACTTGAATTTTGAGGATAAAATTTTTTGTTTATGTATTAGGATTTGTAACATTCCTCAGGAAACTAGATCCCTAGGAGTGGTTTTGTCATTACTAGGTCATTACAAAACCCTAGGAAGCCCAAGAAGACCAAATGAACCTAGGAATGTAGGTGAGATCACTATGGTCTATAAATAGTAGATTTCTAAACACTAGATTATGATCATCATGGGGCTTCACCATGACTACAAGACCCCACCACAACCTCACCAACCTATTGGAAGGTCCATTAGAGTCAACCTAGGGTGGCCAAGTTGACCTAGGATCATCCTAGGCCTAAATTGGGCAAGGTGACCTAACTAAGGGCAATGTGCCCCTAATGTGCCCAACCGACCCTACCTAGTTCTTCCTAGACCTAAGGTGAAGTCAATGGGTCATCAAAGACCCATTGGGGTCAACCTTAGAGGATAAGTTGACGCAAGTCAACCCTAGCCCTAAAGTGGTCAAAGAGCCCTAACTAAGTGGCAAGTGATTGTGTCTCGAAAAAGAGAGCCGAACTAGCAATCTAACTAGGAAAGTGTACCTATCGAACTGTAGCTAGGGTACACAAGTGTCGTATTGAAATCCGGGAACTGTTGAGTAAACATACTCACACGAAAACTATTATCTTATCGAAAGCAGGCTTTAGGGTTTGCTAAGGGAAAACTAAATGCACTTAAGAAAGGAAATATTACACTAAAAAGAGAACTAATTGCAGTTAAATAGAGAGCTAATAAAAACGATTAAAACGAAGGGTTGGAACAATGAAATGGAAAAGCACTCAATCGAGAATCGCCTCAGCAAGAGTTGACTAAAAATGTGATAAATAACCTAACTTAATAGGGTAAAGTTCCTTGACCGTTGAGGTTCCTAAAGCCTGAACATGCTTCTCTCGAAGTCATGCCCAACTGAGTTTAGGAAGGTCCGACCGAACTCTTGTCCAAATCGGAGGCCTAAAGCTCGCTTTACGTGGTGAACCCCACAATTGGATTTCACTCCAATCCGTGAGTTTGTACGTATTCCTCTCTCAAGGAGTGCATGCAACTCTCTTTACTCTTTAGTGTTCACTTCAAATTACGAGCCTCTCGACTAGCTAAGAGTGAAAACATAAATGGAAATTATATATCGATGATATAACTCCAAACATGAAAAATCCAGAGTAATTCGAAGGACTAAACCCTAAAAAAAGTAAATTCAAAGCATCATAACTTAATCAACTCGAACCTCAGATCATCAAGATTGAGTACAAGGAGGATTTGTTAATCATAGTGAAGTGGAGGAGGGGCATGGTTAGAAAAGTATTAAGAACACAAAGTAAACAAAGGGCACTTATATTAATATTAAAGGGAGCTAAAACTTGAAATGAAAAGGCTACACTTGCAATGAAATAAAACTAAGCTAGCATTATATTAAACTACCAAAACAATTACAAAAGCTATAATAAAAGCATACACTAAGCTAGGGATAAGAAAAACTTAAATGAGAAAGAGAGAGGGGGAGAAAAAGCATGTAAAAAACACTAGTAAACAAAAGGGAAACACCTCCCCTCTCAACCCAAACTATTCTGGAATGCAAGGGGTGGCCTTGTATTTATAGACAAAAATCTCGGGTTGCTCACGCCCTGTGTCACGCCCGAGGAGGGCGTTTTAGGGGTGCATGACATGTACGGGGTTGACCTCAGGCTCTGGATTCTTGCGGGAAGGATGATTGCCTCTGTACGATCGTGGGCATGCCCTAGGTCACACCCGTGTATGGGGGGGGGGGGGGTGACACGCATGTTGCATCGAAATCATTGGTCAGAAATCCGCCAGTCCTCGGAAAAGGTTGAACACGCCCAGGGACACGCCCGTGTAGGGGGGGCGCATCAGTACTGTTGACGTGCAGTAACGGAAAATCTTTAAATGCGACAGCAGGCTTCGGGATGAGGGTGACACGCCCATGGAGGGCGTGTTAAGAGTTCATGACAGTGGTTTTTCTCGTTATGTTGGCTCTGGCAGCAGACTTCCTCGGGATAGGGTCACTCGCCCTGTGACACGCCCAAGGAGGACGTGTCAGGGGGGCGTGTCAGGGCATTTTTGGCCAAAATTTCTGGAAACCTTCAAAAAGAGAAGAAAAGATTAACGACAATAATATATACATAAGGAAGTCAAAATATAAGCATACAAGACATGATTTGCACATTATAAACTATAAAATACCCTAATAGTTTAGACTACAAAACATACTATCAAATTCGCCCAAGCTTAAGCTTTGCTTGTCCCCAAGCAAAGATATAAAAACTAGATAACCATAAAAAGGTAACTAATCAAAAAAGTTCTAATTATGCTTACACATGTACTATGCGAAATTCTTTGTAGGGAGAATGTGAAACGTAAACCTAAAACAATTATTTAAACATGGTTTACAATTTATAAACATTACTAACGAAAATAAATCATCCAAAATTTTAACAAATTTCTTTAAATAGATTTAAGCAAAGCAAAAAAATGAAAAACACATTGAGTTATTACTAGATCCAAGCAACAAATTATTGTTATATCAATTAAATAAAAAAAATCTAAATTTAAATCCTAAACTAATACTGATTTACTTTTCTTCTTTACTTAGCTAATAAATAAAATTCAAAAGTATGAATCAAAAGGACTTATTAGGACCGAAATGTTTGGTTTAGGATTATGATTAGGAGTGGAATTCAAAGATAAACAAGGAGGCTTAAAAAATCACACTGAACCAAAACAACGAGTTTAAAAAAAAAAATCTATATTTTTCTTTTTCTTTTCCAATTTTTTTTCTTTTTCAAAACAAAGGCCATAATTAAATTTTTTTCTTTTCTTTTTGAGATTGACCAAACAAAAGTAAACACTTTTTTTGCATCCTTTTTCAAAAACTTCTCCATAAATATCACAAAATAACCTATCATAATCATGAAAAAATTTTAAATGAAACTAAAAAGGCTAGTGTGATTAGATAGGTTGGAAAATTTGGCTTTGGTGAAGATGAAATGATAAGTGGAGCTATCAATTGAAATTGGAAAAACGCTCAAAAGCAGCTAACTAGGGGTAAAAATTTTTAGGTTGGCAAGAAAGCTCAAACAAAAACAAAAATGACATAATCATTTTCAAGCTTTTAAATTTATCTAAAGTATAGTTTGAAAATTTTCAAAAAGTAATTCTTAGATAATAAATGAAGATTGATGATATTATCTTGAAAATAGAAATAATAGGTGACTTGGATCGTTCACATCTACTACGCTAATCAAAAGTTGACAATAAAAAAATTATCCAAAAATGAAAAGGAAAGTAGTGGATGAAATATTTTTTTGAAAGTAAAGAAGATAAAGAACAAAAACCATAATAAAAATGCGAGTTTTAGAAAAAACATTTCACGTTCACGTGCTACCGTGAATTAGAAACACAGCATGACCAACATTTTACTTGTGAAATATAATTAAAATGAACGATTAGAAATATTTTAATTAGCTAAGTTATTTATATGGGATTTTGAAAAAAACAAAACAAAAGCAAGGGGTACTATTGAAATACCAAAATTAACATAATAATTTTTTTTATTATTTCGAAATATTCTCTTTTTTTGGTTTTTTTAAAGATATTATCCTTTTTGAGATTTTTAAAATATAAACAAAAAGCAAAAAGAAGGAGGAAATCCTCCCCCGAGCTTAAAATGGACATTGTCCTCAATGGAGAAAGGAGGGTAGATAGAGAATTTAAAATAGAAATGAAATTACAGAATTGAAAAAAAGGTACTTCCACAGAATTTATGCATCGCGAAAGTTGAGTGATGCAGCTCCCCCATGCCTATGCTTTGGATCTTCATGAAATGTCTTCTTTGGACTTCGTGATGGAATCACAGCGTTGGAGTAGGCGACCGTAGAAGCTTCAGCTTGTCGAAGCCATCCGGGGCAAAAATTGTAAAATAAAGAAAACAGAAAAGATAACTTGGGTTGCCTCCCAAGAGCGCCCTTTGTTTAAAATGTTATTTGAGCTCGACGCAACAAAATAATATTGTCTAAAATATTATTGTCCAAAATAATAATTAAAGCTTCTTGCAGAAATGCATTTAAAAGGGTGGAGTCCGCGACCATAGTCGTTTCTTGCAGAAATTCATTTGGAAGAGTGGAAGAAAAACAAAAATTAGAACATTCATCTTCAGGAATGCTATAGGAAGATTCATCATTTAAGGCATTTAAAAAGAAACAAGAGTCGTCATTCTCAAGGGTATTGTTCATCGAAGGGGTGATAGAGAAGGTCACTTCATCGTCGCCTACTCGTAGGAAGAGCTTGCCATTGCTAACGCTAATGATAGCTCGGGAGGTGGCAAGGAAGGGTCGGCCAAGGATCAGGGGAACCTCGACGTCTTCTTCGATGTCCAATATTACGAAATCCACCGAGAAGATGAATTTGTCCACTTGGACTAGAACATCCTCCATTATTCCTAACAGGTACTTAACAGATCTATCAGCGAGCTGGATACTCATGCATGTGGGTTTGAGGCTACCAATTCCTAACTTTTTGAATAATGAGAGGGGCATTAGGTTGATACTAGCACCTAAGTCGGCCAATGCGTGCTTGAAAAAAAGATCACCAATGATACACAGAATAGAAAAACAACCCGGATCACTAATCTTCTTTGGTAAGCCATTTGTCAACATCGCAAAGCACTCGTCATTTAGTGTGACGTGTGATAAGTTCTCTAACTTCTTCTTATTAGTCAGAAGATCCTTAAGATACTTAACGTAATTCGACATCTGGGAGATAACTTCATGGAAAGGAAGATTTATGTGGATTTGCTTAAACATTTCTAAGAAGCAGGTATAATGATCATCCTGACGTTGTTTGTTTAGTTTGGAAAGGTATGGTGGAGTTGTATTATTTTTAAAGATGAGTGGTGGAGCGATATCTTTTTCTAAAAAAGAGATCAGAGTGATAACTTCATTTTCAGCGGGTGATGGAATTTTCAAAATGGGAGCGGAGCTTGCCTCGGGCTCTTCGCTAACCATACCGAAAACTTGCTTCCCACTCCGAAGAGTTATAGCTTTCGCTTGCTCTCTTGGGTTGGGCTTGGTATTGGAAGGAATAGACCCTGTGGGTCACTCAGAAATAAATTTTGCGAGTTATCCTACTTGATTTTCTAGATTTTTAACGCTTTCGGTTAAGGTTCTTATAGTAGCATTATTTGAGGTTATATATTTAGAATGTAACTCCTCAAAGCTTGGAGGTTTTGGATAGTTTTGAAGAGGTGGAGGTTGTGTAGAAATATAATTTTGTGGTGGCGAGCGCATTGCGTTCGAAGGATTACTCCACGAAAACTTCGGGTGGTTCCGCAATGCAGGATTATAACTATTCGGAAAAGTAAAACAAGGAGCATGAAAATTTGCAGCATAAAAATTATTAAAAGCATTTCTAGACATATTATTAATATAATCTAATTGTTTGGGAGTAGGAGTTGCAGATTCCCATACCTGAGGGGCGGAGGCACAAGTCATCTCCGTAACTTTTTTACTTAAAATTTCCACTTGCATAGCAAGCTTGGAGACGTTGTCTACTTCAATGATACCAGTAGGTTTGTTTGGGCGGGACCTAGGCACATTCCACTAATAGGTGTTCATGGCCATGTAATAGAAAAGCTCAAGAGCTACTTCCGTGGTTTTTCGGTTTAAAGTATCACCGGAAGTTGCGTCAATCATTTGCTTTGTGTTTTGATTTAGCCTGTTATAAAATATGTACACTTATAACCATACAGGAAGCGCGTGATGGGGGCATCGTCTTTTATAGTTCTTTAAATCTTTCCTTGGTTTCATATATGGTTTCAGAGTCAATTTGTCCAAAGGCAGAAATATCGTTCCTAAGTTTTGCAGTTTTAGCTGGCGGAAAATACTTTGTCAGAAATTTTTTAGTTAGTTGATCCCAAGTGGTGATGCTCCCTCTTCGCAGAGCCATCAACCATGTTTAGCTTTGGTTCTTAGAGAGAAAAGAAATAATCTTAGCCTAATAGCATCATTTGTGATACCATTTATCTTTAAGGTCTCACAAATCTCAAGAAAGCTTGCTATATGTGCGTTCAGATCTTCATCTTGAAGTCCGACATATT
This sequence comes from Platanthera zijinensis, assembly GCA_039513925.1. Classification (NCBI taxonomy): domain Eukaryota; kingdom Viridiplantae; phylum Streptophyta; class Magnoliopsida; order Asparagales; family Orchidaceae; genus Platanthera; species Platanthera zijinensis. The sequence goes on from CM077089.1 coordinate 108,803,758, forward strand.
GCACATACTACTGCACAAATTTAATTATGCTAGGCTTTAGTTCGAAATTTTTATTAGCTATACCAGGGCACACTATACTTGATTTTGTTCCCTCTAGATTCGGTCGTGCATAATAGGACATAGGCCTATGCATGACTTCCTCCGCGTGGGGTTCTTCAATTCTTAAAGTGGAAAATGACTCAGAATCCTCAACTGGTATTTGGGGAGTAGGGCCTTGAAATCTCGATCTTCTCCGAAGAGTACGCTAAATTTCGTGGTCCAAGTCCAAAATAACAGATGGACTCTCGCGGGTCAAGCACTAAAAGAAGTGAAGTTAAAGAAAAGAAATAAACAAACTAGAAAAAGAGAAGCAAATTTTTTTTTTTAAATATATTTTTTTATGTTTTAACTCCCAAACTTCCCAAGGGCTACCAAAGGAAGGGTTCGCAAGGTACTAGACAAGATAGTGGTATTTAAGCCACATTGCCCTTTTTGAGAGAGTTAGGGGTGTAGAAAAATTTTGGAGCGAGTTTCTATTAAGAGCGTTAATATTTTTTTTGGATTTTTAAATTTTTTAGAAAGAGGATGAGAAAGAGAAATTATAAAAGTAATAGGTTCATGTTTTCAAATTATCAACAAAAATTTCTCCCCAGCAACGGCGCCAAAAACTTGGTGTCTATAAAAATAGAGCTAAATTAGCAATCCAACTAGGCAAGTGTACCAATCGAACTGTAGCTTGGGGACACAAGTGTCGTAATGAAATCTGGGAATGGTTGAGTAAACCTACTCCCACGAAAACTATAATCTTATCGAAGGAAGGTTTTAGGGTTTGCTAAGGGAAAACTAAATGCACTTAAGGAAATATTACACTAAAAAGAGAACTAATTGCAGTTAAATAGAGAGCTAATAAATACGATTACAACGAAGGGTTGTTAAAATGAAATGGAAAAGCACTCAATCGAGAATCACCTCGGCAAGAGTTGACTAAAAATGCGATAAAAAACCTAACTTAATAGGGTAAAGCTACTTTACCGTGGAGGTTCCTAAAGCTTTAACACGCTTCTCTCGAAGTCATGCCCAACTGAGTTTAGAAATGTCCAACCGAACTCTCGTCCAAATCGGAGGCCTAAAGCTCGCTTTACGCGGTGAACCCCACTATTGGATTTCACTCCAATCCGGGAGATTTGGATGTCTGCCTCTCTCGAGGGGTGCGTGCAAATCCCTTTACTCTTGAGTGTTCACTTCAAACTACGAGCCTCTCGGCTAGCTAAGAGTGAAAATAGAAATGGAAATTATATATCGATGATATAACACCAAACATGAAAAATCAAGAGTAATTCGAAGGCCTAAACACTAAAAAGATAAAGTAAATTCAAAGCATCATAACTTAATCAATCCGAACCTCGGATCATCAAGATCGAGTATAAGGAGGATTAGTTTATCGTAGTGAAGTGGAGGAGGAGGGATGAGTAGAAAAGCATTAAGAGCACAAAGTAAACAAATGTCGCTTAAATTAATATTAAAGAGAGCTACAACTTGAAATGAAAAGGCTACACTTGCAATGAAATTAAACTAAGCTAGCATTACATTAAACTACCAAAATAGTTACAAAAGCTATAATAAAAGCTTACACTAAGCTAGGGATAAGAAAAACTAAAATGAGAAAGTGAGAGAGGGGGAGAAAAAGCATGACAAAAACACAAGTAAACAAAAGGGCAACACCTCCCCTCTCAACCCAAACTGTTCTGGAGTACAAGGGGTGGTCTTCTATTTCTAGGAAAAAATCTCGGGTTGGTCACGACCTATGACATGCCCGGGGAGGGTGTTTCAGGGGGGCATTACACATATGGGGTTGACCTTGGGCTCTGGATTCTGGCAGGAAGGATGATTGCCTCTATACGATGGTGTACATGCCCTAGGTCATGCCCGTGTCGTGGGGGGGGGGGGGGTGACACACGCGTCGCATCAAAATCATTGGTCCGAAATCCATCAGTCTTCGAAAAAGGTTGAACATGCCCCGGGCCACGCCCGTGTAGGGGGAGTGTCAGAACTGTTGACGTGCAGCAACGGAAAATATTTGAATACAATAGTAGGCTTCGGGAAGAGGGTGACACGCCCTGTGACACATCCAGGGAGGGCGTGTTATGGGTGCGTGACAACAGTTTTTCTCGTTATGTTCGCTCTAGTAGCAAACTTCCTCGGAATCGGGTCACACGCCCTGTGACATGCCTAGGGAGGGCGTGTCAGGGGGGGGGGGGGGCGTGTCAGGGCATTATTGGCCAAAATTTCTGGAAACCTGCAAAAATAGAAGAAAAGATTAGCGGTAATAATATATACATAAGGAAGTCAGAATATAAGCATACAAGACATGATTTGCACAATATAAACTAGAAAATACCCTAATAGTTTAGACTACAAAATGCACTATAAAGTGACCTCCAAGGTGCCAAGTAAACTCTACACAATCCTTCCTAGACCTTAGAGGAAACAATGTGGGTCACCAAGGACCTCTTGGGGTCAACCCAAATGATCATGTTGACCAAATTCATCTCATGGGTCGAAGTGGTCAACTTAGGTTAACCTAGCCCAATTCAAGTGGGCTAAGCTAAAGTAGTGTTGCCCATTAGCCTAAGGAGTGGAGAGACACATTTTGGGTCCACCAAATTCAGAGAATGATGAGTAGGAGAGAGAAGGAAGGAGTTACTCATTTTTTGAGGAGAGAGAAAATGGAGCCTACTGGCCATTATGGCCATGGAGGTTTCAAACCCCCCACCCCTTGATGGGATTTTACTCCTTGGAGGAAGGGGAGGAGTTTTCAGGAAGTGGCCGGCCAGTGGGGTGGCTCAGCCCTTCAAATGGCTGAAATCGAAATTGTCTATTAATTGCCATTCATGGCCATTGGAGTTACACCCTTCCCCTTCACCAATTAGGGATCTTAAAAGCCTCACAACGCAGAGGGGAGAAGGTTACAACCTTTATCTGAATAAATCAAGATACCTGGCTGTGCATTATCAGAAACCCAATCAGTGCCACCACCATGGAAAACCTGAGATTGACGCGCCTCTATCCCTCCCATCAGGTCCTCCCTTGCTCCTTCATCCATGGGTAGATCGTAGAAATCTTTTAGGATGAAAATTGGGCTCAATTGAGCCCGATCAAAGGGACCGTTTTCCTGGTTTTTCTTGAAAAACTCAAGTGTTAGGATCACCGAAAATGGCCCCTCCGGCGGTCGAGCCTCCGCCCGGCGATATCCCCCACCTCAACGAAGGTGGTGGCGGTGGTGGCCGGCCAGGGAAGTGGTTGAGTGGCCGAAAAATTGGGATGGAATAAGCTCCAGGTCGGGAGAATCCTGGTCGTAGGGTAGACCTTGAAGAAGACCGATTGCCGCTTATTCTGCGCCAAGATTCTTGCGCCTTGATTAAAATTCCTAGGAATTAAATGATTTCATTTCATGTGATTTTCTGTCACATATTATATCATTAATGTTTTTATTTATTAAAAATACTTAGAGGCTTGTACAGAAAAAGTGGTCAACATGAAGTTTGTAGGTATGGATGGCTAGTATATTTTTAAATTTATTTGAGTCAATTTGGAGTTCAGGTTAGACCTCATCACTGAATTTGGTGGGATCTATACCTAGGGCTTGTCAGAGACTTAAATGTGTGCCCCCACTTCACCACATGCCCAAATGATCTGAAATTTGGACAGGGAGTCAATATTACCTATACATAGGACATGTCCAAAAATAGGAATTTTTGGAGATACTTTTTTAAAAGTTTTTGAAATTATTTTATAATCCTAGGGTAATTTAATTAGGGGACCTAATGACCTCCAAACCCTCCCAAATTTCGGTGAGTGGTCCTTGGGGTCAAAATAAGGTTTTGTATATAATTTCATCTCATTTTGAGATGATTTGGGTTGGATTTCTGTAAACCCTAGCCTTGGCCAAAAGGGGGTATTAGGTCAAGTTGTTCCTAGTGGGTTTAAGTGGTCAAATCACCTCAACAGAGGCTGAAAATTGGGTCATTGGTTTGATATGATGCTAGACACCCTCACCTGGAATTTGGGATTGATTGGGGGTAGATTAGCCCTAGGACCCAAGTTCAAACCCTAAGGTTAGACTTTGGGGATTTTTGAAGGGCATGTGGTGATATGCCCTTGTATGGACTTGGTGTTTAGTCCATGTGATCCTAGGGTGGTGAAAAGCCCTAGGGGGAGATATTGTGGGATTTGGACACATGCACACCACTTAAACCACTAGGTAAGTTTTTGGGTCCTTACGCCTTAGGGAATATCTGGTGGCTCATATGACTTTGTAAATGCATGGCATTTTTGTAGAGGTTGATGGGCCAAAACCCGAACAGGCAAGTGTACCTGTCGAATCGTAGTATCAAGGTCGTATTAAAACTAGGGGCATGGAAGTACTATTACTCACAACGATTCTATTATCCTACCGAACGATTGATGATTTTTTAAAATAAAATAAAATAAACTTAATTAAAAGAGGAATATAATATTGCGAAAAGAGTGCTCGATCGACAATTCACTTTGAAATAAAATAACGGAATAAATTAGTTTAACATTTGTAATTATATTAAGACCGTGATGGATCCGATATTAGGAAGTAATCTCACTAGAGAATTAAATCCCCTAACTTATAGACATTTTGACCAAAATCTCTTTCATGTCAAAAAGGCCTAAAGTCGCATTACCGAAGTGACCCGCACTATTGGATTTGACTCCAATCCGAAGGATTTACGTCATCCTATCTCTAGGGTTGCGTGCAACTCCTTCCTTCTTTGAGTGATCTTTCACATTCACGAGCCTCTTGGCTACTCAAATATGAGATCGGAATTTACTACCGTATACTAGCAATACGGAGTCGATACGAAAGAAATCAAGGAAGGATCAAAAATAAAAAAATACAAATGCAAAAATAAAATAAAAGATGCGTTATTTCATCGCAAAGCTTATCGCGATCGGGCACAAAATAAAATTAGCTACGCATTAAAGAGAGAGTAAACAAAAGAAAATAAAGAGAAATCATTTGCATTGCTTAATAAAAAGGGGTACATAATAATAAAGACAATAAAATGTAACACTAATAAAAAGACTATTACAACAAAGAGATCTACTTAGCACAAAGAAAGAAGAAAACTAAACTATCTCACTTACTCTCTACAAAATCTAACTCCTTTCATGCTTGAGACATGGGTTCTTTATATAGGAGAGGGAGAAGGTTCTAGATGGAAATGAAGAGGGGGAAGCCAAGGTGGGTGGCCGGCCAAGCGTGGGAGTAAGGTTCATGCATTAGTATTAATGAGGGGAGAGATAAAAAAGGCTAAATGCATTGTATTGTATGAAAATAAAAATATAAAATGAAGAGGGGGGGATGTATGAGTCTTAAATGGGCATGATAGAGTGGGAAAGAAGGGGTGAATGAGGAATAAAGTGGGGAGAAAGAGAGAGGAGGCTGGCCATATAGGGGGAGAATGCATGCATGCAATATATTAAATGATGGAGAGAGAGAGGGAAGATTCAATGTAAATGGAGAGGGAGGACTGGGAGGTGGCCGACCACAAGAAGGATTCATAATGGGCTGCTTGTATGGGCTATATGAGGGGCTCGGGTTGCTAGGGGCTGCTTGGTGTGCTGAACCATAGGCTCGGGTAGGGGCTTGTGGGCTGCATGTAGGCATGAGAGCTGCTTCACATGTTGTAGAGGGCCGACTGCACTTGGATTCAAAGGTGGGCTGCACCAAATGGAGGCTCGGATTGCATGGGCTGCTCCAAGTGGAAGTATTGCACCATGTTGTTGAGGGCTGCACCTACAAACAAAAGAAATATAATAACATTAGTTAAATAACAAAACATAACATAAATAGATAGCATAACTTTAGTTATTAAACTTAACAAACATAATGTATCCTAATAATAGTTGTATTCATAACAAAACACATGTAAACATAGAAGATAAAATTGAACATAAAATGCATAAAACACATAATCAAACTAAGAATTAATATATTATAAAAAAAACATTTAAACATGAAATAAAAGCATAACAAGCATAAAATATAAATAAACTTAAGCATTTTACGTACTAAACTACCCCAAAAAACGATGACTAAAACTCGTCATCAAACTCCCCCATGCTTAGGCTTTTGCTATTCCAGAGCAAAAGTAAGAGAAATATTTATAAGACATTACAAAATTTTCATTTAAACTAAAAATTTAATTACACCAAAATCTAGCCAAAAATAAAAATTTAGGGATTTACGAATTAAGTCCTAAATTATGAAATTAAAGTGAAAGAGAGAAATATTTAGCCAAAAATTCTCTAATAAATTAACTAGCACTCAAAATTTAGTAAATTGCAAACAAAGTTAGATTGAAATTATAAAAACCATAACTTGAAAGAAACTTAAGAAAAAAATTTGCAACCTACTACTTATGCTCTCCCAATATTTTAATTTAAAAACTAATACAATAATATTGGCAAAGGGGTTTAGGGAGAAAATTGACATGAAGGGGTCTTTGATTGGAGGTGATCATCATTATATATTTTTTTCTTCACACCCCACCAAATTTGTTTTTTTTAAATAATATATGTAATACCAGAAAATGATAGACTAACATCCTATCACTTCCCCCGACATATATGGACTTTTAATTCCTCTCTTCATTTTTGGATTGTATACGTGTACCCGAGAATAAGGAACTTACATCTCCTTATTCCCATGACATATGATCTAACAATAAATGAAAGAAAAAGAGAATTGGTAAGGATATGGGATTAAACAAGATTTTAGAAAATAAACTAAAATACTAGAGAGCAACTACTCGTAGATTGAGATTTCCTAAGAATCTAAAAGCATGAGGTAATAATCATTGGAATCCAAAATTGTTTAGCAAAATTACTACAAAATTGAAATTATTTAAAATAAAAGAGACAAAGTGCTAAATAAAATACTCTAAGCAATTTAAAATCATAAGATTATCCTCAAAACTAAATCACTAAATATTAAATTTAACTAAATATAATGAAATAAAAGATTAGCAAATAATAAAAAGAATGCTTATAAACAAAAAAACCCAAACTAAATTTCTGAAAATAACAAAAAGCTAAACATGAGTTTTATTATATTTTTTTGATTTTTCTAAGATTTTTCAATTTTTTTGGGTTTTTGAAATATAATCTTTTTTTTTTTGGAATTTTTGATTTTTCTAATTTTTTTGGGGTTTTTTATAAGGCTAAATAAAAGCATTAAAAGGGATAATATAACTATGCTAATTTTTTGATAAGGCTAAATAAAAGAATTAAAAGGGATAATATAACTATACTAATTTTTTGATAAGGCTAAATAAAAGCATTAAAAGCGATAATATAACTATACTAAATTTAAGAAATTTAAAACATTTTTTTTAAAAACATTTTTTAGAAAGGAAAGAAGAAAGAAAGAAACTAAACTCTCCCCCATGCTTAAATTTTGCATTGTCCTCAATGAAAAATAAAAACAAGAAAGAAAAAGGAAGAAGAGAGGGGAGGGGGGATGCAATAAAGTAAATAAATAAAAAGAAAACGACTTCCCCAGATTCGTAAGGCCGACTGCAGATGTCGCTCCCCCATGTTTGAGCTGGACACCGACTCAGGCCTAAGAAAGAGAGGAAAGGATGGAGCCAAACGAACCGCCAGAGGTTTTATTCCTGCAAAACAAAATAAGCAAACAAAAAAAGAAAAAGAAAAAAAAGAAAAGCAAGGGGTGCCTCCCAAGAGCGCTCTTTGTTTAACGTCGTTTGAGCCCGACGTTATTTGTTAGCTAAATGGAAAATAAAAACTGAAATGAAGAGGTAACTCCCTAAGTATGCGCTTATGGGAGTAAATCAAAATGAAGAAGAAATGAAGAATTGCATCGACATGCGGTGGAATCTTTATGGGAATGACGCCTACAAAAGAACGGACGGAGTTATAGAAGAACTCCACCGTATGTAAAATGGGAAAGAATGAGTCGTTAAAAGAAGAAGAATAAAAAGAAGAAGAAATAGAAAGAGGAATAAAAGAAGCAGAAAAAGAATTTTCATCAAAGGAAATTTCACAAGGAGAAGGAGAGTCTTGTGAAATTTCGGGAGAAGAAAGGGTAGGGAGAACTAAAGAAGAATTATCTAAAAGAAAAGAAGAAGAAGAAGACTCACTAAAACAAGAAAAATTTGGAATAGTTAAAAATTCAAGCGAAATGGAATCACAAACGTCTTCAGAAGGAGAAATAGGAGACGTCTCGTCATCCTCAACAGGTAAGAAGCACACCGGAATGTCCATAGAGGTGTCTTCCAAAGGAGGAAGGAAACAATCCGGGATATCTGAATAGTTATCCTCCTCGAGAGGAATAAGAAAAGCCGGGATTTCTGGTGACTCAATACATGAAGAAATTGGAGGAGATGGAGAAGAAGATGAAGAAAAAGATGCGGCCTCACGAGAAAGATAATCCATAATGGTTTTGAAATGTGAATTAATATTATCAATAGAAGTTTGCAATTCAAGAAACCCATTATTGATAAAACTAAAATTAAAATTTGGAGGCGCGGTGCTTTGCGGGGCAAAATCATGCGAAAAATAATACGGGTTCCCAATCTCCGAAGTAGGATAAAAATTGGAGTAAGGGTCAAATTTTCCATTTTGACCTTCCCCAGAAAAATTAAAATCAAAAGAGGGAGGGGTTCCCGAAAGACATTCAGAATAAAAGTGGTCGGGCAACCCGCAATAAGCGCAAAAATACGATGATTCCATAAAAAAATAAACTGTTACCAAAAAAGAAAAAGAATTTTTTTTTTGATATTTCTTTTTTTGAAAAATAGATTTTTTTAATGGATTGGCTCCTGATCTTCCCAAGGGCTACCCGGTGAAGGGTTCGCAAGATACTAGGTAAAATGGTGGTGCTTAAAGCCCCTTACCCTTTTCGATAGAATTTTGGTTGGGTAGAAAATATATGATGTGGGTTGATTATAATATATATAATAATAATAATAATATATATTTTTTTGAATTTTAGTAGAAGTAATAAATTCGATGCTTTCGTAATATTGACAAAAATCTCCCCAGCAACGGCGCCAAAAACTTGATGGGCCAAAACACGAACAGGCAAGTGTACCTGTCGAATCGTAGTATCAAGGTCGTATTAAAACTCGGGGCAGGCAAGTACTATTACTCACAACGATTCTATTATCCTACCGAACGATTGATGATTTTTGAAATAAAATAAAATAAACTTAATTAAAAGAGAAATATAATATTGCAAAAAGAGTGCTCGATCGATGATTCACTTTGAAATAAAATAACGGAATAAATTAGTTTAACATTTGCAATTCTATTAAGACTGTGACAGATCCGATATTAGGAAGTAATCTCGCTAGAGCATTAAATCCCCTAACTTATAGACATTTTGACCGAAATCTCTTTCAAGTCAAAAAGGCCTAAAGTCGCATTACCGAAGTGACCCGCACTATTGGATTTGACTCCAATCCAGAGGATTTACGTCATCCTATCTCTAGGGTTGCGTGCAACTCCTTCCTTCTTTAAGTGATCTTTCACATTCATGAGCCTCTCGGCTACTCAAATATGAGATCGAAATCTACTACCGTATACTAGCAATACGGAGTCGATACGAAATAAATCAAGGAATGATCAAAAATAGAAAAATATAAATGCAAACATAAAATAAAAGATGCGTTATTTCATCGCAAAGCTTATCGCGATCGGGCACAAAATAAAATTAGCTACGCATTAAAGAGAGAGTAAATAAAAGAAAATAAAGAGAAATCATTTGCATTGCTTAATAAAAAGGGGTACACAATAATAAAGACAAGAAAATGTTACACTAATAAAAAGACTATTACAACAAAGAGATCTACTTAGCACAAAGAAAGAAGAAAACTAAACTATCTCACTTTCTCTCTACAAAATCTAACTCCTTTCATGCTTGAGACATGGGTTCTTTATATAGGAGAGGGAGAAGGTTCTAAATGGAAATGAAGAGGGGGAAGCCAAGGGGGGTGGCCGACCAAGCTTGGGAGGAAGGTTCATGCATTAGTATTAATGAGGGGAGAGAGAGAAAAAAGGCTAAATGCAATGTATTGTATGAAAATAAAAATATAAAATGAAGGGGGATGTATGAGTCTTAAATGGGCATGAGAGAGAGGGAAAGAAGGGGTGAATGAGGAATACAGTGGGGAGAAAGAGAGAGGAGGCCGGCCATGTAGGGGGAGAATGCATGCATGCAATATATTAAATGATGAGAGAGAGAGAGGCAAGATTCAATGTAAATGCAGAGGGAGGAGAGGGAGGTGGCCGGCCACATGAAGGATTCATAATGGGCTGCTTGTATGGGCTTTATGAGGGGCTCGGGTTGCTAGGGGCTACTTGGTGGGCTGAACCATAGGCTCGGGTAGGGGCTTGTGGGCTGCATGTAGGCATGAGAGCTGCTTCACATGTTGTAGAGGGCCGATTGCACTTGGATTCAAAGGTGGGCTACACCAAATGGAGGCTCGGATTGCATGGGCTGCTCCAAGTGGAAGTGTTGCACCATGTTGTTGAGGGCTGCACCTACAAACAAAAGAAATATAATAACATTAGTTAAATAACAAAACATAACATAAATAGATAGCATAACTTTAGTTATTAAACTTAACAAACATAACGTAGACTAATAATTGTTGTATTCATAACAAAACACATGTAAACATAGAAGATAAAATTGAACATAAAATGCATAAAACACATAATCAAACTAAGAATTAATATATTATAAAAAACATTTAAACTTGAAATAAAAGCATAACAAGCATAAAATATAAATAAACTTAAGCATTTTACGTACTAAACTACCCAAAAAAATGATGACAAAAACCCGTCATCAGAGGTCATTTTCTTAATCATGTTAACCACTGAAATATACAACATATTGTTTGGATGAGTTTACTAGTGGGTTCCTTTGAAAAGTGCACTAACATGAGTTGTCTTGAAGAATTTTATTATGTGACTTCCTAACCTTGGGTTTGGATTATATTTGGTCAAGCTATGTTTTAAGATTATAACAAGCCTTAGAAATTTTTAATATGAATTTTAGATCAGTAAATGGGGTACTTCATTCACAACCCTTCAAGTTTCACCTTCTACTTAAAAATTTCTTATGAACAAACCACTCAATGGAAACTTATGAAATTTAGTAAGAAGACCATTATTGACATTTTAAAGCTTTGTAAATTTTTATGGAATTTTTGTAAGTCTATCTGTAGGGGTGTGTTCACAAGGTGCCGGTTTTTAAATAAAGTAATTAAATTTATTTTGGTACTTATTAAGCTTGATAAAATGTGATTTTTTGTCAGAGGCCCTTTCTGGTCATCCTTGAAGTATTTACTGTTATTCCTTTATTATATAGTGTTCATAATTTTTGGGTGGCCATTACTTGAGAAAAATATTGCACTTCATGTTCAAATTACACCTGGCCTTACTTTGGGGAAAATTAATTAAATACCAAATTAATTAGAAAAATTATAAGTTTTTGGAGTTAGGCTAATCATGTCATGATATACCCCCATTAAATATCTTAAGGCTTGTGGATGAAAATTTGAAGTACCTCCTATCATGTACAGCATATAGTAAAGGTTGGTCTGCGTATAGTAAAACTGTAAAAATCACAATAACATGTGGATTAGACATAGGGAGATGGTTAATGGTATACTGATTTTAGGGAAGTGAAAATTAGTTCATCGTTAGGAATCATCATGGGGAGGAATGATGGGTGGACTAGTGTAAGTGGTGCTCGGGATCGACGAAAGATCGGCTTTCCTATGGAGAGAGAGAGAGGGTCAAAACACACTAGGGTTAGATCCAGAGTAATATTAAAAGGGATCGGTAATCGGGTATTAACCAATAACAGTAAGTGCCTTGCGAAAGGGAGATTTTGGCTTCAGCCCATCATAGTTCCTTGTGCCCTCGAGAGCCCTTCACGGGGTATGGCTTGGGCAGTCCTAGGCTAACCTAAATAGTAGGAATAATAAACTTCAAGAGAACTAGTATAACTAGGGGTCCACTTTCACACACCCCCGGTGTCTTGGGAAGTTAGTTTGGGTCCCACGGGCGGTAGGCTCGGTGGTTTTGGTGATGGGCAGGTTAGCCCAGCGAGTCGATGACTCGACAGATAATTATGATGGACGTGATAGTCCGGGGAGCTTTTGCTCGATTTTTGGTTGTGATGGATGTGTTAGTCCAGGGAACTTTGGCTCGGTGGTTGATACATCAATATTGCATGTGCATAAATTCTAAGGTGGTGGGTCTTCGGTGTTGGATGGTCGATGCACCGACGCCAATACGTTAACTCGGCAAGTGTGGTTTAGCCCTTCACCAATTTAAGTCCAGTGGATCAGCCGGAAAAGAGTACGAAGGAGCTCCGCTTAGTGCACCAGCGTCGAGGCGTACGATAGGTCTGACTGGTAGTGCAATTACCAGTTTAGATGTGGGCAAGGCCCAAACCACTGCTTCCATTTGCCACTACGGAGGTATCCTGGGAGGTTAGGCCTTAGAAAGGGGGAACTAAAGGTCTATGTACACAAAGTCAAGTGGGTGTGTTGCACTTGCATGATTGACATCATAGCATACTTGCATGACATAGCATAATCATTCCATATAACCCTTAACACCTATTTTATAAATTTGTATGGGACTCTTTATATAATAGGCCCTGCAAAACGACCCCTTCGTTTATAAGCTTACGTAGGCGTGCTAATAAGCTAAGATTATTATTCTATGGATATTATATATTTCTTACTTGAAAACTGACACCCCATCGTATAAATTGGTATGTGATTTTTTATACGATAGGAGCCTTGCAGAAGACCCCTTAACAAATAAGTTTGTATGGGCTTACATATATGTTAAGGTTAGGTATTTCATATCTCATATTTCCTATACTTACTGCTTGCTCTACGTACTTTTGTTACTGCTTTCTGTTTATATAGAACTGCTAGATTAGTTCCGCCGCCACCTGCTACCTTTGTTATTCTCCACCTTCATTACCTTTCCTTTCCTTCTCCCCGTTCGGTGTCTAGGATCCATGTGGGAGGGGTTTGGCATGATAGGACTTAGTCTTTTAGACTGATTATTTTCGGACTAAACAATTTTAGGGGATCATGGAGCCCAGCTTGGAGGTGTAGCTCTGGAGGTTGGCACGCTTGGAGACGGGACAGTCTAGTATCGGAGTTCAGATAGCTGGGATAGTGAGTCCCATTCTCTAGTAGTTGTTATTGATTTTCTTCCGCGATGAGTGACTTGTAGTAAGGACTTTGATGTATCGGGCATAAGACCAATTTCCATTACTTTTATTATTATTGTCGTGGACTCTCCCTTCGTGGAGAATTATTACTATATATAAGATTATTGTGGACATGTGTTAGAGTTCTAATTTGATGTACTCTCATACTTTTGTTACTATTCTATGATCGATATGGTGGCAGGATCGGCATTTTGTAGTGATAACCTTCCTGGGCGTGATGGTGTCACCATAAAGCGGCAGTTCTGGGCCTAAGACCCTATGGTTTAAAAAGAAAAAATGGGGTCTTACATATGGGACATATCGGGCGAGAATTCAATGAGCTCTGTGCTTATATTCAGAAGAATAGGAGTGATAGTGATGACGATTAGGCTAACTTTGATTACTCGTATTAGTTTTTCTTTTTGGTATTTCAATTTTTAGTATTTGTCTCAACATTACATTGTATTTGTTTTATTTTATCATGTATCCATTCCTAGTAATGTACCTTTTTTTAAAATTCAATGAAATTTCAAGTTATGGTATGTTTTTAATTAAATTTTTCTATCAATTTGTTTTGTGTTTAAGCAGTTTTTCTGATCACTTTGGTGCTCCGCTCGTCTCCTCTTCAGGGGAGTTCTCTTACTTCTACTTTTCTCAAACATTGGGACAACATTATATTTAAGTATGGGGTACTATGAGTATTATGGACACTTCTTTTCAAAAAAAAAGTTAAATAATAATCTTATTAATAACAATTAATATTAAGAAAAAATATATTTAAAGAAAAAATATATATTATTAATTTATCATATATATTTATTTATAAAAATTTATTAAAAAAATTTTTATTTTGCTTTTATTATTTTATTTTGAGAAATCATTATTTTCATGCCTTCTCGTTTGCAAAATTCTTAGCCAAATTAACTTTCTTCTTAGTGTTTAGATAATTTTCATGTTTTATTAGATTTCTTGAATTTTAGAGTAAAACTATTGGCCATGTTGTGTTTCTAATCAAACTCACATATCAGTAGAATTTTGTGTAGAATTAACTATTCAGTATATTTTTAGATTTATTTTTTTCTTTGAATGTAAATTCTTTTTATTCTACTTAAAATTTGGAACCGGTCGAATCCAAAATTACTCAAATGAGTTTGTAGAAGTTGACTTGAGAAATATTATGTGAGTCCAAAACGCGGTTTATTTTTTCTCGATATCTAGAACTTGTCCCAAGCAACTCTCAAGACATTTGCATAAGTTAATTCATTAGCCTAAAAAGGATTTAGGTTTTTCTTTTAACTCATTTGTTCTTTTGTTATCCACACCGGAATATTTTACATTTGCTTAGCCACTTTGAGCTTATACTTTCTTTTGTTTTAGCCCCATCATACTAATTTAACCAAGGCATAAAAAGCTTCCTATTTGCACACTTTTTCTAAAAAAAGGAGCATGAAAATTGAGAAATGCGTATAAATCATGGTTATGGTGATATTTGTTATTATTCATTATGTTTGAAAAAAAAGAAAAAAACACAAATCTTGAAAAATTTTCAAGCATAAGTAAAGAATATAAAAAAGTGTATGTGATGTTCAACAATAGTCAAAAAGTTTGAAATACGTATTGATCTACTTGAGAGCTCGATTTTTGTTTATTGTGTGCTAGCCATCGTGTTTATCTTTGTTTACCTTACCCTTATCCTAAGACTAACATTTCTACCTAAGTAAGCCCTATTGATTTGTGTTTATAAGTTGTACATGTGTCGTGATGAGAGTGTGAAAGGGCAAGCCTATGAGCATCGTCATTGATGGATTTCTTTTGAGGGTATCCTGGTTTTTGATTTCGCTTAATATTGATTGTAGAAAACAAACTACTCTCTCTTTAAATTCAATCTTTGGATTTACCTGCTTTCCTTTTGAAAGTACAAATAATAAGTAGAAATGTGCTTTTGAAATTTATTAGCTAATTTGTATGTCAAGTAGTTCTTTCTGCTAAAATCGATACACGCATAGGCGTAAGACTTTGTATTTTACTCCTTAGGTTAAAAAATTCTTTTTTTTCGAATATTATCTACTCCTTATAAGAGTTTGTTTGCTTGGAACTAGCAAACAGTTTAGTATGGGTGTATTTGATGACTCAAATATTATCTTATTTTGACTATTGTTTTTATTTTTTATTTTATCTTTTTTTGTTTATCTTTCTCTAATTTAAGTAACTAATTATCTTCTTTTTGAAATTCAGGAATTTCTGGTCTGCTAATATAAATTTGGAGCTCACTGATATATACACGGAAAAATTCTAAAGATTTTCTGAAAAACTCAAGTTTTTCACACCTTGGTCACGAGCGTGACCTAGGTGCGTGACCTCAGTCACAGACCTTGTACCATCTCTGCTCCAAAAAGTTGTCTCTATGGTAGATAAATATTACACGCCTTAGTCACAAACATGACCACGGAGGCGTATCCACTATTCAGAATAAAGTACAACATCATTTTAAGTTATATGTCTCTATCACGGGAGTGACAGGGAAGGCATGCCATCCAGGCCCCAAGCATGATCTAAAGTTATGATAGCCAATTTCAGCCGACGATCATTTCAAGTAGTCATGCCCACATTATGGGCGTGACCCCCTGGTGTGACTTCATCAGTAACTTCAACCATCATTCCAGATCGAGTCATTTTTCCCCGTCATTTTAAATAGCATAAACTACACACCCTAGTCATGGGTGTGACCAGGGGCATGACCTATAAAGAAATGACCATTGGCAGTTTGGCTCCCAACATTTCCCGTGTCTTTTATAGAGGCACTTCCGTACCTTACACGTCCTATGGTTACGGGCAAGACCCAGGGGCTTGACTCTCATGTAATTTTTCCTATAAATATAAGTCTTCTCCATGAGATGAGAAGAGAGATTTTGGTGGAGAAATTCTCTAATTTTGTACAATCTTTCCTTATTTTTCATTTCTAGTTCATAGTTTAGCTTAGTTTAATTCCATTTCCAAGTTGTAATTTAGCTTCGTAGTTTGGTATTTCAAGCATTTTACATTATAGTAATCATGTATTTCTCTATCATTTTATGTGTTTCTCCATCTTGATGAGTAGATAAACTTCCTTTAGCACTTGATCATGATGAACTTCGGAATGAAATGAACTTTAGTTTTCTTTTAATTATTTTACAAGATCTCTACTTTAATTTGCTTCGGGTTGTCTTTGATTATAATTTGTTCGAATTCTAGTGTAGCATGTCAGATTTTAGATCTGAATCCTAGATTTTACCAAGAGGTTGTGGATATGAGGAGATCACTAAACATATCACTTCCTAGTCTTCTGTAACACCCCATCCATCATATAATATATGATAGAAGGTCCGGCCAGGGCCCGATACCATATACTGCAGACAAGTAAGGAGATTATTTTTGTTCCCAAATCCAAATTAAATTGTGAGCACACCCTTACTTAGAGATTTGTAGCGGAAGCATTTTAGTTTATGAACCCATACGCAACAAGAATGTTCACTACACAACAGGAATGATATATATATATACATATAACACATGTTTTTGTCGTAGCCTTATTACAAATATTTCATTTAACAAAAAGTGACTTCATACATTAGCACGCAGGCCGACCACACATGAAAATAGTAAAGTTTGCCTTTGGGCCTTCAAGGGCTAATCACTCGCAGCATAAGGGCTTTAGCACTCTACTTCCCACTTTTCTCTCCAGCACCTGCACAAAAGGGCCCACCAAAACGTGGCAAAGAAAGCAATGGTCAGCATTTTGCTGACCCGTTTATAACGATCCCACCCATTACTCGGCGCAGCATTTCTCCATCCCTGCAAACAAGGCATCATATATGTTGGAACCCCTAAGTGATTTGGGCTAGGTTCGATTCTTAGGTTGTGACCCATATTGTATAGAAGGGTAAAAATTTTATGTGTTTCTAGAGTCTAGGCCATGTTCTTAGAGTCAACAGATCAAAGGACCAACCTACAACACTGTCAAAGACTCAAGAAATAGAGAAATCAAGAATTAGAAAAAGAAATCTACTTTCGTCGATCTCAGGTCGACGATAGCCGTGCTCAGCTCGACTTACTCAGAGCTAAAATCTCTGAGCTAAGCTCGACGAACTCCGTTCTCAAATCGACTAACTCTTCAGCACTCAGCGCCATAATTCACTCAAAGCAAAGGCTGACTCAGAGACAAAGAACACTCAACTCCAAATGTGTTATTCACTCAACGCCGACAGATTGTCCAAGTTCTTAGGTCGACTAACTTCACAGTCTCAGGTCGACGAACATAGAGCTTAAAATTAGTCAGTTTATGCACAGTAGTTGATTCACGGAGCTCAGGTCGACGAAAGCTGATCTCAGTTCGATGAAGGCTGTTCAGAGGTCCACGAAATTTCAGATCGACGAAAGTTGATTAGAGGTTGACGAAAGCTGATTAGAGGTCGACGAAAGCTGATCTCAGGTCGACGAAAACTGTAAGACATTTTGTTATTTATTCTTTCTCTTTCTGTCTCATCATTCTATATCTATTATAGGCTATTGATTCCCTTGTAAATCAATGCACTTATATTCTCTGAATAGAGCCATTACTGGCATCATTGATTGCTAACATCCTCCATGGAATTAATTGCTTATATCTCAGGACAGACATAGAATAGAATAATTGACAGCATTCTTGCCGTTTTTCGTTCCCAAGATTTCGGCTGAACATTTTTTGCAGAGTTTTCTTTTTGAATTCGACGAAGTTGCAGTTATCTAATACATATCTCCCTGCCAAGAAAACAACAAGAGACACAAGAGCAGAGATTGATCATCAACTAGAGTCACAGCAAAGAAAATATCCTAAAGTGCAGTGAAAAACATCTCTCAGAAAATTGACTGCTCTCAAGAGAAGAAGAAAGAACAATCATCACCATCAATAGTCTTTCCTTCTCTCCCTCTTTGTTTTCAGGGATCTCAAGTGACAACAATATTCAAATCAGTCAAGGATCTCTGAAAATCTGAAGGCCTACACCCTGAAGCAAAGCTTCCTTCTTTCCTGGACAGATCAAAATCTCAGGGGGAGTTTTGACACAATCAATAATCCACTAGTCTTCTCTCAGTTGTATTTTAGAAAGAGAAGAACATCATCACTCTCTCATCCCCACCTCTGTATAGGATTTTAATTCCCTTCAAAATTATTCTGGTTGCAAGTCTCCTTCCAAAAGAATTGGGTTGGTTTTTGGGCACCTGATCAAAAGCTCATTGGTGGCAGACACCTAATAGAAAACCTGAGTGGATTCCTACCAGGGTGGTAGAAGAGTGGATGTACCCAAGTTTGGGGAACCACTATAAAATTCTTGTGTTGTCTGTGTGTCTGTGATATTCTCTTGTGCTTGTGTTGTGATATAATGCTTGCTGTGTAGCTTAGTTATTTTTCTCTAGTTCACTAGCTGCATTTGTACGCTTACGTTTTTTTTCAGCAATAGGGAAAAGTTTTTAAAAACTCTATTCAACCCCCTCCCCCCCTCTAGAGTTATTCAGAGCTTACCCTATCTTTTAATTGGTATCAGAGGAGGTTAATCATTTCATACAGGCTCACACCTGGATTAACCAAGATCCTCAGGATAAACTCTGAATAAGCTTTAGTAGTCTTTCTGATTATATTTTACTTTCTGATTTCATGGCACAAAACAAGGATTATGCCAATACCAGACCTCCAGTTTGCAACTTGCAAAAGTTTGGAATCTGGAAGGAAAGAATCAAGCTGTACATGAACTCTATTGATGAGGATATTTTCAACTCTATCTTGACAGGACCACCATCTCAAGTGGCCTCTACATTCTCTTCAGTAAATCTCAGTGCAGTACCTCCTCTAGATCAAGCTGATGCACTTAAGAAGGCAAAGATTGCTGATGCCAGAGCTATGAATATACTGGCTCAAACTATGTCAGATGACATATTTCAAAAAGTTGCTTAATGCACATCTGCCAAAGCCATTTGGGATACCCTCAACCAAATGGTAGTAGGCTCTGCTGATGAGAGGAAGGACAAAAGATCAAACCTCATATCCCAATATGAGAACTTCAGAAAAGATGAAGCAGAATCTGTAGAAGTAATGTACAACAGGCTGAGCTCCATCATCAGTGAGCTCAGAACTTTGGATAAAGAAATCACTTTAACTGAAGTCAATGACAAGATCCTCATGTGTTTCCCTAGCACATGGGATTCAATAATCTGGCCCATCAAAGAATCCAGAAGCATGACTGAAATCTCAACAAAATCTCTACTTGGAAAGCTCAAATCCTATGAGCAACTGGTCAAGTCAAGAGAAGCTGCAGTTCAACCAAAAGCTTCAACACCTACCAGGAATGAACAAAACTTACCACTCAAAGCTGCATAAGAATATCCCAGCCTATCTTCAAATGAAGAAATTATGAGTCTCTTTGCTAAGAGATTCTATAACATGGCAAGAAAGGACTTCAAGAGGAAGTCTTCAAGGAATGAAGATAAACCCAGGTATGATAAGACCCATTCTAAAGAAGTTGTCTGTTTTGGGTGCAGGAAACTAGGACATTTCATCTCAGAATGTCCAGATGCTCAAAAGAAAGACAGAAGGCATGAGAAGGAGTAAAGAAGACATCAGCACAACAAGGCCTCCTCCAGCAAATACAAAAAGAAGGAGAAGGGATTTTTGGCTGAAACCTGGAGTGATACTGAAGATGAGACATCTTTCTCCAGTTCCAGTGAAGATGATACAGAAGAAAAGAAGGCAAGAGAAGTTTGCCTTATGGCAATAGATGTTGGAAGCAGTAGATCAAACTCAGATGAATCAGAAGATGAAGAATTCCTCTCTGAAGAGGATCAGGTAATTGCATCATATGATTTTCAATCCAAAGAATTCAAATCCAAATTTAAACTATTGTGTTTAGACATAATAGGATCTGAGAATGAAATCAAACTTCTCAGGGAAAAACTATTAGAACAATACAAAATCATTGCTGATAATGAAAAATTAACTGTAGAATTAAACCTAGATAATCAACAAATAATGTTCCTAAAATCTGAATTAAGTAAGGCTAAGGAACTAGAAGAAACCTTAATTGGTAGAAGCTTACAACTGATAGACATAACTAGCACAGTCAATACAAGATCTAGTAATAACAAACTAGGATTAGGAGCCTCATCTAGTGAACCAATCTGAAAGTTGACTAGTTGTCTAAATTATCACCTAGAGGGGGGTGAATAGGTGATTGCGACGTCTTTTGCGGAATAAAATAAAACTAATCGCAGCACACACAAAAAGAACACAAGCACAGACGACACAAGATTTATAGTGGTTCCCCGATCTTGGGTACTCCACTTTCCCTCTCACCGATCTAGTAACGCACTAGACTCGGCTACTCCACTTATCTCAGATTAAAGAAATCTTACAACTCGATCCAACCCGGATCTACACTCGGAAGCACAATCTTCCTACAACAAATACTCGGAATGAAAATTCCTACAACTCGGAGAAGAATCTCCTACAGAATAAAGATTTACAGAAAATGATAAAACTGTGACAGATCTAGAAAATCTTGACGTCTCTTCTTCCTTCAACAATGGCGGCTCTGTCAGGAATCAGTCGGAGAAGATACTGTCGTCGATCTTGAGATCTGGTTCTTCGGAACACACGGAATCAAGAGATTCGGAAAAAGTCGAGGTCGATCTCGATTCTATGTGTCACTTCGTCGATCTTTCTTCGTCGGCGGCCTTCCAGATGGAAACAGTGAGCGGCGGCGACCGGGAAGACGAATCGAGAACTTAGGGTTTTTCGGCCCTTTTTCGTTTCACGTTCTTGAAGAGAGAGAAAAGAATAAACGATGATAAAAATTCTTAATGAAAAGAGAGACTGATTAGACCTTTTATAGGGAGCCTAATCGGTCAGAAATCAAATCGTATTGAAAGTAATGCCACGTGGGCCAATTAGATGATGACAGATTAAGGATTGGAAAAATAGAACGAATAGAGGGTCAACGATTTTGACAATTTCAGAATTAGAAAAAGGTTAAGTCAGAAGTACTCGAGAACTGAAGGTTGTTCTCGAGCACTGAATCAAGGAGTTCTCGAGAATAGAAATGATTGTCTCGAGATCTGAGACTTAGAAAAATATACTGTCAAAAATAACTTTCTCGAGCACTAATTGTACTACTCGAGCACTTATACTTAGAAGAAAAAGTATATCTGGATTATTTCTCGAGCACTTGAACATAGAGGAAAATCTGGAGGAAAGTACTCGAGAAGCTAAAGCTGTTCTCGAGCACAGGAACTTAGAAACATAACAACAGAGAAATAGTTCTCGAGAAAGGTAGACTTTTTCTCGAGAAGAAGAGTTATATTTCTCGAGTACTTTTCCTTAGAAATATTTTTGCACAGCATTCTAGTTCTCGAGCAGCAAAGTCATTTTCTCGAGAAAGGAAAACTTTCTCTCGAGCATTAATGACTTAGCCAGATTTGAAAGAAAAAGTTCTCGAGCAAGCTGAGCTTTTTCTCGAGCAGTTTAAAAACTTCTCGAGACCTAGAGTTGTAATTTACTCGAGCACTATTGTACTTCTCGAGCAAAAATGACTTAGCAAAAATTCTAAGTTACAGAAAAATATTTTCAAATAAAACTTCTTCAGCTTCAGCTTTTGTCCTTTTCTCCAAGTGATTTGAGGTTAAGTATATTCCAATAGAGAGGCTACACATGAGTCAACACCTTGGATTACACAGTGAGGGATTACACTGTGAAGTCCTGTGTTTGATGACCCATTGCAGACTGACATTGGTCTATACTTAAAGTGTACACCTGCAAGCATATGGCTAAAGAGAAATATCAAATACAACTGGATTCAACTTAGTTCATGGGTGACTTCATGCAAATCTAGGTGAGTGTGGATACAATACCCAACAATCTCCCCCTATTTGCAGAAGTCAGAACCCTATACACTAAGCTGAATCCCTTAACAAATAATACATAACAACAAGTAAGCAAGACATATGTGACATAATCAAAATAACCTAGAGCAGGAATAACAGAAATGAATCACAGCACAATCAGAAACATATAGGTATATAAGTAATCAGATTTTTCAGATTAATGTTTTTAAATCCCACTATTCCCAAAGTTACAAAGGCTGTTATGAAATAGAGTGCAGATTACTTCTACTTATCATTAGCCTGTCTCTTTTGTCTTTCACCCTCTTGCCATCTCTTCTGCTCTTGTCTCTCAAAGTAGCTGAAGGGCTTGGGAAAGTACTTTTCAGGTTTAGGAGGAGCTGCAGCATTGTTAAATCCATACTTAGACTCATGCAGCCTCCTCTGAATGCAGTTCTTGTCATACTTTCTCCATTCCTCATGGCTGTAGAATTCTTGTTGTCTCTCACTGAATTGAGTTACCAGCTTCAGAGTTTCAAGGATTAAAGTCCTGGAGGTGGGGCTCCAGACTTCAGAGTGTACTGGATACTGCCTTGGTTCATCCTGATGTCTTCTGTAGCCTTGATCATGTTCAGGTGCAGATCTCCTTGCAGAGGGCCCTTCCCCATATTTCCTTTTCTTTGTTTGGATATTAGGTGGCTGGTTAGGTAGATCTTCCCACACCTCTCCAGTTGTCATGAAAGTTTCTTGAAGTTCAATGTATGGAGAGAAGGCCTTCTGAGCAAGGGCAGCAGCAGCAGCAGCATCTTCTTCAGCTTGGACAGCAGCCAGTGCATCAGCAGCAGCTTGGGCAGCAGAGGCTTGAGTGCTTTCAGCAAGGGCTGCTCTGACTGCAACTGGGTTCAGATGATAGGGAATTGAGTTGGGGTCAATCTGATGGTAAGAGAATATATTGTTGTGCATCCAGACAGAGGTATCAAAGGCATGAAACTTGACAGAGTCAATATGTTTCAGCACATTTTCTTTCAGGGAGGTGTGGAATGCATCCTGAGCCTTGATGACTTTGGCTTCTATGTCAGCTTGATTTTCAAGGCTGGCATTGGTAATTCTGGTCATGATGGATTCAGAATGTTTAGCTGAGATAGTCTTGAAAATCTCCTCCCCCTTTCTGACTTCTGCAGTAAGGGTTTCAATAGCATCTTCCTTAAAGGTGCCAACCTCACCTGTCAGCTCAAAGAACTTGGCATCTGTCCTTTTATCCAACTGAATCTGATTATTAGCCAACACAACTGATTGATTCATGAGGTGGCCAATACTTGTTATAGTATGATCCAAGGCCAATCCTCCTTTGTGAAATGCTTCTTTCAGGGTATCTGTGTTCACCTGGATTTCAGCAAAGCCTTTGTGCATGGCCTTCTCAAGTGCAGTCACCTGGTCTTGAACCTTCTTGACAGCAGTGTCTATGTAGGTTTTCTGTTCAGCAAACAACTATGTTAACAGTGTTATGATGGAATCAGTAGCAGCAGGAGCACTTGCAGGAGGAAGACTGGATGGATGTGGTTGAGCAGCAGTAGGTGGAGAAGGTGCATTGGAGGGGCTGGGGGTGATCTCTTCAATTACAACAGTAGAAGTGGATGGCTGTCTTCTCAGAGGGATGTTGTCATCTTCTTCATTTCCTGAAGGAAGGAAAGTTGGGATGGAGTAGTGTGGCCTTTGAGGAATCCTGGACTCTGCCTCCTGAACATCCTCATCAGTTTCTGGGATGTCAGTCATTGGCTCAAAAGAAGAGGGAGTGGTTGTGGAGGAAGCAGCAGCTTGCTGTCCTTGGGTATCAGCTGGGTGAGAAGGTGATGGGGGAAGTGAACTGGAGGGCTGATCTGGTTCTGGAGAAGCATGTTTCTGAGGCAGTTCTAGAACTGGTTCAAGTGGAGCTGGGTCCTGAGCAGTGGCTGGAGCAGAATCTGGAACTGAGTCTGGAGCTGTTGATGCTAAACTGGGGTGCTCAGAAGTGAGTTCAGTGATCATTGCATCAATTTGTTCTGAAGTGGCAGTCAGATCTATATCCATGGAGGCAGGCTCCCCCTCAAGAGAAGCATCCTGGATGACAATCTCTGGGTTTGGAGGGGGGGATGGAATCCTGTACTCTGGAACATCCTTTACCACAACTGTTGTAGCAGGATCTGGGGGAATTTTTGGAGCTGGGGAAGGTTGTGCAGGCTCCCCCTCAATTGCTGGATGAGGAGAGGGAGGTGGAGTCCTGACAACCTCTTCCTGAACTTGTTCTTGAGCCCTGGTGGCCTGGGTGGTATTCTACAATTTCAACTCCCATCTATTAATGGAGTCCACTGTGAGCCTCTTCATGTAGTGCAGAACACTGCCTTTGGACATTGAGAATACTGCTGGGTCAAGTTCACTGAGTAGAAGGGTTATAATTCTGGCAAATCCAGGCTTCTTGAGACTGGACCTGATGTGATCAAGAATCAGTCTGCCAAAAGGATATTGCTTCCTGCAGATTATGGAGGTCATCACATCAAACATCTCTCCTGTAGCATGTTTGATTGATCCAGTAGCACAGAGAAGGCATTTGCCGACGATGTCCAGAAGGAATTTGCTCTCTGGGTTCAGCTGGGGGCGTCGAATACCAGAGGGTATGCCGGCGATTCCACAGAAGGAATAGGCACGGTCATAGTCTGCATTGGTTAGGTCTTCTGGTTCTGTGACTGGAGGTAGATGAAGCAACTGATTGATGATGGAGGTGGTGAGTTTGACCTTGATGCCAGAAACGGTAGATCGGAAAACATGACCACTGGTGCTGACTGTCTAATTCTGGTAGAATTCATGAACCTGAGGAAGAAGGAGACGACACTTCTGTTCTAGGACAAAAGTGAGGCCGGCTATATCCAGGAGGCTCAAGAGGTTCTGAAAGTCTGGGGATATGTCTGCAATGCCATCTCGAAGGAGTTCACTGCCGATTCCGAGCTTGGCGATGGAAGAAGATGAAGCCATTGAAGAAAAACGGAGAAAAACTGTGGGGTTTTCCTGGTTTTCACGGCACCGGCGGAAGGCGAAGGGTCTCAAGAAATTTGGGGATTTTGGGATTAGTGGATTTAACGATTTTAATCTGACTATTTATATACATATTGTAAAAGAGCGGCAGAAATGATCTGGACTGCTACTAGGCATTTCGAAAAATAATAAAAGCTAACAAAAACTGTACTCGGGAAATTAGGGTTAAGAATTTTCGTAAGTATCAAGTGCTCGAGAAGTAGGCTCGAGTACTTTATTAAGTTCTCGAGTACCCCGAGTGAAGTTCTCGAGACAAAAGAACTTAGGAAATTTTCGTAACCGAAAGTTCTCGAGAAGTTTTCTCGTGCAGAATAAAGAGTTCTCGAGATGCTTGCTCGAGAAGTAGACAGTTCTCGAGCATCGTTCTTGAGCAAAAGTAAAGTTCCCGAGAAAGAATTACTTAGCTTTATTTTTTTTTTGAAATTCTGAAAAGTTGAAAGTTGACTTTTTCCTTAGTCCTCTTTGTTGAGCATCCCAAGTTCTGTCTTGAAGAAAGAGAACTTGGCCTCATCCAGTGGCTTTGTGAAAATGTCTGCAACTTGTCTATCTGTTGGAACATATTGAAGGTTGATATCTCCTCGCTCCACATGCTCCCGTATAAAATGATATCTCAACTCTATATGTTTTGTTCTGCTGTGTGACACTGGATTGTTGGCAATGGCAATTGCACTTGATGAATCACACATCAGAGGAATGTCTTCAAACTTCAGGTTGTAATCTTCAAGCTGATTTTTGATCCAAAGCAGTTGTGCACAACAACTGCCTGCAGAGATGTACTCTGACTCGGCTGTTGAGATTGCGACACAATTCTGCTTCTTACTACTCCAGGAAATAAGCCTTCTTCCTAGGAATTGACATGTTCCTGAGGTGCTCTTCCTATCATCCTTGCTACCTGCAAAATCTGCATCTGAATAGCCAATCAGTTCATTGTCATTACTTCTTGGGTACCATAAGCCAAGATTTGGTGTACCTTTAAGGTATCTCAAAATTCGCTTTGCAGCAGCGTAATGAGATTCCTTACTGTTCACCTGAAATCTAGCACATACACATGTTGAGAACATTATGTCTGGCCTACTAGCAGTAAGGTAGAGTAGTGACCCAATTATGCTTCTGTATTTGGTTTCATCAAAAGGTTTCCCTTTCTCATCCTTATCCAGAGACATAGCTGAGGCCATTGGAGTTTTCATTGTAGATGCGTTCTCCAATCCAAATTTCTTAATCAACTCCTTTGTGAACTTCGTCTGAGATATGAAAATTCCATCCTCAGATTGTTTCACTTGGAGTCCCAAGAAATACTTCAACTCACCCATACTGCTCATTTCAAACTTCCCTTGCATTAGTTTAGAAAACTTTTTGCAAAGGTTGTCGTCAGTTGAGCCAAAAATAATGTCATCGACATAGATTTGCACTAGCAAAATCTTGCCTTTTATTTCCCTAAGAAATAATGTCTTGTCTATCTTTCCTCTTGTGAACTTGTTCTCAAGAAGAAAAGTAGACAATGTCTCATACCAAGCTCGGGGAGCTTGCTTGAGACCATACAGTGCTTTAAATAGAAAGTAGACATGGTTAGGAGAGTTTGGATCAACAAAACCTGGAGGTTGTTCTACATATACTTCTTCCTTTATGTTTCCATTAAGGAAGGCAGACTTCACGTCCATTTGATAGACGGTGAAACCTTTTAATGCAGCATATGCTAGAAATAACCTTATTGCCTCCAATCTTGCCACTGGAGCATATGTTTGATCGAAGTCTATTCCTTCTTCTTGTCGGTATCCTTTGGCGACGAGACGCGCCTTGTTCTTTATTATTGTACCATCTTCATCTAGCTTGTTCCGATACACCCACTTGGTTCCTATAACGTTCTTATCTTTGGGTCTTGGTACAAGCTTCCAAACTTCACACCGTTTGAATTGGTTCAGCTCCTCTTCCATGGCTAGTATCCATGATGCGTCGCAGTTTGCTTCCTCAAACTTCTTTGGTTCCACCTGAGATAGAAAACTTAAATATAAATTTTCATTAGTGGTACCTCTACGAGTTCTGACACCGTCTCGAGGATTTCCAATGATCTGTTCTATTGGATGATCCTTCAAGTGTCTGAGCTCTAATGTCCTAGCATCTGGAACATCTTCAGCATCTGGAGTGACTTCATTTCTTTGAACTGCTTCAATATCCTGATCTTCATTCTCAATTGTAGTTGGAGAAGTGATCTCGATGAAGGTATCACCCTTCTCTTCACTTGGTTCCTCCAACTTTATTTCATTTATCTTGGAACCTGCAGCTTCAAGTAACACACTAGACGAGTTACTTTGCAACAAACTCGTCTCATCAAAAATAACATGAATTGATTCTTCTACCACCAAGGATTTCTTGTTAAAGATCCTATATGCTTTACTTTGGCTACTATAGCCTACGAAAATGCCTTCAAAACTCTTTTCGCTAAACTTAGTGGTATGATACTTGCCGTTGTTAAGTACAAAGCACTTACAACCAAAGATTCTAAAGTAAGATATTGTTGGCTTCCTGCCTTTTAAAAGTTCATAAGGAGTCTTATCATGGTTCTTGTTTATGAGTGCTCGATTTTGCACGTGACATGCAGTGTTGACGGCTTCAGCCCAGAAATATTCCGGTAGTGAAGCATCACTCAACATAGTCCTGCAAGCCTCTATGAGTGTTCTGTTTCTTCTCTCAGCTACTCCATTTTGTTGTGGAGTCCGAGGAGAGGAAAACTCATGAAGGATACCAAGGCTTTCACAAAATTCCGTCATGGCCCCAGATTTGAATTCCGTTCCATTGTCACTTCTGATTTTGACAATGGAGCAGTTGTACTCATTCTGTATTTGCCTGACAAAATTAGTGAAAATATCAAAGGTATCCGACTTGTGTTTCAAAAAGAACACCCACGCAAAGCGCGAGTAATCATCAACAATAACCAACGTATAATCCTTACCTCCTAAACTTCTAACTTGCAGTGGACCAAACAAGTCCATATGAAGAAGGTGTAAACACCTGTCCAAATCTTTGCCAATAATGCTTTTAAAAGTAGCCCTTGTTTGCTTGCCTTTAATGCATGCGTGACAAGGTCTTTCCTTTTCGCACTTAACATTTGGAGCATCACGCACCAAATTCTTCGAAAACAATTTATGAATGGTTTTGAAATTAATATGTGCTAATCTCTTGTGTCATTGGTCACTAAGAGATGCACTATCTTTAGCAAGAAGACATACTGGGGTAGAGGAATCCAAACAAATAAAATTAAGACAAAATATGTTTCTGCTACGAGTGCCGGATAAAATGGTTTCTTGTTTATCAACCGCTTTTATCAAACACTTGTTGGCATGAAACTCAACAACGTATCCTTTGTCGCATAATTGACTTATGCTTATGAGATTATGTTCTAATCCCTCAACATAAGCAACATCCGAGAAGGATACGCTACCGTTAGAAATTGTACCATATCCTTTTGTAACTCCCCGGTCGGAGCCTCCAAAGATGACCTTTGGTCTGTTCTCGATTGGAGAGTAATTTTGAAGTAAACTTTTTGTTCCGGTCATGTGCCGAGAACATCCACTGTCCAAGTACCATATTGGCGTTCTATTGGCCTTTGGACATACCTGCAAACACAAAATCATTTTTCCTTAGGAACCCAAATTTGTTTGGGTCCTTGGTCTCTTGTTAGATTGCTCCCCCTACCGATGTTAGCATCGTGAGCGGTCTTTCTCACATTGATAACTCTTGGGGCAGCATAAACACTTTTGTTGAACCAACAATCGATGGCGAAGTGACCAATCTTGCCACAACACCAACAATGAAATCTATTGTATCTTTGTCCATTCTTCTCTTGCTTGACCATCTTGACATGAGGTCTAGCAGGAGGAGCTGCCCTGGAGGTGGATGCTTCATGTTGATGACATGAACATGCTTTCCTCTCTTTGGTGGACAAGACTTCAACTTCTTTCACTTTCGGTGCTCTCTTAAAGTTATGACCATGATTATATGGACCATAGCTCTGAAGACTGATTTCTTCATAAGGTGCTTTAAAAACACTTTCGCCAAAGTTTCTAGGACGTGCCCATCCTTGGTATCTAGACTTTGGCTCTACATAAGTAGGCCTAGACGAGTGTCCATAGGAGGACTCAAGATCAAACTTGTTTGTCGGGTAGATTACCTTATTAAAGATAGTCTGTTCTTGAGGGGCTTTCCCTTTTTCTTTGGCTAAGGCTTTCTTGGCTGCCTTATTCTTTCGTTGAGTCTTATTCCTTCTAGAAGTCTTACTAGAAGAGGCTACATGGCCTAGTCCAGCACCATCAGTCTGTGCTGAAAATCCAGCAATCAGTGGAAGAACTGTCTTAGGCTTGGAGAAGCTCTCAACAAGCTTCTTCTCAGCCTCAAACTGCTCTTCCAGTTTCTCAATGACTTTTTCTTTCAGACTGACGAGACTAAGTGTCTCATTCAATTCTTTTATGGCAGAGTTAAGCTTACCTTTGAGTGATTCCATCTCAAGACCTTCTTCTCTCAAAGAGCTTTCACTTGCCTTAAGAGACTTAATCTCTTTGTCTTGAGCTTTCACGACCTTTCGACATTTGTCGTAGGCCTTGATCAGCTCTCTGTACTGAACCATGAGTTCAGACTCATCGTCACAAGAGCTGTCCTCATTCTCATGTTCAGAACTCTCAGATTCAGAAAGAGGTGTGTGAGAGTTTACCTTCCCAGTGTACTGGGGTTCTGTCTCCTCATCAGTTTGAGCCATCAGCCCAAAATATGCTTCTTCTTCCTCACTTGACTCCGAGGAGTCTAAGTCGCTGAGGGTCTTTGTTTTCTTAGCCACGAAGCTCCTTTCATTCTTCTTTTGGTGAAAGGGTTTCTTGCTTTCCTTCTTTCCTCCTTCTCTTTTCTTATGAGGGCATTCAGCAATCATATGACCTGGCTTGTTGCAACAATAGCAAACTATGTCAGATGAAACATGTTTGTTCTGTTTAGGAACATACCTGTCATGGCTGCTTGAGCCTTTCTTTCTTCGATCACTTTCATAATGTGATCGTCTATGTGAGGCATCCTTGCCTCTCCAATTCTTCTTTTTGTTCAGAAACTTCTTGAACTGTCTTGATAAGAGAGAGAACTCTCCTTCAGACAACTCTGAGCCTGATGAACTGGGCTCTGAACTTTCTTCACTCTCAATTGTTTCCTGAGCAGGAGTAGATGATTGAGCTTTGACCTTTTTTGTGCTTTCTGCCTTCAAGGCAACAGTCTTATCCTTTGAAGAGGATCTGCTCTTCTCTTCTTCGGCTTTTCTTGTATTTATTTGCATCTCATAAGACATCAGCTTTCCGAAGAGATTCTGTGGGTCAGTCTCTGCTAGTCTACCAAACTCCCGAATGGCACATACTTTGGTATCCCACTCTTTCGTCAGGGATCTGAGGAATTTGTCATTCAAGTCACCATTAGTGAACTTCCTGCCATACCCCTTCAGACCATTAACAATTTTGCTGAAGTTCTCAAAAGTATCTGTGATTGAATCCTTTGGTCCTTGTCTGAAGGCTTCATATTTTTGATTCAGAAGGGATCTTCTGTCATCCCTTACTTCTTCAGTGCCTTCCATCAGGACTAATAGACACTGCCACATTTCCTTAGCACTTTGGCAATGTATCAGATTCAGTAGCATAGAGTCATCAACTGCACTTGCTATGATGTTTTTAGCTTTCTTGTCCAACGAGACAAGTGCAATCTCATCTTTGTCAAGATCCATTAGTTTCTTTGGTACCTTTAGAGTAGGATTTATTGTGGAGGTTGTCATGGGAACATAGGGACCTTCTTCAACTATCATAAAGATCCTTGGATCCACAGCTTCCATAAAGAATTTAATTCTTTCTTTCCACATGGGAAAGTTTGTCTTGGTGCACAGTGGAAGCTTTGCAAAATCTTTTGCCTTATCCATGCTTGGCTAACTTCTTAGACAACTTAGGGCAGATCTGATCAAGGTGTTAACCTTTATATGATCAACGACCCTCTGATACCAATTGAAAGTTGACTAGTTGTCTAAATTATCACCTAGAGGGGGGTGAATAGGTGATTGCGACGTCTTTTGCGGAATAAAATAAAACTAATCGCAGCACACACAAAAAGAACACAAGCACAGACGACACAAGATTTATAGTGGTTCCCCGATCTTGGGTACTCCACTTTCCCTCTCACCGATCTAGTAACGCACTAGACTCGGCTACTCCACTTATCTCAGATTAAAGAAATCTTACAACTCGATCCAACCCGGATCTACACTCGGAAGCACAATCTTCCTACAACAAATACTCGGAATGAAAATTCCTACAACTCGGAGAAGAATCTCCTACAGAATAAAGATTTACAGAAAATGATAAAACTGTGACAGATCTAGAAAATCTTGACGTCTCTTCTTCCTTCAACAATGGCGGCTCTGTCAGGAATCAGTCGGAGAAGATACTGTCGTCGATCTTGAGATCTGGTTCTTCGGAACACACGGAATCAAGAGATTCGGAAAAAGTCGAGGTCGATCTCGATTCTATGTGTCACTTCGTCGATCTTTCTTCGTCGGCGGCCTTCCAGATGGAAACAGTGAGCGGCGGCGACCGGGAAGACGAATCGAGAACTTAGGGTTTTTCGGCCCTTTTTCGTTTCACGTTCTTGAAGAGAGAGAAAAGAATAAATGATGATAAAAATTCTTAATGAAAAGAGAGACTGATTAGACCTTTTATAGGGAGCCTAATCGGTCAGAAATCAAATCGTATTGAAAGTAATGCCACGTGGGCCAATTAGATGATGACAGATTAAGGATTGGAAAAATAGAACGAATAGAGGGTCAACGATTTTGACAATTTCAGAATTAGAAAAAGGTTAAGTCAGAAGTACTCGAGAACTGAAGGTTGTTCTCGAGCACTGAATCAAGGAGTTCTCGAGAATAGAAATGATTGTCTCGAGATCTGAGACTTAGAAAAGTATACTGTCAAAAATAACTTTCTCGAGCACTAATTGTACTACTCGAGCACTTATACTTAGAAGAAAAAGTATATCTGGATTATTTCTCGAGCACTTGAACATAGAGGAAAATCTGGAGGAAAGTACTCGAGAAGCTAAAGCTGTTCTCGAGCACAGGAACTTAGAAACATAACAACAGAGAAATAGTTCTCGAGAAAGGTAGACTTTTTCTCGAGAAGAAGAGTTATATTTCTCGAGTACTTTTCCTTAGAAATATTTTTGCACAGCATTCTAGTTCTCGAGCAGCAAAGTCATTTTCTCGAGAAAGGAAAACTTTCTCTCGAGCATTAATGACTTAGCCAGATTTGAAAGAAAAAGTTCTCGAGCAAGCTGAGCTTTTTCTCGAGCACTTTAAAAACTTCTCGAGACCTAGAGTTGTAATTTACTCGAGCACTATTGTACTTCTCGAGCAAAAATGACTTAGCAAAAATTCTAAGTTACAGAAAAATATTTTCAAATAAAACTTCTTCAGCTTCAGCTTTTGTCCTTTTCTCCAAGTGATTTGAGGTTAAGTATATTCCAATAGAGAGGCTACACATGAGTCAACACCTTGGATTACACAGTGAGGGATTACACTGTGAAGTCCTGTGTTTGATGACCCATTGCAGACTGACATTGGTCTATACTTAAAGTGTACACCTGCAAGCATATGGCTAAAGAGAAATATCAAATACAACTGGATTCAACTTAGTTCATGGGTGACTTCATGCAAATCTAGGTGAGTGTGGATACAATACCCAACACAATCCTTATTCAGAAAAATCAACTATCAAAACCCATTAATTTTATCTCTGAAAATGGTAAGAAGAATACTGAACAAGTAAAGAAAGTCAATGAAGTGCTTAAACAACTAGAACTTTAGAAAACAAATCAGAAAAGAAAAACAAACAACATAACTATGTTCAGCAAATTTCGTCAAACTCAGAACGACGAAATGGGTATAGTTCGTCGACCTCAGGACGACGAACTCTGAACGCAAATTATAATGTAATCTATTCTTCGAACTGGGATCGACGAAACCAGTATGGTTCGTCGACCAGAGATCGACGTTTTTGGGGCTCTGAGAATGGATACTTCTATTCTTCGAGCAGAGATCAAAGAACTCAACCCCGATAGTCGAGCTCAGGTCGACGAACATACCCAAATTTGTAGGATCCAGTTCATAACCAGAGTAACCTAAAAGCTAATAAATCACTTAATCCCTTTAGTCAGTGGGTCATACCTCCTGGAAGGTATCATCCTTTAGGTTATAAGGATCAACCTGAATGCTCTTTTATTTCTAGTTTTGGCTATGTTAAACAACAAGGACCCAAGGTAACCTAGGTCAAAAACTGCTAATCCTTTTTGCAGGTAGAAGAGAACCCTGTCACTCAAAATAAATGGTACCTGGACAGTGGTTGTTCTAAACATATGACAGGTTGCAAAGAATGCCTAATCAACTATAAAACCAAGACAGGACCTAAAGTAATCTTTGGGGACTCAGGCTTTGGACTGATAAGAGGCTATTGTGACTTCAACTGTGGAGCTGTCATATTAAAAAAGGTGACTTATGTAAATGGTCTAAAGCATAACCTGATATCAGTACGCCAACTATGTGATAAAGGTTATCAAGTAAGCTTTACTAACTCCCTATGTACTATTTCTTTAAATAACACAACAGTTTTAACAGGAACTAAACAAGGCAACATTTACTTAGTAAATTTTGAATCAGCTAAATCTGATATCTGTTTATTCAATTATTTTAGCTTCCAAACTAGTTTATGGAACAAAATACTAGGTCATGTAAACCTTAAGAATATAGCTAGGTTATCTAAGGACAATCTTGTTAGAGGTTTACCTTCTGGTCCCTACAAGAAGGAAGTCCTCTGCAGGGCTTGTCAACTAGGCAAGCAAACTAAATCTAGTTACAAATCCATTAATAAGAGTGATTCACCTAGAATTTTGTTTTTGCTCCATATGTACCTCTTTGGTCCTATTACTGTACAAAGTCTTGGAGGAATGTCTTATATATTTGTTATTATAGATGACTTCTCCGGATTCACATGGGTTTTCTTTTTGAGAGCAAAGTCAGATACTTTTCAAGTTCTTACAGATTTTCTCAAGAACATACAGATTGAGTATTCTACTCAAGTTGCATTGATCAGAAGTGATCATGGCACTTAGTTTGAGCCTCTTCTTATGTTAGAGTTCTGTAGGAAAGAAGGTATAAGACACTGCTTCTCAGCTCCCAGAACTCCTCAACAAAATGGAGTAGTTTAAAGGAAGAATAGAACACTCATTGAAGCTGCAGGTACATTGCTAGCAGATGCTTACATTCCTCTATCATATTGGGAAGAAGCAGTAAGCACAGCAAATTATGTCCTGAATAGAAGCCTAATACATAAACTAAAGCTTAAGACTCTCTATGAACTACTCAAAGGGAAGAAACATAAAATCACCTATTTTAAAGTATTTGGATGTATATTCTATATTCACAACAATGATAAGAAACATCTTAGAAAGTTTGAAGCTAAGGCTGCAATGAGAATTTTTCTAGGATATTCCCAAGTCAGTGAGGCATATAGGGTGTTTAATAAATCAACACTAAAAATTGAAGAATCTATGCATGTGACATTTGATGAATCTAACATGTTTTATAAGGAGATAGATATCTCTACCAACAGTCATTTACAGGTACAGAATTTCTGTGAGAGCTTGGATGATCTAAACCTTAACTTAAAGGTTGAATCACATCCCTCTCCACAAGCTATATCAGAAGCTGACAGTGAAGAAGAAACTGTGTAAGCAGTCCAACTTCCTCCAACAGTTGATACAATTCCAAAAGAGGAATTAAATCAAATAACTGTTGTTGAACTAACTTCTCTTAATGATTTTGTCACACTTAGAGATCACCCTAGATCTCAAGTAATTGGAGACATATCAGCAGGAGTGCAGACAAGGCATCAACTAAACCCTTATGTGATGCTTGCCTTCTTTCTCTCTCAAATTAAGCCTCAATCTATATTTGATTCAGAGCAAGATCTAAACTGGATTATTGCAATGCAAGGGAAACTCAATCAGTTTGAGAGGTGTAAAGTTTAGGACTTAGTTCCAAGGCCTAAGGGCTATCAAGTAATTGGAACTAAGTGGGTATTCAGAAATAAACTTGATGCCCAAGGTGTGATTATGAGGAACAAGGCAAGACTTGTTGCTCAGGGATACAGACAAGAGGAAGGAATTAATTATGATCAAACCTTTGCAACTGTTGCAAGACTTGAAGCCATCAGAATTTTCTTGGCCTATACTGCTCACAAGAAATTCAAGGTATATCAAATGGATGTCAAAAGTGCTTTTCTCAATGGGGAACTAAAAGAAGAAGTATATGTGGAACATCCATAAGGTTTTATCTCTTCAACTCACCCCTCCTATGTTTTTAAATTACATAAGGCTCTCTATGGTTTAAAGCAAGCTTCAAGAGCTTGGTATGAGACCTTAGCCATCTTTCTTTTAGAGAATGGTTTTTCAAGAGGCATGGTTGACAGAACCCTTTTTACAAAACTGAATCATGATAAAATTCTATTAGTACAAATATATGTAGATGACATAATCTTTGGCTCTACTGATCCAAATCTGTGCAAAAGATTTTCGGATCTAATGCACTCAAGATTTGAGATCAGTAGCATGGGTGAGTTATCATATTTCCTTGGTCTCCAAGTGAAACAAACCCCTTAAGGAATCTTCATCTCTCAGTCTAAATATGCTAAAGAGCTTATTAAGAAGTTTGGGATGAATGATGCCTCTATCATGAAGACTCCCATGGCTTCCAATGCTGTTATAGATGCAGATGAATCTGGAAAACCAGTTGATCAGACCAAGTATAGGGCCATTATTGGATCCCAACTGTATTTAACAGCAAGCAGGCTAGACATTATGTTTGCCACATGTCTTTGTGCTAGGTTCCAGGTAAACCCTAAAGAATCTCACCTTATTTTCTTAAAAAGGATTTTATGATATATAAAAGGTTGTCCAGATCTAGGCCTCTGGTATTCAATAGAATCAACATTTGTGTTAACTGGATTTTCTGATGCTGATTATACTGGATGCAGAGTAGATAGGAAAAGCATCTCAGGAACTTGTCAGTTCCTTGGTGACAGAACTGTATCTTTGTTTTGTAGAAAGCAAACATCTGTTTCAACTTCCACTACTGAAGCTGAGTATATGGCTGCAGGCAGTTGCTGTTCACAGTTTTTGTGGATACAAAACCAACTACTGGATTATGGTGTCAACATTAATAATTCAACTATACTATGTGATAATACAAGTGCTATTTCAATTGCACAAAATCCAGTATTGCATTTTAGAACTAAGCATATAGACATTAGACATCATTTCATTAGAGACTATGTTGACAAACATAAGATTAAACTTGAATTTATCTTTACTGATTTGCAAAGAGCAGACATATTCACTAAGCCATTGGACTCATCCAAGCATCTGTTCTTTGTAAATCATCTTGGTATGATAAATGGTCAGGATTTTATCTAATGCTCTGTCTGTAGTCAAAGAATTGTCTCTGTTCGTCGACCTGAGATCGATGAACTGATAACTATTCTTGAGAATTTTCGTCGACCTAAGATCGATGAAATCTTTTAGTATAGCTCATTCGTCGATCAGAGGACGACGAATTATATCTCTACAAGTTTTCTGCGAACGACGAAAACTTTCCCTCTCTTCGTTCTTAGATCGACGAACCTTGTCCTTTACTAACTTTCGTCGACCTGAGATCGAAGAATTTTGAGTTTTCGTCGGATTGAGATTATCGTTTCATATTACAGAAAATACTATATCTGGCTTTTCTTCGACCTCAATCCCGCGCTTTCAGAATTCCCCTCCTGCACTTGATCTTATGTTTTCTCTTACAGGTGTGCTCTTTCTCTCTCTCATTCGATCTTAATGTCACAAATGGCCGCTACTGGATCAACCAGCATAAAGTTTGATCATGGTTTTGATATTGATTTTGATTCTTTCCAACAGTCAGATAAAATTTTCATAGATGTTCTACAGTTATTTGAGGAACAAAATCTGAAGCAGTTCATGTATGATAGAATCAGGATTCCTATGACGGAAATCAAGGAATGGGTTGACTCTTATTCTTTAAGAGAGACTGAAATGACTGGAACTAAGAGTGGTAATCAAGTGATTCTTTCTCCCTTCGTTCTCTCTGAACTTTTCAATTTGAAAACTGGAGAAGATGATCTAGAACTAGATGATAAGGAATATGAAGATATGTTGATTGTTATGTGTCACTTCGGCGAAAACCCTAACAAACTGTATAAGAAAAATTTCTCCCCGGCATATAAATTTCTTGCAGATGTCGTTGGCAAGGTGCTGTTTGCTAAGCATACAAAACATGACTACATCTCCAGGCAACAATACCTGGTTATGGCTGCCCTGGTCAATAAGAAAAGTGTGAACTTGCCATAAATTCTGTTTTATTTAATTAGGAGAAAGAACAGCAAAAAGGAGGTTTGCTATGGAAGAATATTGGGCTTGTTTCTGACAGCCAAGGCTAATGAATTGCTGGTATATCAGACCACCTTCATTAATGACTCTAAGAGGCACTCATCTGCTCTCTTTGGCAGATGGGAGAGGACTATCATAAAGCCATCAAAGGGCAAGTCCTCCTCCTCTAAATCTTCTGAAAGTACAAGGGCTACATCAGCCACTCCTCACCCCCTTGCAGAGATTCCATCCACCCCTCCACCTCCTCCTTATTCTCAAGCTCCATCTCAGCCTCAAGTTCAACAAACCCCAGCCTCCATTTCTATTCTAATACATACCCCTACACCTCCAGCATCTCCAATTCCTTCTTCCCCTACACATATTCCATCCAATTCTCCCTCTCCTAGGGCTAATATATCCATCCCTACTCCCCAATCTCCTTTTCCATCTCATCTTGCTGATATCCCCCTCTCCACTCTTTCTTCAATCCCATCTTTCAATTTACTTTAATTTTCCCTAAACACTCTTTCTCCTCACCAATCTCCTCATCAGGACCCCTTACAGACACTTCCAACCAACCATCTCTTCCAGCAACTATCTTCACTACCTCTATCCCTTCTCAACCACCTCCTGCCCAAACATCTGACTCCATATCTTTGAATCCTTCTATCATCCAACCACTTCTTGAGCTCCTCAAGCCTATCCTCCAAACAATCATTGCAGAGGCTATTTCCCCTCTATCTATCTCCATATCATCTCTTTCTGCTCAAATCTCTACCCTAACCTCTACCCTCTCTTCATCTGGGGGCCTGGCTTCAGTACATACTAAAACCAGTTAGGGGGAGATACTTAATGATGAATTAACAATAGCAGCATAAGCAGCAGCAGCAGGAACAAATGTTGATATGGAACCAGATTTTCTACATTTTCTTTATACTGATATAAAATTAGAGGATATAGAGATAACTGACTCAGTAGTAGATGTAGATAATTAAGGTACAGATATTATAGTATCCAATGCTCAAGAGACCAGCTTGCCAGAAGTTCTGCCTGGAAGGGTCTACTTCATTAAATCTAAAGTAAATCTACATACTCTACTGAAATTTTTTGGATCTTATATTTAGTTCTGCCTCTCCTCTTCCACTCAATCATCCAGAGCAATAGTACGCTACACCTCCCCTACAAGTTTAGAAGTGTTAGCCATTATAAAGAAAAGTCTGATAGCTTCCCCATTAGCATTATACAAAAAAAGACCTAGCCCTCCTGGGCCAACTTATATCATGGATAATTGCCCTATTCCTAGTTTAGATGATCTAATAAATCAGGACATTGCTATAGAAGTTGAAGCAGCTGAAGCTAAAGTTGTTCCCACTCAAGCTAGCAAAGAAATTCCCAAGGATCTGATCTGTCAGATTGATGAAATGTATGATAATCCTTTGTCTCCTGATGATGATGATAATGATGATGATGATTCTAATGATGCTCCAAAGAGGAAGCTAATCTTAAAGAAAAGGAAAGCACCTCCTACACATTCTCCAAAACCTATGTCTACAAATGATATTTCATACTACATTCTACAAAACATAACTCCTTATAAGGGTATGCCAGCTTGGATGTGGTTATCCAAGAATGAACAAAAGAGCAGAAAGAAAAGTAGAAGATACTCCCCTCCATCTCATAAATTCAAAAGGGATCCTCCTCCTCCTCCTCCTCCTCCAGCTTCAGGTGCCTCAGGAACCTTATCTCAGAGCTTAGAAGGATTCACTAAACCTACTCTCAGTAAAACTTATCAGAGACAGGGAAGACCTTCTCATTCTTATGGAGATAGTCAGCAGAAACAGAGACATCAGTCATCTCAACAGTTTATTTCTAAGCCAATATTTTCCCCTCTCCATCTCCTAGAAAAGCTAATAGCCCTAAAGAACCTCCAATTCTATCTTATGATCCTGAAACTAGTCCAACTACAAGAATGGCTAGATTCAAGGAATCTGTGGCTCTCTCACAAATAAGGCAAGCCAAAGAAAAAGGTCAAGACTCTTCTCAGTTCTCTATAATGTCTATCTACAGGAAGAAAGAGTTTGAA
The DNA here is from genome assembly GCA_039513925.1 of Platanthera zijinensis. NCBI lineage: Eukaryota > Viridiplantae > Streptophyta > Magnoliopsida > Asparagales > Orchidaceae > Platanthera > Platanthera zijinensis. Next base: position 108,843,558 of record CM077089.1, read on the forward strand.
AGATATCAAGTAGGAAAATTATTCAATGCTAATGAATACATGAGTCTACATCCTGAAGCAGTGGTTCCAAGAACTACCTCACAAAGGACTATTGGTGATGCTGATATGACCATGACTATGAAGCAAGCTCATGATCCAAACAGGATAATCAAATTTGCTAAGCCTTTTGATTTTCACAAGAACATTTAAACTGTTTATTTTCTGTGCTTTCTGTGAACAATCTGGGTACATAGCTTTATAAAGGTACTGATAGCTTATTTATTCTATCAGTTATCTCAATTTTCATGCTATGTTTACCTCATTTTGTCTTGTGATTGTTGCGCGCTAGGGTTCGAAGAAAATAAACGCAATCGAACTAGCAATCCAATAAGGCAAGTATACCTATCGAATTGTAGCTAGGGGACACAAGTGTCGTATTGAAATTCGGGAACTGTTGAGTATGCTTAGTCACACGAAAACTATTATTTTATCGACGAAAAAACTAGGGTTTTAGAAAATCTAATTGCAATGAAGGAAGTAAAGCTATACTAGAAAGAAAACTACCGCAATTAAGTAAAGTGCTATTAAGTAAAGAACTATGCTAGAAAGGAAAGTACTGCAGTTAATTAAAGATCACAAGATAGGAGATTACTACGAAAGATTGAAAATATGAAATGGAAATGCACTCGATTAAGAATCACCTCGGCTAAAGACGATTAAGAAAATGCGATAAAAATCTAAACTTAATAGGATAAAGGTCCTTGACCGTGGAGGTTCCTAAAGCTTGAACACGCTTCTCTCGAAGTCATGCACAACTGAGTTTAGGAAGGTCTGACCGACTCTCGTCTAAATCGGAGGCCTAAAATTCGCTTTACGCGGTGAACCCCATTATTGGATTTTACTCCAATCCGGGAGATTTGGACGTCTGCCTCTCTCGAGGGGTGCGTACAACTCCCTTTACTCTTGAATGCTCACTTCATTCTATCGGCCTCTCGGCTAGCCAAGAATGAAAGCAAAGGTGGAGGGTATATATCGATAATATACGTACCTCTAACCCATGATTAATCAAGAGTAATTCAAGGCCCTAACCTAAAAAGAAAAGATTAATTAAAACATCATAACTTAATCGCTCTAACCTCGGATCATCAAGATCGAGTACAAGGAGGATTAGTTAATCATAATGGAGTGGAGGAGGGGGGATGAGTAGTAAAGCATATAAAAGGAACACTAGCTAAATAAAGAACACTTTTATTAATGAAAAGGGGCAAGTTACACTATTGAAAAAGAAATTACAAGTGCATGAAAATGATATCCTATTCTAGCCCTACAATTAGCACTAAGCAACACTAAAGATTACAAAGAAAGCATAAACAAGTAAAGATTAAACTAGGGTTAAAAGAAAATTACAAAGAGAGAGAGAGAGAGAGAGAGAGAGAGAGAAAGCATAAGAAAGGATCAAGAAACAAAGGGGCAGCACCTCCCCCTCTCAACTAAAGCTTGCTGAAAATGGAAGGGGGGGTCTGAATTTATAGGAAAAATTCTCGGGTTGGTCACGCCCTCCGACACGCCCTAGGGGGGCGTGTTAGGGGGCGTGACATGTACGAAGTTGACCTCGGGCTCTGGATTCTAGCGGGAGGGATGATTGCTTCTGTACGTCGGTCGACGCACCCATAGTCACGCCCGTGTAGGGGGGCGTGACACTCACGTCATGTCGAAATCATTGGTCAGAAATCCGTCAGTCATCGGAAAAGTTGATGTCATGCCCCAGGTCACGCCCGTGATGGGGGGCGTGACCGTACTGTTGCGTGCTGTGGTGGAACCTTCATTCAATGTGGCGGCAGGCTTTGCGGCAGAGGGGGACATGCCCTTGGTCACGCCTGGAGACATGCCCGGGGAGGGCGTGTCAGGGGGGCGTGACAGCCGTTTTGTTCGTTTTTCTGTCCCTTCCAGCAGGAGTCCTCGGGATCGGGTGACACGCTCTAGGTCACGCCCAGGGAGGGCGTGACAGTGGGGCGTGTCAGGTCATTTTTGACCAATTTTCTGAAAACCTGCAAAAGGTCAAGAAAATGTTAGTGGCAATAATATTTACATAAAAAGGATAAAAGATAAACTAAAAAGACATGATTTGTACATTATAAACTAGAAAAATACGATAATAGTTTAGGCTACAAAACGTATTATCAAATTCCCCCAAGCTTAAGCTTTGCTTGTCCCCAAGCTAAAATATAAAAATTAGATATTTATAAAAAGGACTAATCAAAAAGTTTTAATTATGCCTACACAAGTACTATGCGAAATTCTGAGTAGGGAAAAGGTGAAATGTAAGTCTAAAACAATTATTTAGGTATGGTAAAACTTTTATAAACTTTACTCAATAAAAACAAATCATCCAAAATTTTAACGAAATTCTTTAAATAGACTTAAGCAAAGCAACGAAAATGAAAAACACGCATTGTGTTGTTACTAGATCCAAGCAACGCATTATAATTATATCAATTTAATTAACAAAAATATTGGTTTAAATCCAAAACTAAAACTAATTTACTTTTTTTCTTTTCTTAGTTGTTAAAAAAAAACAAAAAGCGTGAATCAAAAGGACTTAAATAGGACAGAAATGTTTGGTTTAGGAATATGATTAGGAGTGGAATTCAAAGATAAACGTGAAGGTTCAAAATCACACTACATCAAAGCAAAGAGTTTCAAAAACTTTCATAAAAATATATATACAATTTTTTTTCTTTTTCTTTTTTTTTCCATTTTTTTCTTTTTTCAAAACAAAGGCCATAAATATTTTTATTTTCCTTTTGAATTGGCCAAACAGAAATCAACATCACTTTTGAGCATACTTTTTTCAAAAATCATTCTCCCACAAAAATCACAAAATATCCTATCAAAATCGTGAAAATATTTTATAAAACTCAAAAAAGGCTAGTGTGATTAGATAGGTTGGAAATTTTGGCTTTGGTGAAAATGAAATGAAGGGAGGAGCTATCAAATGAAATCGGAAAAAAGGCTCAAAAACGGCTAACTAGTGGTAAAAGTTTATAGGTTGGCAGGAAAGCTCAAACGAAAACAAAAATGGCCTAAATCATTTTCACGCTTTTGAATTTATTTAAAATAAAGGTTTGAAAAATTTCAAAAAGCGAGTCCTAGATAATAAAAGAAGATTGATGAAATTAACTTGAAAATAGAAATAATAGGTGACTTGGATCGTTCACATCTACTACGTTACTCAAAAGTTGACTTTACAAAAATTATTCAAAAACGAAAAAGAAAATAGTGGGTGATGAATTTTTAAGAAAGTATAGGAAATAAAAAACAAAAAACCATAATAGAAATGCGAGTTTTAGAAAAATATTTCACCTTAACATGCTACCGTGAATTAGAAACACAGCATGACCAACATTTTACTTGTGAAACATAATTAATAAGGACGATTAGAAATATTATAATTAACTGAGTTGTTTATAGATAATTTTGAGTAAAACAAAACAAAAACTAGGGGTACTTTTGAAATACAAAAATGTCTAAACTATTCAAAAAGACATATATTTTTTTTGGATTTTGGAAATATTTTCTCTTTTTTTTTTTGAAATTTTAAGATATTCATTTTTTTTTTGGAAATATTTAAAATATATACAAAACGAAAAATATTTACACTAAGCAAAAATGAAGGAGGAAGTCCTCCCCCAAGCTTAAAATGGACAATATCCTCAATGGCTAAAGAAGGGGATTGGAGAAGGAGAGAAAAATAAAGTACAGAATTGAAAGACAGAATTGAAAGACAGGTACTTCCTCGGATTTATTTGCTGCGAAAGCTGAGTGATGCCGCTCCCCCGAATATCTTCTTTGGACTTCGTGATAGATTCAACAACGTTGGAGCAGGCGATCGTAGAAGCTTCAGCTTGTCGGAGCTGTCCGAGGCAAAAATTGTAAAATAAAGAAAACAGAAAAAGATAACTTGGGTTGCCTCCCAAGAGCGCCCTTTGTTTAAAGCGTCGTTGAGCTCGACGCATCAAAAAAATAATATTGTCCAAAAATATTGTTGTCCAGAAATAAAATTGTTTTTAACAAAAATTAAGAGTTCAATGTTAGAGTTCGTGAAGTAGAAACTTAATAATGTTTGGACTGACATCATCATCACCAGAAAAATAGAGTTTAAGACGCTGACCATTCACTTTGAAATTAACCTTATCAGGGTGAGAAATTAAAACAGTTCCATAAGGAAATACTTCTAAAACAGAAAATGGGCAAGACCAGCGAGATTTTAATTTGCCCGGAAATAAACGTAAACAAAAATAATATAAAAGGACTTGGTCTCCCGGCTTAAAATTTTTAGGGTGCCTTAAGTGTTTATCGTGTAAACGCTTCGTCCGCTCTTTATAAAGTTTTTTATTTTCATAAGCATAAGAGCGCCACTCATCGAGTTCATTTAGTTGAAATTTTCGAAGGTCACCGACTGAGTGGGGATCGAAGTTTAAAAATTTTAAGGCCCAAAAGGCGCGGTGCTCTAACTCTACGGGCAGATGGCATGATTTTCCATATACCAGCCGATACGGCGTACATCCGAGGGCGGTTTTGTACGTTGTTCGGTAGGCCCATAGAGCATCGTCAAGTTTGGCTGACCAGTCTTTCCTAGAAGTTGAAACAGTCTTTTCTAATATTCTTTTTATTTCTCTATTAACTACTTCGACTTGTCCGTTAGTTTGGGGGTGGTAGGCAGTGGAAAGCTTATGCGTAATGCCGTATTTGGTAAGGATTTTTGAAAATTGTGCGTTATAGAAATGAGAACCACTATCGCTAACGAATGCGCGAGGCGTACTGAATCTAGAAAATAATTTTTTTTAAAACGTGACTACAACTCGGGAGTCGTTCGTAGGAAGAGCTTGGGCGTCAGCCCATCGTGAAACATAATCAACAGCAACTAAAATATATTTGTTTCCGAAGCTAGAAGGAAGGGGGCCAACAAAATAAATTCCCCAGAGGTCGAAAATTTCGCACTCTAAGAAATAATTTTGCGGCATTTCATTTTTATTAGAAATGTTGCCCGACCATTGGCAACTATCACACCTACTCACAAATGCTTGCGCGTCTTTAAACAGGCTAGGCCAGTAATAACCCGCGCAAAGCACCTTGTGAGCGGTGCGAGCAGCTTGATAGTGCCCACCTGTCGGACCTTCAAGCAAATGTTTTAGAATATCAATTCCTTCATCATAAGAAACACATCTCCTTATCACTTGATCCGCACAGATTCTGAAAAGATGTGGGTCTTCCCAAAAGTAGTTCTTCAGCTGAGAAAAGAATTTCTTCTTTTGCTGAGAGGTGAACTCTTTTGGGAGCACCAGGGCCACTAGATAGTTGGCGATGTGCGCGAACTAAGGAGAGGTAGATGTGTTAACTAAAAGCAGCTTCTCATCAGGAAAATAATCATTAAAAGATTTTTCATTTAATTTTTCTATAAAGGGGTTATCTAATCTGGATAGATGGTCGGCGGCCAAGTTCTCGGCTCCTCGCTTATCATGGATCTCTAATTCAAACTCCTGGAGGAGTAAGACCCAGCGAATCAAACGAGGCTTGACATCCGTTTTGGCAAGAATGTACTTGAGGGCCGAGTGGTCCGTAAAAACAATGATTTTTGAATGTGTAATGTAAGGGCGGAATTTATCAAATGCGAATACTACAGCTAAGAGCTCCTTCTCGGTCGTGGTGTAATTTTCTTGTGCAGATGTGAGGGTTTTACTAGTATAATAGATGGGCTGGAAGTTTTTAGATATGCGTTGACCTAATACGGCTCCCACCGCAAAACTACTCGCATCGCACATAATCTCGAAAGGAAGGTCCCACACCGGAGCTATCATAATCGGTGCGTTAATTAACTTTTCTTTAATTGATTCAAAGGCAGAAATACAAGAGTCATCAAAAATTAATGGAGCGTCTTTTTCTAAGAGATGGGTGAGGGGCTTAGTGATCTTGGAGAAGTCCTTTATAAAACGACGACAAAAGCCAGCGTGGCCTAGGAAACTTCTTATAGCTTTTATGTTTGTAGGCGGCGGCAACTTCACAATAACTTCTATCTTGGCAACGTCTACCTCAATACCTTTAGCAGAAATTTTATGACCCAAAACTAACCCTTCCCTCACCATAAAATGGTATTTTTCCAAATTTAGGGCAAGGTTAGTTTCTTCGCATCGTTCTAAGACTTTTTCGAGGTTTTCTAAACATCAATCGAAGGAATCGCCGAACACGTAGAAATCGTCCATAAATACCTCCATAATTCTTTCTACGTACTTGTCAAATATTGTGAGCATACATCGCTGGAATGTAGCTGGTGCATTGCACAATCCAAACGGCATTCTTCAGTAAGCGAAGGTGCCGAAGGGACAAGTAAACGTAGTTTTCTCTTGGTCCTCGGGAGAGATGGGTATTTGAAAGTACCCCGAGAGGCCATCGAGAAAACAATAAAAGCTATGGCCGGAGAGACGTTCTAAAATCTGGTCGATAAACGACAAAGGAAAGTGGTCCTTGCAGGTGGCGTCATTCAACTTACGATAATCTATACACATACTCCAACCCGTCACCGTCCGTGTCGGGATTAATTCATTATTCTCATTACTAACTACGGTTATCCCTCCCTTCTTTGGAACTACCTGAACGAGGCTAACCCACTTAATGTCCGAAATAAGGTAGATAATTCCTGCGTCTAATAATTTCATAACCTCACCCTTAACTACTTCTTTCATATTCGGGTTTATACGGCACTGAGGTTGAATAAAGTTACGTGAATTATCTTCCATTAAAATTTTATGGGTACAGAAAGATGGGCTTATGCCCTTGATATCAGAAATTTGCCAAGCAATAGCCCTGCAATGCTTACGTAGAACTAGAAGAAGTTTATCGTTTTGCGTATCTGTGAGGTAGGCCGAAACGATAACTGGTAACTTGGAATCTTTTTCTAAGAAAGCATACTTAAGGTGTTCAGGAAGTTCTTTAAGTTCTAGGGTAGGGGGTTCTTCATAAGAGGATTTAGAGATTCTTTATTTTTCAAAAATAATATTTTCATAAACTTTTTTATAAGGAACGTAATAAGGGGTTGGGCTAGCAGCCAAGACGGCTTCTTGTAGCGATTCAGTGGGACGAAAAGACGAAGAACAAAATTCAGAAATTTTTTTTTCAAACTCAGAAAGACAATCAGAAGATTAATCACTTCCTTACAGCGATTCAGCGGGAAGAGAAGAATAAAAACAAAAATCAGAAAGTTCCTTTTCAAAGTCGGAGAGGCAGCAGGAAGATTCATCACTCACGGCGTCTACGAAAAAACATGAGTCATCATTTGCTAGGGTGTTCTTCATCGAAGGTGTGATAGAAAAAGTGACTTCGTCGTCACCTACTCGAAGGAAGAGCTTACCATTGCTTACATCAATGATGGCTCTGGAGGTGGCAAGGAAGGGTCGGCCAAGGATCAGGGGAACCTCGACGTCGTCTTCGATGTCCAAAATGACAAAGTCCACCGGGAAGATGAACTTGTCGACTTTCACTAGAACATCCTCCACTATTCCTAACTGGTACTTAATGGATCTATCGGCTAGCTGGATACTCATACGCGTGGGGTTAAGGCTACCAATCCCTAACTTTTTAAACAACAAAAAGGGCATCAGGTTTATACTCGCGCCTAAGTCAGCTAAAGCGTGTTTAACAAAAAGATCACCGAAGACACACGGGATAGAGAAACTACCCGGATCACTGATTTTCTTTGGCAAACCGTTTGTTAAAATAGTAGAGCACTCGGCGTTTAGCGTGACGTGCGAAAGATTCTCTAGCTTCTTCTTGTTGGTGAGGAGGTCCTTAAGATACTTGGCATATTTTGGCATCTGCGAAATAGCCTCGTGGAAGGGAAGATTAATGTGGATTTGCTTGAAGATCTCTAAGAAGCGGGAGTACTGATAATCTTGACGTTGTCTATTAAGTTCTGAGGGGTATGGAGGAGTTGAATTATTTTTGAAGATGGGTGGTGGAGTGAGATTTTTTTTCTAAAGCGGGAGTGATAACTTCTTCAGCAGAGGGTGGAATTTTTAAAATGGGAGCGGAGCTTTGATTTTTAGAGGCCGGAGCGGAGCTTGCCTCGGGCTCTTCACTTACCATACCGGAGACTTGCTTCCCACTCCGAAGAGTTATAGCTTTTACTTGCTCTCTCGGGTTGGGTTCGGTATTGGAAGGAAGAGACCCTGCGGGTCGCTCAGAAATTATTTTCGCGAGCTGTCCTACCTGATTTTCTACACTTTTTACGCTTCCGGTTAAAGTTCTTATAGTAGCGTCATTTGTGGTGAAATATTTAGAAAATAATTCCTTCAAGCTTGGAGGTTTTGGATAATTTTGAAGAGGTGGTTGTGGTGGTGGTGCAGAAAAATCATTTTGCGGTGGTGGGCGCATCGCATTCGATGGATTACTCCATGAAAAGTTTGGAAGATTTCTTAAAGCAGGGTTATAACTATTCAGAAAATTAAAACCAGGAGGATGAAAATTTGCAGCAGAAAAATTATTAAATGCATTTCTAGGCATATTATTAACATAATCTAAATGTTCTGGAGTAGGTGTTGCAGATTCCCATACCTGAGGGGCGGAGGCAGCAGTCATCTCCGTGATTTTTTTGCTTAGGATTTCTACTTACAGAGCGAGCTCGAAGACGTTGTCCACTTTATAGATACCTGCAGGCTTGTTCGGGCGGGACCTAGGAACATTCCACTGATAAGTGTTCATGGCCATGTCCTCAAAAAGCTCAAGAGCTGCTTCCGGGGTCTTATGATTTAAAGTACCGCCAGAAGCTGCATCTATCATTTGCTTCGTGCTTTGATTTAGCCCGTTATAGAACGTCTGCACTTGTAACCATAGAGGCAGCGCGTGATGTGGGCATCGTCTTAATAATTCTTTAAATCTCTCCCAGGTTTCATATAGGGTTTCAGAGTCTATTTGTCCCAAGGCAGAGATATCGTTCCTAAGTTTTGCAGTTTTAGCTGGCGGAAAATACTTCGCCAAAAATTTTTTAGTTAATTCATTCCAGGTAGTTATGCTATTTTTAGGTAGAGTGTTAAGCCACTGCTTAGCTTTAGTTCTTAAAGAGAAGGGGAAGAGTCTTAGCCTGATTGCATCATTTGTGACACCATTTATCTTGAAGGTGTCGCAAATTTCAAGAAAGCTAGCTATATGTGCGTTCGGATCTTCATCTTGAAGTCCGTCAAATTGCACATATTGCTGCCCCATTTGAATTATGCTAGGCTTTAATTCGAAGTTATTATTTGCTATAGCAGGGCGACTATACTTGATTCTGTTCCCTCAAGATTTGGTCGTGCATAATAGGACATAGTCCTTTGCAAGGCCTCATCTACGTTGGGTTCTTCCATTCTTAAAGTAGCAAATGACTAGGAGTCCTCAACCGGCACTTGGATAGTAGGACCTTGAAATCGCGATCTTCTCCGAAGAGTACGCTCAATTTCGTGGTCCAAGTCCAAAATAACCGACGGACTCCCGCGTGTCATGCACTAAAAGAACAGAAAAGAAGAAAAGAACGAGAAATAGGATAAACTAGAAAAAAAGCTAGATTAGAATTTTTTTTTTTTTGAAATAAATTATTATTTTTAGATAAACTCCCAAACTTCCCAAGGGCTACCCCGTGAAGGATTCGCAAGGTACTAGATAAGATAGTGGCGCTTAAAGCCCTTTGCCATTTCGAGAGAATGAGGCGGCGTAGAAAAATTGTGAAGTTGGTTACTATTAAGAGCGGTGATAAATGTTTTTGATTTTTAAAACTTTAAAGAAAGAGGATGAGAAAGAGAAGAGATAAAATTAATAGGTTCGTGTTTTCAATATATCAACAGAAGTTGGTTCCCCAGCAATGGCGCCAAAAACTTGTTGCGCGCTAGGGTTCGAAGAAAATAAACGCAACCGAACTAGCAATCCAATGAGGCAAGTATACCTATCGAATTGTAGCTAGGGGACACAAGTGTCGTATTAAAATCCGGGAACTATTGAGTATGCTTACTCACACGAAAACTATTATCTTATCGACGAAAAAACTAGGGTTTTAGAAAATCTAATTGCAATGAAGGAAGTAAAGCTATACTAGAAAGAGAACTACCATAATTATGTAAAGTGCTATTAAGTAAAGAACTATGCTAGAAAGGAAACTACTGCAGTTAATTAATGAGCACAAGATAGGAGATTACTACGAAAGATTGAAAATACGAAATGGAAATGCACTTGATCAAAAATCACCTCGGCTAAAGACGATTAAGAAAATGCGATAAAAATCTAAACTTAATAGGATAAACGTCCTTGACCGTGGAGGTTCCTAAAGATTGAACACGCTTCTCTCAAAGTCGTGCCCAACTGAGTTTAGGAAGGTCCGACCGACTCTCGTCTAAATCGGAGGCCTAAAACTCGCTTTACGCGGTGAACCCCACTATTGGATTTTACTCCAATCCGGGAGATTTGGACGTCTGCCTCTCTCGAGGGGTGCGTACAACTCCCATTACTCTTGAATGCTCACTTCATTCTATCGGCCTCTCGGCTAGCCAAGAATGAAAGCAAAGGTGGAGGGTATATATCGATAATATACCTCCAACCCATGATTAATCAAGAGTAATTCAAGGCCCTAACCTAAAAAGAAAAGATTAATTAAAACATCATAACTTAATCGCTCTAACCTCGGATCATCAAGATCGAGTACAAGGAGGATTAGTTAATCATAATGGAGTGGAGGACGGGGGGATGAGTAGTAAAGCATATAAAAGGAACACTAGCTAAACAAAGAACACTTTTATTAATGAAAAGGGGCAAGTTACACTATTGAAAAAGAAATTACAAGTGCATGAAAATAATGTCCTATTCTATCCCTACAATTAGAACTAAGCAACACTAAAGATTACAAAGAAAGCATAAACAAGTAAAGATTAAACTAGGGTTAAATGAAAATTACAAAGAGAGAGAGACAGAGAGAAAAAGCATAAGAAAGGATCAAGAAACAAAGAGGCAACACCTCCCCCTCTCAACCACGCTTGCTGAAATGGAAGGGGGGGTCTGAATTTATAGGAAAAATTCTCGGGTTGGTCACGCCCTCTGACACACCCTAGGGGGGGCATGTCAGGGGGCGTGACATGTACGAAGTTGACCTCGGGCTCTGGATTCTGGCGGGATGGATGATTGCTTCTGTACGTCGGTCGACACGCCCATAGTCACGCCCGTGTAGGTGGGGCGTGACACTCACGTCATGTCAAAATCATTGGTCGGAAATCCGTCAGTCGTCGGAAAAGTTGATGTCACGCCTAAGGTCACGCCCGTGACGGGGGGAGTGACAGTACTATTGCGTGCTGTGGCGGAACCTGCATTCAATGCGGCAGCAGGCTTTGCGGTAGAGGGCGACACGCCCTTGGTCACGCCTGGAGACACGCCCGGGGAGGGCGTGTCAGGGGGGCGTGATAGCCGTTTTGTTCGTTTTTCTGTCCCTTCCAGCAGGAGTCCTCGGGATCGGGTGACACGCCCTAGGTTACACCCAGGGAGGGCGTGATAGTGGGGCATGTCAGGTCATTTTTGACCAATTTTCTGAAAACCTGCAAAAGGTCAAGAAAATGTTAGTGGCAATAATATTTACATAAAAAGGATAAAAGTTAAACTAAAAAGACATGATTTGTACATTATAAACTAGAAAAATACGATAAAAGTTTAGGCTACAAAACATATTATCAGTGATCTTTATCTGTTTTTAGTTGAAGTAACCTCACCCAAATATGGGGAGATTGTTGGAACCCCTAAGTGATTTGGGCTAGGTTCTCTTCTTAGGTTGTGACCCATATTGTATAGAAGGGTCAAAATTTTATGTGTTTCTAGAGTCTAGGCCATATTCTTAGAGTCAACAGATCAAAGGACCAACCTACAACACTGTCAAAGACTCAAGACATAGAGAAATCAAGAATTAGAAAAATAAATCTACATTCGTCGATCTCAGGTCGACGATAGTCATGCTCAGCTCGACTAACTCAGAGCTAAAATCTCTGAGCTGAGCTCGACGAACTCTGTTCTCAGATCGACTAACTCTTCATCACTCAGCGCCATAATTCACTTAAAGCCAAGGATGACTCATAGAAAAAGAACACTCAATGCTAGATGTATTATTCACTCAACGCCGACAGATTGAACAAGTTCTTATGTCGACTAACTTCACAGTCTCAGGTCGACGAACATAGAGCGTAAAATTAGTCAGTTTATGCACAGCAGTTGATTCACAGAGCTCAGGTCGACGAAAGCTGATCTAAGTTCGATTAAGGCTGTTCAGAGGTCGATGAAATTTCAGGTCGTCTAAAGCTGATTAGAGGTCGACGAAAGCTGATTAGAGGTCGAAGAAAGATGATCTCAGGTGGACGAAAACCGTAAGACATTTTGTTATTTAATCTTTCTCTTTCTGTCTCATCATTCTATATCTATTATAGGCTATTGATTCCCTTGTAAATCAATGCACTTGTATTCTCTGAATAGAGCTGTTACTGGCAGCATTGATTGCTAACATCCTCCATGGAATTAATTTCTTATATCTCGGGACAGATATAGAATAGAATAATTGACAGCATTCTTGCCATGTTTCGTTCCCAAGATTTCGGCTGAACATTTATTGCAGAGTATTCTTTTTGAATTCGACGAAGTTGCAATTATCTAATACATATCTCCCTGCCAAGAAAATAACAAGAGACACAAGAGCAAAGATTGATCATCATTTAGAGTCACAGCAAAGAAAACATCCTAAAGTGCAGTGAAAAACATCTCTTAGAAAATTGAATGCTCTAAAGAGAAGAAGAAAGAACAATCATCACCATCAAGAGTCTTTCTTTCTCTCCCTCTTTGTTTTCAGGGATCTCAAGTGACAATAACATTCAAATCAGTCAAGGATCTCTGAAAATCTGAAGGCCTACACCCTGAAGCAAAGCTTCCTTCTTTCCTGAACAGATCAAAATCTCAGGGGGAGCTTTGACACCATCAATAATCCACTAGTCTTCTCTTAGTTGTATTTGAAAAAGAGAAGAACATCATCACTCTCTCATCCCCACCTCTGTACAGGGTTTTAATTCCCTTCAAAATTATTCTAGTTGCAAGTCTCCTTCCAAAAGAATTGGGTTGGTTTTTGGGCACCTGATCAAAAGCTCATTGGTGGTAGTCACCTTGTCAAAAACCTTAGTGGATTCCTACCAGGGTGGTATAAGAGTGGATGTACCCAAGCCTGGGGAACCGCTATAAAATTCTTATGTTGTTTGTGTGTCTGTGATATTCTCTTGTGCTTGTGCTGTGATATAATGCTTGCTGTGTAGCTTAGTTATTTTTCTCTAGTTCACTTGCTACATTTGTACACTTACCTTTTATTTCTGCAATAGGGAAAAGTTTTCAAAAACTCTATTCACCCCCCCGCCTCTAGAGTTATTCAGAGCTTACCCTATCTTTCAATATATATATTGTGGCATGTACAATGTGAAATTTAAGTACCATTAACCATAAAGGTAGGCTCAACGATCGCACGCCCCGTACTCTCAGGGCACATTTTCGGTGTACCGGCCTCCCCCGTGTAACACCACCATTCAGAGGTACTTTACTTGACGGTAACTTTTTCGTTCAGAGGTATTTAACTTGAAGACTACATCGTTCATAGGTACTTAACTTGATGATCGACTACCCATTCAGAGGTACTTTACTTGATGACCTAGTCATTCAGAGGTACTTAACTGGATGGCAGAGTAGTTGGACTCCACGGCACAACTCAGTATACTTTACCATTTCAGGCTGGTACCCACCATTGCTTGGCAATTTCAGGTCATAGCTTTGCATACAATGGCCCCCAGGTCTCTTAGAGACAAACCTCACAACATTGTAGCTCCCTCGGAGCTATCGCCAGTGACAGTCACTATCGCCCGACGACATCCACAGTTCTCCATACTATGATCTTTTCCTAGAAATGCTTCCAATACTTTGATGTAGCATCCTGCACACCCCTAAATTTCGAATTTCATAAGTACATCACACGCATATCCACGGAGTCTTATCCGGCACACAAAATAATCATAACTAATCCAGACCAACCCGTCTGTATGGGCTTCTCACACCATCCCTATTCCGTACTCCACATTTACGGATCTATATGCAGGAATATATGGGGATCAAACTGATCTACCCATTGGAATCCACCCTTTTTCACCTTTTGGTGAGGGTATCAATGAAAATATGCATATTGAGGACTTCAATTTTTCGGGAGAAACTCGCTACCCTTATAATTCTCTTCGAAGCCATGACGATGCTTTTCTATGCGGATGTATGTGAGCGCCTCACATTCCCCATTTCGGATCTGGCCTTAGATCTGGCTTCTGACCATAAGATCTCCTTCAGCTCCTTCACAAAGATCTGCCCATATCCTTAGCTCCAGCAGTTAGTTCTCTTCTACAGAACTTGGATGAATGAAGAGAGAGAGAGTGAGAAGGAAATAATGATTTCCTCATCCCAACCCCACTACATATGTGGCCTCGGGTTAAACCCCAGCCACATAATCATTCCATCAAAACAAAGCAAAGGCCAAGATTTGAGTTGAAACAACTTTGACCAGCCAGGCGACAACATTGATACTCGAGCAAATCCTTACGATGTTCGTCGAACTCAGATAAGCATTCATCAAACTCGGTTCATGATATATAACAGAACCACACTCATCTGCCTCCGTTCGATGTTCGTCGAATGTCGTCTGACGTTTTCGTCGAACGCCGCCCGATGTTTTCGTCGAACGCCGCACGACGTTTTCATCGAACATTGCCCGATGCTTTCGTCGTACGCCGCCCGATGCTTTCGTCAAACGCCGCCCGACGCTTTCGTCGAATGCCGCCCGACGCTTTCATCGAACTCCGCCCGACGCTTTCGGCGAACGCCGCCCGACGCTTTCGTCGAACGCCGCCCGACGCTTTCGTCGAATGCCGCCCGGCACTTTCGTCGAACGCCGCCCGACATTTTCGTCGAATGCCGCCCGACGTTTTTCTCGAACGCTGCCTGACGTTTTCGTCGAAAGCTGCCCGATGTTTTCGTCGAACGCCGCCTGACATTTTCGTCGAACGCCGCCCGACGTTTTCGTCGAACGCCGCCCGACATTTTCGTCGAACGCCGCCCGACATTTTTGTCGAAACGAGACAGCACCTCATTCATCAAACATGATAAGTGCGTCGAGTATAGCTTGATGAACTCTATATTGCTATCGCCATCAAGCGATACCAAGTATCGCCCGACGATAGTCTGTTATCAAATTTGGGGTGTTACATCTTCCATCCTAGATCTGTATCCTAGATTTTATCGAGAGGTTGTGGATACTTGAAGTTCACTCAATGACAAAAGGGGTTGTCATGCAATACTCAATAAAGGACAACCCAAATCTTTTGGATTGGGGTCAAACCCAATAGAGGGGTTCACCGCCTAAAACAAGCTTAGAGGGTTCGACTGTCCGTATTGTCTTAATCATGCCACCTAAGGTTAAATGTTAGCAATATTACCGAGAGGGGGGTTAACATAATTTGGAAACCCCCATGGCCAAGACAAATTAATAGAACTTGCACTTTAATATTATAATCAATGTTCATTTTATCCAAAGAGATTCGGAATCAAGTGTTAGCTTTCTCTTATCAAAATTTCTCTCAATTAGCTTTTTTCATTCTGTCTTTTATTTTTTTCAAACCACTCACTATTTTGTTAAGATAAGATAATATCTCTTCCTTGTGAGTACGTTTACTGACAAACTTGGAAAAATATGACACTTAATTCTATACTCTGTAACAATAGGTGTACTTGCCTTCCCAATGTGTAATTAATCACATCACATCATTTCAATCACATATCACATACTCATCTCTCGTTACGAATTCTACGCATCACTACTCCTATCTAATAAGATAAGGGCATTGTACTTCTCATCCCTTTAATCTTGTTCACTCAAATATTTGTGGTCCTTCTCCTACTCTTTATGTTAGTACATGTAGTTTGTATTTTGTTACTTTTATTGATGATTTATCAAGATGTACTTGATGTATCTCATAAAAGAATATTCCGAACTTTTTTTGTGTTCATTATCTTTTATAATGAGATACATAGTTTGTTGTGTCTATTAAAGCTCTTTATACTAAAAATACTAAGGATTATCTTAGTCATCAATTTTTGGATTTTTGTATGCGTCATGACATTATTTGTTTGGAAGATTTCCCTCAATCTTTCAAGATTTGAAGAATATCACTACCAATGCTAAGAACATAATGTATTTGATGCATACCACATTACGAGCATACAAGGCTCTTGGTAGAAATTGTTAAAGTAAAGCTGAGACACAGCTGATATAACTTATCATTCTAAGAGTACATATTGAGATAATGGTCCATACCACTGAGAGCCACAGATCTCAGCATCAAAGAAAATACCACTGAGAATGAAGGATCGTCTCAGTGACACAGTTGAGAAGATTCAAATACAGCTGCTGAAAGCCACAAGTCTCATCACCAAGTCTAATTTTGATGAGAATTGAATGAATACTCAGCGGTATAACTTACATGATTCAAATGTTACCGCTGAAGCCCAAATTACTTGGCGGAAGTCAACTTTGGCGCTAACGCTTAAAGTAAGAATAAGATATTCTATTTTTACCTATGTTTCGACAAGACATTTTATCAAGATTGTTGCAGTGTGTCAAAGGCTATATAGATGCAGTTCTAGTCAATAGAAAAGTGCCATTGATAGAATTCATAAAACCAGGTACGACGCACTGCTTCCTACAATCTACAAACTAGTTCTTCTTAGAGGCTTTCTGAAGAACATGTTGAGTCAATCTAAGCTCATAGCCAAGTCTTCTTCCTAAAGAAGAAGATCAAGAAAAGGAACCCTTGATCTGTACTTTCTGAAGAGATCTTTAAATCAAGGTCTACTTCAAGTGAAAGCTTATTGAAGCAGAGATATTTAAAGGCTTGGCTTTTAATGTCAATATTTTGAGTCCTTCGGTTGTAGTTTTACACAAATATTTAATTCTAAAGGATCTTGTATAAGATCTGAGTTGTAAGGCTATTGCCTGATCTATAAGGGTATTGACCCTGAGGTAGGACTGTGCTCTCAGTCTGAGTAGTAGGGCTGTTCTCCCAGCCTGAGCTGAAGGAATTCTTATTTAGTCTGAGGTAGGATTTTGTGAAGATTTGAGGTAGGAGACCAGCTGGGTCTCTGAGTTGTAGGAGGTGGACCACTCTGAGGTATGGTTGTATGCCTGAGGTTGGGTTACAGAGGAGTCCTGAGAGATCCCGAGGGGTCTATTTTGTAAGCTCTTGGAGTCGAGTTTCTTGGAGGAGGTTGCCTTATCTAGCATACTTCTAGAAAGATGGTGAGAGAAAGTGGATGTACCCAGGCCTTGGGGAACCACTAAAAATATTGTGGGCTTTTCTGTGTGTGCTTGATTTTTTTCTAAATTTATTCTAATTGCTGCAATTAGAAAAGAAACCATTAATGTTCAAAGACCATATATTCACCCCCTCTAGGTGAGGTAGTTTATCTATATAATAATCTAACAAGTGTTATCAGAGCTAGGTTTCTCAAAAAGGACTTAATAGTCAACCAAGATCCTAAAAAGTGGTAAGTCCTTAAGTATTCACCTTATCTTCCATGTATACGGGAGTGTAGCTGTATGAAGTTTCCATAATT